>CM077626.1:15020565-15508062 GCA_039566895.2 Turritopsis rubra | reverse complement strand
TCCTTTGTCTTGTCATTCAGGATTTCTTCACAAAGTTGGCGGGAAATCTTTACATTTCATAATGCATGACTTAGCAAAAGAATATGGAGATGTGTTTTCAGTGCAACTTGGTTCGCGATTAGTGGTTGTATTGAGTAGTCACCAGGCCATATATGAAGCGTACGTCAAAAAAGCCAAGACGTTTGCTGGGAGGCCTGATATGGCTTCATTTGAAAAAACAAATCATGGATCCATTGGCCTTTCATTATGTAACTATAGCAACACTTATGTATATCACCGAAAGAATGCTCTTCGTGCTATACATCGTCTTTACACACAGACTTCGTTGTTGGACCAATTATTGCTAAAAGAGGCTAAAAAAATGATGGAAATTTTTGACGAAAGCATCGCCAGTGAAAAAACCTTGAAACCGATGTCAGCCTTCAAACAAATTATACCAAGTGCATTTTTGGCAATGATGTTTGGAAAAAGTTTTGGATATGAGGAAAAGGAGTTTCTTGAGATTACAGAATGGTACAATGAATGGTTTGAAAATGCCGAAGCTGATAACCCACCGGATTTCTTTCCTCTGTTACGTTTTTTCCCGAACAAGAGGTTAGAAAAGATCAGTGATTGTGGAAAAGCATTTGAAAAATTTGCAACAAACAAACTGTATGAATATGAACACAACGACGAAAAGTTTGGACTGATATATATGTTATCTGATTATTTTGGGAAATTTTCGACATTAAATTCACAAGAGAAATTAAACCTTGCCCGTGTCGTTGCAGATCTCTGCGGTGGAGGATTTGACACAGTGGCGTCGACATTAGCATGGGCACCACTATATCTTTTGGAAGAGCCTATCGTTTTAAAGAAATGCAGAAGGGAAATTGACGAAGTGTTCGGGAAAGGGCCACTATCGTTTGAAAAGAAAGGCTCACTACCATACTTCAGTGCAACGTTATACGATATTCTTCGGCGTTCCTCTGTTGGACCTTTAGCTCTCCCAAGAATAACAATGGAAAGCGTTAAATTCAGAGATTTTATGATTCCCAAAGGGACAATGGTCTTCGCCAACTTGTGGTCTTGTAATCATAACCCGGATGTCTGGGAAAAAGCTGACGTCCTGCACCCAGAACACTTCCTTGATAAAACTGGCCAGCAGCTCTGTAAAGAATCCGTCAACAAGTTAATGACGTTTTCTTCTGGTGTGAGACAATGTCCAGGAGGGGCATTAGCTTTCCAAAAGATCTTTATACTACTCGGCACAATGATTCAAAATTATGATTTCGAGGCTTCATCTCCCCCTGATGACATGCTACCAATGAGGGGCGTTACTTTAAAACCAAAACCATATGCCATCACGTTAAAAAGAAGATAGAAGCATGCGCCCAAGCAAAAGGAATACTGAAAATCACAGTGTCAACAAACTAGAAATACAGATATACAATCGAATACAGAAACACTTTTATGTTTTTATGCACCCTGTTATTTTGTACAAATTTCTCTATTTACTTGAGTAAACAACACGCTCACAGTTGATCTATTTTGTTGATTTTTTACCAGGCCTTTATTAGAATTTGAAATTATTTACAATTCAATACATGAATTGGGTATATTTGTTCTTTTGGATGACGTCACAGTTGGGGGATAACAGATCACAAACTTAAGTCTCTTATTTTTGTTTGAAAAATGTTCTCGATAACACAGACAGAAATGACAAAGTCTTGACTGATATGATCACAATTTGGAAGCTTAACCAACTGCTTGTTCCATTACTACGACCACGTGATACTTTATTTTGCTGACGTCACAAGCCATGTTCTTGTGATGTAAGTTGACCTTTTAGAAATTTGAGATCAATATCTAAGGATTGTGTAGCCGTGAGATTAAGGCCACTATGTTCACAAGGAAAATCAAAGTTTTGAAGATCATGTTTGATTGTAAGTTTCTCACATATATTAATCATGGGAAGGATATTGGGGCTTATCCTGACGAAAATTGAAATCACAGAATGAACATACGAAAATTGAAATCACAGAATGAACATAGGAGTACTATACTGTTGAGCTCGAAACACTGATAATAAAAAAAAGTATGTATGGGAAAAGTATGGGATCACCTGTCTAGGACAAACCGTTACTGAGATATCGTTGATCAAATATTTTGCTGCCATCATGATAGACGTTAAAGTCCCCAAAGTTATGCCACATGCCCCGTGGTCAATTAGGACCCCATATTTCGTCATTTATTGCCATTGGTGACGGGGATATTTGCGTCTTAACTTTGCGTTCTTTTTTGGTGGTCAATGTATTTATTTTCTTCAAGGCTCGATATTGTGTCAAAATGTATATGATCATATGTCTACGACGAACCGTTACAAAGATGTCGTTGATCAAAGATTTTAATAACGTCATAGCACGCCGTCCCTAAAATTTTGCCTAAATTTTTCTGTCACCCCATCGCCAATGTCGTGGACCGCAACAAATTGGATCTCGAGATAATTTTCCCTAAATCTTGCGTTCGAGTTGGGTTGCAATGCATTGTTTTTACACTGACGTCGCACAAATAAAAAAAAATAATTTATTTGTGATCTTACATTGCTGACTCCCGATTACTCTCACTACTCCCATCTACCATTTTTCGTGACAGACAAACATACAAACAGACAGTCAAAGAATCGGGTATTAACATATAGGATAAATTTACGAAAATCCTAAAAAAATTACCAAGAAGTTTGCAAATGGCATTTTTACTTTTACAAAAATCTTTCAAATAAGCTTCCTTTTATGATCGCACAAGAGCAAGACTTGGCGAAGCCTAATTTAATTTGAGGCCATTCGTTTAAACGCTCTGGTCCAACACGCTTTAAGTCAAATAGAACAGGTACAAGTGCTACATTCAAGTTGCAAACGCCTTCTCCCATGAAGCATGAGCTATCACCGTTTTCGTCGCACGTCACTATTTTATGGTACCGTGGAATAAATCTAAAAAAAATATCATATCATCTAGAATTGCAAGAAGAAGTAAAATCGTCAAAATTTCAGTTTTGGGGAGGTAAATTGTTGATGTAGATCATCGTTCAGATATCTATTTTGGAGTTGTTTGTAAAAATGTTTAAAATAAAGAATACTTAGAACTTCTTACATTTCAGGTAGCGTTACTTCGTAGGCACAGACACGACACATAGATAATGTATTTGTAACACTTAAACTCTTCTTTGGAATGCAATTGATGAATTTATAAGTTGACCCCGATGGAAGGTTCCGCAATGATATTGATTGAAGAGAGTCTTTCTTTGTTCCTGGTAAAATTTAAAAAAAATAAAAAAATGATTTCGCAGAACTTGAGCATAACCTCACGATAACGTTTTAGAACTTCACGACAGAACACGGTGTAATTCTGCGGAATCATGTTCTGTCGTAAAGTTCTAAAACGTTATCGTGAGGTTACCGGTACCAAACTTAGGCCACTCCATTCGAGTCCATAACATGTGAGATTACTCTATTGCACTTTAAAAGCAGCTTGTTATCTGGACCAAAAGAAAGCAGCTTGTTATCTGGACCAAATGGAAGTATAATAAACAGCATATGGTTGTCACTATGGAAACTATTATTCAGCTAGGTACTGTGATGATTTATTAGGTAATAAATTGTGGTTTCCGTTAATGACTTATGGCTCATTTATTGTTGTAAACATTCCGTTCTTTTAGCAACATAATAGCAGAACAGTGGACAGAAACCACGGACAGAAACCACGAAGGCTACCGAATAATTTATGAATAATAATTGATTACAATGTGTTATTTGTATTATTTGATGCACATGTGATATTACAACATATCATGTGATCTATATGTCTTTTATAGCCTTCATGAAACTGTGTGCAAGTTTCTTTTTACGCCATCCAGGGGTGTGTTTTACCCCATCCGGGGGTGCTTATTTCTCAATATCTTCACGAAACAAAATATATTCAAATATGCAAAATGATCACCTCTATGTTTACACTGTTGATGCTTGCGAAGATATTTCTTCAAACCCCTGCTTCTGGATTTTTTCAATTGATCTGCTAAACGCAACTGATGTCTCGTGAACGGTCGCCGACATACGTCGTACGTCGTTGTTATGAACGATGACTGCATTGAGTATTTTGTTATCAATCCATAAAACACTCGGACAGTGTTTTCCTTTACGCAAACAAACTTTCGGTTGTTGACATTTTTTATTCCTTCTGCATGACCTGTTTTTTTATGAACCTCGTATTCGTTTGTAAGTGACAAAGTTGTACTGAGGAGTACATAAGCCATAAGAAATTGACATATCTTAGAAATCTAAAATATAAAAGTGAAAAATTCTTGAGACCACCATCCGCTGCATGCATGTCAAATATTTATAACATCTTCAAACGGAAACTATTAACAATTTGGCTGACGACTTACGATTTATTGAACACTAAATTTTAAAATTATTAGATTTTACATCTTCTGATATTTTTCAAATTTATGATGACTTACCATTTCACGAGTCGTTGTTGCTCTCAAATTTATTTCACGAGTTCTAGCATGTCTGTTTCATGTGCATGTTTATATTCGGTTTCGATGAAAGATCTTACACAAGGAATCGTAAACGATAAGAAAATATTTGTGTAAATTTTGGTTAAGGAAGTCAAATTTCTGGAATGTTTGTAGTTTCGATATAAAAATAAATCTTCCAACTGTGATTTCTTTTGTAAAACCTTTTTTGTACAATCCTATATAATAATACCCGACTCTCTGTTTCTTTGTCTGTTTGTCTGTCACGCAAAATAATGGATACGGTAGTACGGTGGCCTAATACGCTTAAACATTTTTTAAAAAATAAAGCCGGGAAATGTTTCGAGGTAAGTTAGACCATTATAATAACAGAGAGAGCGCGAAGTTGGTTTCACAATTGCGAGAAATGTTGTTTTTCAGCGGGAAGAAGAAATACGTGTAAAAGTGTTTTTTCTAGAGGTTCTCAAGAAGAGTTATTGTGATTACGAAGACATATTATTGTCATGTTTCTGTTGGTTAAGGGACAGATATTTTGTGAAGGGAAATGGTGTGGAATTAATGAGTGGTTGTGAGCTCCCCTCTACTCACCACACCACACTATCACCAACAACACTTGGCGGCTAGTGTTCTTATTAATACCGTAATGATCGGAATTTAGCGCCCATCATCTTTTAACATCCCCTCTTGAATAAGCGCCCATGTTTGCTAAACTGAATACTACACTTAGTGCATGTTTGAATTGTCAGCAGCTTTGCTTTCAATGATAAAATTTTTAATAAGGGACCATGGCGCTAATTCGAAGCATAGTTTTCTTTTTCGACACTAATTTATGCTATATCACATATTTATTTGTATTTTTCGATATACGTACAACTATTCAAAAGGAAGAAGACCCTGGGTTTGAAGTTGATAGTTTATATATTTTACACTTGACTCGTCTACTCATGTCGGATAATTTTTTGATTATATAAATTCTCATGTTTCAGCGGATGAAAAATTCTGAAATTTTTTTTAATGAAAAGCTTTAACTGTTTTGAAAGATTTAATGTTGCTTGTTGTAATAGAATATCGAATTTTCAATGTCTTTGTATAAGTATTATTTCAATTTCAATGGTAAATCAATAATTTTATTACCTGAAAATCTACGGCGAACTTATATTGGATAATCGAGCCCATTCTTAATCATATCGGAATCAAGACTAACCAAATAAGACGTTTCCCTTCAACAAAAAATTGCGTATTGTTTCAGTTCTGGAGGTATATTTGAAGTGGTCTGACCCTTGGCGTGATTCAAGTAAGAAACAATTACTTTTGAGTAAAACCTCATAATGAAGTGGTCACCTCCACTATAGCTGGAAGGGTTCAAAAAATCCTTAAAGATTCCGGGGTAGACACTAATTATTTCACAGCCCACTCTTGCAGGTCAGCCTTCTCTTCAAAAGCAAGCACTAAGGGCTTGTCCTTAGATAATGTTTTAGAAAGGGGACAGTGGTCAGGAAAATCGACTTGGCAAAAACATTATTGTAAACTTGTCATTAACACAGCGAAAATGAAAGATATTAGTTTTCGTGATATTCTTGCATGGATTCAATTATGTGAAGATGCAATCCTGAACCACCTGTCAATGAGTTATTCAGGAATTTTGACATGTACTTCCCATACCTTTTTTGATTCTTCAACACTTAAGTCCAGGCTCATTTCAATTAAAACTAGAATCCTTTATGCTTTAACATTTTCCACCATTAATCAAATTGCATTCAACAACAGATTATTAACAATAAAGAAACTTATAGAAATTGAAGATGAACGGACGTGAAAAGCAAATGTACCTTCCAAATTGTGGAGATCACAAATGATCGCAACTTCTACATATCAACACCACTGGTTTGTTCTTATGCAAATCTTTATAGAAATTGAAGCACATTTGAAATTTGATCCAAGTTTAGTCCGAAGCGCCCTTTTTGGGTCAAAATAAGAAGTGATCACAAAGTTGGTCATATACTATGTTATAGGTCAACACTAAAATTTAAGGTGCAAAACTACGGGCTCCATACACCCAATTTCAAAATCTAATGTTTCATGCAAAGAATAACACAACAATATATCTGTCTTTTCGAAGTTGTTTCTCACATGAAAAACATGGAAGAAGATTTAATTTTTTGATAGTACCATCCAAATTTCGGATGATGAAGACATTATCATGAGAACCGTTCGTGGAGACTTATTAACCCCACCTGAATTAACGGAGACAATTCCAAACGTTTGGTCTTACTCCGGTAAAGAGGGCTGTTTTGAGGAAGAGAATAATGGAGATAACATTTCGTGTAACGGCATGCATATAAAGACAGATGTTTGTGTTTTGATATTTGGTCATATTTAAAGAGATAATAATTCTTTTAGATGACAACAAAGTCTGAGAGTGGGAGAACCTTGTTTACATTGAGAGTGGGAGAACCTTGTTTACATGGACGAAAATGAAGTAGTTGCGACGTTTAGAAATCGTAAATGAAAATGTCTCATTCTTATCCCTTTAATCTTCGAAAATTTAACAAAATTCTTTTTCGTTCATAATGCATATAAAAAGCAAGAAATGATTTTCACAAAATAGAAGTTTGCTTCAAGTACTCTTGTGAGTCTTCTTCTTTCAATTGCACATTTGAGCTTACCAAAGATACAAAAGCATCATCCTTTTCGAAGTTTGTTGATACATTACTGTCGGATGAGTAATGTATCAGAGGAATGTTTGAAATCGATTTTAAATAATTCAACGACAACTTAATTTCCAATCCTCTTCAAGTGAAAATCCATAATGATGGGGTTTACCTAAGCAACAATCAATAAATTCTTCAGTTAAAACCGAGTCGGATTCCAGGTCGTCAATACTAGCCATTAAGAATTTCATCGCTGAGCACATTGTTTCGCCTCTTTTTCGGATTTTTTTCTACCACATACTTTACTGGTGGTCAAGGTGGTGGCATACTTTAAAAGAGTATTAAGCCAAAAGCGTACCACATTAGCTCCCCCTTAAGTCAACCTCCACCTCCTCGTGGTGTCCACTGGAAACTCGCTGGGGCTCTGACGAAAGGCGAGTGTTCGGCGCCTTCTAAAAACCGTTCACTTGTTGGTCTGGATGGTTTATTATCTGAAAGAACATTGAAAAGCTGCTCACCAACGTTTGGATTCTGTTACGACCAGTGAGATGGTGTCTCCGAAAAAACACTCCTGAAGAACCTAGCAAGTTCTTCAGTGTATGAACCGCTAGTTAGCATATTTGATGACACAGCCATATAACCGACACCCCCAGTCCGGATGTACCATCAGGGATGCGTTAGAAATCCGCCCGATGAAAACAAAAAATCAAAAAAAGTGAAAAATATTTTGAAAATAGGGACTTGGAATGTGTGTACATTGAAAGATGATTTTAAACTAAAGAAGCTGTTGTGTGAAATGACCCGTCTAAAAATGGACCTACTTGGAGTAGCTGAGATACACTGGAATAAGGATCTGACTGAAGCCTTCGAAGAAGAAAATCATGTTGTAATTCATTGAAGTAGACGTGATAATCTCCATAGACAAGGAGTAGCAATTATACTTTCTAAAACCCGGAAAATCTGATTGATTACAAGATCATCTCAGAGAGAATGATGAGCGTCACGCTCGAGATGACTGAAGGACCACTGACAGTATTCTAAGTCTATGCCGCAGACACTAGCTAAATTGATATTGATATCAATCTGTTTTACGAACAGCTACAAGACGAAATTAATCAACTTCATAAGAAAACCCAGTACCTTTTGTTAGGTGACTTTAATGCCAATATTGGAGCCAACGCCATTTCAAACTGGCCGGAAACAGCTGGAAGATTCATTCAGCATTGGCGACTCCAACGATAGTGGTCATAAACTTCTAATGTGGAATGAACAGTCTTGCCATTATGAACATGTTTTTCCAGCATAAAAAATCCAGACTTGTCACATGGACCTCCCCTGACGGACGTAGCCAAAACCAAATTGTTTTCATTATCACTCAGCAAAAATGGAAAGGACGTTTTAAAAACTGTTGTGTTTACAACTCGGCTGATATTGGATCGGATCACTCTTTGCTTTTTTCAACCTGTCATTTCAAATCAGTAAAAACTAAGAAGAAAGTGAAAGCCCTACCAGGAAAATATGACGTTTCGAGACTACGAGACAGAAACACGCAAGAAACGTTCGAGATAAAAATAAACCTTGAAACATCGATAGATGTTCTATATAAAAGTTTTTAAAAAGCAACATATGTGGATACAATGGAAGTGGTAGGCAAAAATAAACCTGGACAAAAAAATTGAAAAGCTTGAGAACGACTTCCGCAAAAATGACAATCAAAACAGTAAGAGAACCCGAGGATAAATCGAAAAGACCTCAGGATATGCAAGGAAATAAACACAGTAGATTAGATGAAGTGATAGCCTGCTGGGAAGAACATTTCCGGACTCACCTCAATACCTGATTTCCTTACCAACCAGATGCTATTAACGAGATCAACGTTGCAGCAGATTCGGAAAGCAGAATAACAAAAGAAGAAATTAGAGAGACAGTAGAAGCAATGAAAGAGGGAAAATCTCCAGCAATTGATGAAATTACTTCTGAAGTTATCAAAGCTGGCGGAAAAACAATGATTGTAATGCTAGAGAAAATCAGTGTTCAAGTATGGAACAAGGAAAAAATTCCGAAAGACTGGTCCAGAATGCTTGTTAACCCGATCTTAAACGGAGATAAACTTGATCCGGCGAACTATCGCGCGATTGCATTACTCTCAATACCCTCCAAAGTTTTCTTAAGAGTACTTCTAAAAAGAATGAGGAAACATATGGAAGAATCCACTAGAGTCACAGTATGGTTTTCGACCAGGCAGAGGAACGGTTGATGCAGCTTTTATAGTGCGTCAGATAATGGAAAAGGAAAAAGAACGGAAAATCTCCTTCACTTTAACTTTATAGACTTTAGAGCGGTTTTGACACCGTATGGCGGAAAGGTGTGGATCCAAAGATTGTCAACATAATCGAGAATATTAATGAAAATTTCATAATCTTGTGTGGTGGTGTGATGTGGTGTGGTTGTGTGGATAGGCTCTTGCGCTAGAGATGCTAAGTATCTCAACAAATGAAAATCACAAAAAAAATATTTCTGTCCTTCATTTAGGTATATCCGCTACAAATGATAGCTACACGAGCATCATTTATAAAAAAACCCTACTGTGCTGGTTCCTTAGTGAATGCCTAGCCCAAAATCCTAAACTCAATATCGATCACCTTAGTATCAGAATGCATACAAAAAGCCAACGCTAAATAATTTAGACTGTGATTTGCATATCCATAAGCTTACAGGCTATTTTTTTGAGACACGACGAAAAATTTGCATTTCAAACACCTCGCGTATAACAACGCGATTTGAACATAATCATTTGAATTTTTTTGTGGGAGGGAAACAAAAGATTGTTTTTAATTTTTTTACAGAAAAATGCGGAAAATTGTGTTAACATTAAAGATACATCTAATGACCAGGAATGCAATTTAAACAACTGATTTCCGTCATGGATTCCAAAATAGGAAACAGGAACCACCAAACCTACTTTTCTTAAATAACAGCCATTTAAAACAATAAAACACAGTAGATAACAACAACAAACAAACAAATAAACAAACAAAAAAGCAAACAAACATCAAAGTAGACAAAAAGCAAAGTATGCCAGATATCACTATGGAGACATCAACAAAATAAATGGTTTAAACCGTATGGGTTTATGATGAAAATTTGTTCTCCACTATGAAATGATTTGGTAGACCTGATATGATAGATGTAATCTTAATCATTTTTTGTACCATAACATAAATTTGATGTAAAAAACCTCTCTGCATGCTATGAAAAAGTAGCATCAAGTAAATTATTCCACAAATAATGCTCCTTTCGTGAAATGACTTTATATGAACTCATCTCAACAGTATCAGTATTTTCACTGAGAATTTTGTTAGATGGAAAATGATGATATTATCACTACGCGTGTGTATTGTAAGACTTGGTATAGTGTATCCTCTGCACTGAAGATAAAAATTGTGATTAATAATAACTAAAATTACTGCCATATTGGGTGACAGCAATTTGGTCGATCCTTGTGATAGCTGTGAGGTTTCTTGTTTTCAATGAAAAGAATAAAGTCCCTTCACTTCACTTCTCCTGCAATTTCATTCCTTTATGAAAAAAGGGTCTTTTGCGTGTGACGTGTGAGTGAGCATCGCGTATTAGTCAATGCGTGCGTGTGAGTATCACACATTAATTCGCTGTAATTTGGATTCTGACCTGGCATCTTACGAAATGTTGATATCGTAGACAACAATTAGAATTAGGCTAAAAATATCAATTATAATTAAACAAATAAATGAATACCAACGTTTTATAAGTTTTTTACGTTTTATAAGAAGATGGTTATAAGAAGTTAATCTGCAAAACTATCAACAAATTTGAGACCACCCGGAATGAAAATGAATCAATTACAGAGGCACTTCATTAAACCAAAGGAAAACTGTTGGTTGGGAGAGATATTTTGTTGTTTGGGTTGAAACAAAATTACGAAGTTATTACAATGCCTCATCGTGTTTTGACAAATCATGGTTGTTAAGTGACGTAAGGTGTTGTTAATGGCGTTTTTCAATATGAATAATTTCATAGTCATAAGACTATGATGATTTTGACTTCACCTAAATTGCACGATGACGTCACGTGCGTAAAAATCATTTACGGGAATTTTTTATCAACACAGGATTTTACAGAATTTGGTACCTGTAGAATTTTGAAATTTTAACATGAAAGTAATTATTAAGCTGACATGTGCTTGTATAGCAATTAATTTGAAGGAAGTTGGTTTCCATGTATATTCAATGATGACCGGTACTTCCGTGGTTTTCCGGTCCCTTTTTGTGGTTCATTAAAACCATTAGCATGATGAACAAGTTTCCCTTCTGTTAAAAAAATCTTCTTGGTTGCTTCAAATGTTCTTCTGGAATATGAAACTGGCTTCGATTTGCTCATACATATAGATCAACATCTTTCCAAGTTTTAAATGGGCAGTCCCAACCTCAAAGCCAGGAACCCAGAGCCGTTTGTCTCTTTTTGACAACAAGATGAGGAGACTAAAAATCCCTGGCACCGCAGTTCCTGGAAACAAGGTGGTTGTTTTTCCCAAATCTGCTTAATAGATTTTTTTATAGCTTAAAATGAAACTTTTTTTCTACCTATGGAATTACCTCTCACTAATCAGGAAGCATGCACGCGCCCACAGAATAAAGATTGCTATACTTATATTTCAATTCGTTTTACGCCAAAACGTAACGCGAAACAGGTGACAAAAACATTGAAGGCAAAACTTTATGTTGACGTCAGTATCGCCACAACATATGACGACATCTGACAGTTTATCTCAAGCCTATCCTATCTCTACTTATTTAGAGAATGACAGTTACAAAAGGGTAAACAAAATTTGCGAATGCAAGTACTGACTCAAGATTTGCGAATGCAAGTACTGACTCAAGATTTTACATGTTGACAAACTACATACTTTTCATTAATGACGTCGCTTTCGTCGTAAGCAGACATTCCTTGTTTATGATCATCATTACGTTTTAATAGCAATCATAAAGTTGTATGCCCCCAAGCCATGACGTCATAGGAGGGAACAAAATTCTCAATTCAAGCAATTGTTTCATATGTGCAGCTTTTTATTTTGATTTACTGATTTTGATTTACTGATTTTGATTTACTGATTTTGTGGTACGTAAGTTTATCTATTGAATATATTTTCAGTTTTCACAGCATTTTTGTCTAAATGATAGTACCTACTATTGGTCTGTACATTGCATCTACACACCCAGCGTGTTTTGTTTTGTACATTTTGTAAGTTCTTTGCAACTTTCTCTATAGGTTATAATATCGGCGATTGCTCTGCTGGAGTACCAAAAAATTGATCATGTGATCATAAGCCAGTCCATGATCTGTTAGTTTGGCATCTTCGACCTTTTCATCAATTTTGGACAAGTAAAAACTCCACATACACTCGAATACTGCGGATACTGATAGACAATGACAAACTCTCCAGAAACCAAGACTTCTCATCTTTTTCTATTGGCATGCATGTGTTTTCAAAAATCTTTTGGGAGAATATTATAATGTGCAGTCAAACTAGTTATTCGACCGAACGTTAGATAATAAAATAAACCATTTTGTCAAGGTAGTTCTGATCTATATAAAAACTATATTTAATGCTTTCCTTTTTGAAGGACACGTGTAGAGGAAAGCATATGTGTTTTTAAACCAAATTCCGAAAACTAAGAAGGTGCTCAACATGTGAAATGATTGGCACTGTGATGTCACCATGTGATGTATAGGTTGTATTGAGAATACCAGCAGTCTCTTTGATAACCTACAGCGCAGTGACGGAAAATCTATGTCTAAAACATATACTTTGATATAAGGTCAAAATGTTATTAAAATAAAATCTACGCAAGTTATTAAAAGTTACTATCCTTAAAACTTCAGAACTTCTTTTAACGTCATAAAATCTTCTGACTTTACTCGTGGCGTGATGCACAAATAAATCACCGCTTACAATTGGTTGTTGTTTTGTTATTGTTTACCGCCCACACATTTCATCATGGCAAATGGAAATCATTATAAAATTGATGAATAAGTATGTTTGATTAGAAAACAACATGTCCAAAGTTCGCATGGTGTTTAATGGACCAATTAACTTTTGACATTGTTTTGGAATTATATATATAACGATATGATTTAATTCTGACAGTCAGTTGAAACTGGTGAAGATAAAGTCCTTTAAAATGAAGTTGCTGTTGTTATTATTATTTGGTTTGTGTGTGAGTGTGAACACGATAAAATGGCTGTAAGTTGATTTGAATTATGAGTAAACTATCAAGCGTAGTGTGGATGCTATTGGTTGAGGGAAATTAAGGAAAAGATACTATTGGTTGAGGGAAACTGAGGGAAGATACTATTGGTTAGTGAATGACATGCTTGTGTTGAAGTGACAAGTGGTTGCGTAACTCCAAGAATGATTAAGTATTACTTGTTTTATTGTAAACTTTCTCAATTTTTTTTTTACTCTTTTTTTTTTTTAGAGCAACGTCTGGTCAACGTACGTGGCATAAGGAAATGTGTTCCTTACCGCAATTTCATCTGACAAAGAAACAACAAACATTTTGTAGAACTAACATCGATAAAATGCGATTCGTTTCGGAAAGTGCACAAAATGCTATGGTGGAATGTGCATCGAAGTTTAAATACAGCAAGTGGAATTGCGAAAGTATCAACCGCGCACCGTATTTTAGTTATGACCTATTAAATAGTAAGGTTTCTATTTACATCTTCACGTTGGTTACATCCTTGCAAAATAAATACTCAAATTAATAGGTTTTTTTCTTTTGTTATAGAAACACGCGAATCAGCTGTAGTCCACGCAATCTCTACTGCATCTTTAGCACACGATATCGCCAGTAAATGTGCAACGGGCATCGTGAAGAATTGTGCGTGTAAAAATGCGATAATACTTGGGAGAATACGATTCCCTCAAAAGGTTTGCGATTCATCTCTGAAAAAAGGGATATCTTTCGCGAAAGAATTTATTGAACCTGGCATGAAGAAACTGAAGAAAGTTCAACAAAAATCCTTACTGAAGTTTGCGGAGATGGAGCTTGTACAACATAATCGTGATGTTGGGTTTCAGGTAAGGTTAAACTTTTTTGATTTAAAAGATATATTTGAACGAAAGATGTCGAGTACTTGAAGGACTTGAAGTGTGAGAAGTTACCTGCGTCCGTATATAACCCCTGGAGATAGAATAGAACTCGGAAAGATTGTTTTTGTTGCTATTCCATCATCACACAGTCAAGCTGATCTTTATAGTTTATGTTTTTATAGATTTTGCGTCAAATGCAAGAAATAAAGTGTATTTGTCCAGGAACAACTGCTGCGTGCCAAATAAAATCGTGTTATCGAGTTTTACCAAAATTTCAAAACGTCACAGAAGAGTTAAAGAAACGTTACAAGGATGCAAAACGTATCCAAATATTCGAAAAACATGGAGGATATGCTCCTGTGAACACTAGTGATATCAAAGTAGCGAAAGATGAACTAATTTATACCGATAAATCCGTTAATTTCTGCAATACTACCGAAACATTGTACCAAATAAGTGGCCGATCATGTAGCCTGGATCCGAATGCTGAAAATTACTGCAAAACATTTTGTTGTGGTGGTCGATATGAGACTCGAAAAGTTGTGACTCGAAAACAGTGTAATTGCGAGTTTGTATGGTGTTGCAAATTGAAATGTGATGTCTGCTACACACAACCTATCCTACAATTTTGTTTATAGAAGTATATGACAGCCTTTTCGACTATCAACTGTGAATATCTTCACAATAAAAAAAGAATAAATTTCAAACAAAGTTGCATCATGAATCATGAGATTATACACCACAAAGAATGTCATATCATATGCCAAAAGAAAAATTGGAAATTTACGAGGCGTAATAAACATTGCCATTATTAAGAAAACGACTTCACGAATACATCATTCATTTCATTTTTTCTTTCGTTGGATAAGTAATCAAGTTACTATGGAAACTAATTTTATAATCAGTTAATTTATTCTGTTATAAATATTGTATATATCATGTCAATATTCGTTGTAATTACGACAAATAAGCAATAATTATTTATTATCGGATAACAAATGGATTTTTTATATATTGCCTTCAAACGTGCCTTGAAAATATGTTCCAAACCAGTGAAGGAATTTTAATCACCTGCATATACATTGATTCTCAAAGCAATCCGGAAATATTCGGGGATAATTTTGTAATTTTGGGCTGTCTATTTGTTAAATTTTTGCGGTAGCGTATATCTATACCATAATGCTTTTATGCTTCAGGTTGTTTTAGATAAACTGTTGCAAATATTGTCGCCGGTAGAACATTGCGCGAAAGAGAAAGTCGCGAATTGCTCGTTCAATACAACTACCACAATGCAATGCTCTTATTACTCGCTTTGGGGTTTGTTTAAGCATGGCAGTGAGAATATCAATTTTGCTCATGAAAACCCTTCATTATTCCATTGAGACATTTTTTGTGTTTTTTGCATTGCATTGTGGTAGTTGTATTATGTGTTAAAAGAGATAACTGAATAAGGGGAACGGCAAATTTTCCGCTAAAGACTTCACAGTTTGAAACGCAAATTTTGCGGAAAGAACTTTCGCTTAAACAAGAATAGAACGTTCAACTTTTTTTGAGTTTATTCGACAAGCAGGAAAAAAATTTACTAATTGGAGCTATTTTGCAGAATAAACTGGATTACTCGTGAACTTTGTTCTTCACAAAAGAAGGAGAAAATAGAAATCACAGATTGAGTTGTTACAAGAAAGATTTATTGAAGATTCAATACACACTACTGATGATATCCAGCATGTCGTAAACACATGTTTTCTAACATGTCCGAATTCTTTGTTTACTTTCAGTTTTCAGCTATTTATAGATAAAGTCTGAATAACGGAATAACGAGTTTCAGGTTACAGAGGTTTCAATTTCAGATGGTGAGAGACGAAACTATCCAAACATGATTTACATGCACGCTTATATTTCATGTTACTTCTTATTTTGATGTTTTACTATTGTGGGAAAAATAAACTAAATTATTGTTAAACTATCAATATTGTCAGGTGACGTCATTTGTCAGACAAGTAAGGCTTTGAGGCCACGCCCATTGACGAAGTCGTAATTTGGGTAAATTTTGGACCAAACTTTGAAATTAAATTTTGCTTCGAACAATTCGCCCACATGAGTGATTGATAGCTAACAATTTTACAGCTGGAAGCACGAACGACGCCAGCAGAATGTTTTTTGCTCTTTCAATATTTATATTCAGAAATACGAATCTAAAGAGCCTTCTTGATTTCTGGCAGACCTCCAATACATGATAGTACAGTTCGAAGAGGTTAAAATTTAATTATCATTGTTGCTAGGTCAAACTCAGAAATATTTTTATGATCTTATCTGCTATTATCTTTCGATTTTCTGCTGGTATGGAAACCTTGAACATGTTCGGTGATTCCATATATCTGTTCTTATGGAAATAGTTGGCTTAACAGTCTCATTTAATCACGTGTCAGCACACAGAACGTGGAATTCTTGACATGTAGAATATCGAACGTTCATTTTTACATAAAGTACAGGAGAGCTACTTACTTGGATATTAAGCAAAAGGATGATGCAACTATTAAACTAATCACCATTCCCACAAAGAAAATTATCTGGTCACAAGATAATGGCTCGACTAAAAATACACTTTAATTTTCAAGGCTCAATTATTATATTTATCGTTTACGCGAGGGATGTGTCCCTTACACATCCCTGCTTACACGAGGTATATTTTGTTCAATTATAAAAAACAAAAGTTAGACCAATTGAATTTCACGTGAATTTGTTTTTTACGATTTGAAGCAATCGCAATGACTTTGGAGAAAATTATAGAAACAAGAGCCAGATGGCGCAAAACGGTAGCAGCAGACGTACTTACTTGACGTCACTAAAAATTGAAATACACTATGCACTACTATATGCCATACCGACCAATCGACCATAAAAGGCGCGATGCGGTCATTTTTTTAAATTTTATTTTATTAAATAAAGGCATATGCCGTGACTAATTGGGCTTTATGAAACAACGAAATAAATTTGATTTTAATCCATTAAATGCAACATTATTCGAGACCATCAATTTTGTCAAAAAATTTTATTATTATTATTATTATTATTATTATTATTATTATTATTATTATTATTATTATTATTATTATTATTAATGTTTACCCAGGATAGCCTCTTAAGTTCTGATAGAACTGTTATCAATGAGTGGTTTCTGCGAAGGAGGTCCCAGAGCATTTAAAGCCTCCATTTGGGCTACGAAAGCCGCAAGTATGCTTCAACCTAATAAACGGGAGGGTTTTAATTTAATTTTACTAGGCACACAAGAGGAAGGAACTAATGAAACTATAGAGGTGAAAATCATAGACGAGGACGACGACAGCTGGTTAAAGCCGCTTTCTAATTCTTTCGTACGCCCTTTGTTAAGTTGACTGTCGCTATTGAGCTGGTAAATAAAAAAATAGGTTAAACGAATCTGGTGACAATGCTATGCAGCTTATCTTAAAGCCACATGTCTTTTTATAACACCATAGAACACTTTTTTCACCAATCATAAAGGTAGACAAAAGTAGATACTTGTGAAGAACATCAGTATGAATAAATCAGTATGACGTGTATGAAAAATTAATGAAAAATGTTGCAATTATGCTGTTACATATTCACTTTCCTGAAAACTACAATGAAAACACTTGAAACATTAGCTTTTATATATATATAGCTTACTAGTATACCGTGTAAAATTTTTTTACATCTTTCTCAATAAAATGTTTTTACACGCTATGCTAATCGTTTTATAATAACTCTATGTAATACAAAAACGCAGTCCAAAACGCTGCTTAAAATCTTTCATCAATTCATAAATATTTTACCCGCCATACTAAGCATTTGATAATCTTTTCTAAAATAAATCCTAACCATTCTTAATTCTTTCCACTTTCTAACTTTATAGTCAACCAAAAATACTTTCAGACTTTGTGGTGAATAGATTCATAATTATCAATACTAAATCTCAGATAAAAATATTCACAAATTGTAAAATATCTCACTCACCCCACACTACATTACCCATCGCAGAATTAACTTTTGGAATATATACAGATTTACGTATGTAAGATATAAGGTATTAACTAAATCTTAAAAAGAATCATACCTCCGATAAATATTTCTTTCTTCAAAGCTGAGTTTTCTTTCTCTATAAATTCCAGGAACAGAGAGATCGCCAATTAGAAAATAGGCCATCGGTATTAACTAATTTTACTCACGGCCAAAACCAACAGATTAATCAAATCTCTAATCTTTTATACCTTCTTGACTTTCTTCTTTCCATCATTGTACTAAAAAATACCATGCTCAACACAGTTTTTACTAAATTTTCTTTCTTTTCTCTGGAAATCTAAAAAAACAAACCGAAACTGGATAAAATGCCGTTTGATATGTCTTATACCTTCAACATTATATATAACTCGTAAATATGTAAAAACTATTCTTCGTAAATAAAAATTGTCTTTTTTATCCATGTTTCTTATTATTACTTCGTCTTAAAAAATGTAAACAAACGCTTCTTTTTTCTTCAAACAACTATTTTACATTCGTTGTCAATAGCTGCTACGTTCGATTGTAATTCGAAGTCTCCGCCTGATATGCTATATCATGTCTTCCCTTACGTATTTTATATCATAAAACAATTATAAGCACTAAGCCGGAGTGCCTTATGCTAATACGGAATAAACATAAACAAACATCCATTGACGAACTTTCCGAAAATTTTTACTTAACGTTCTTTCTTTAAAAGTTAGGTAAGAAAAAAGCAAGATTGCGTATTAGTATAAGAAGATGTAGATAATAAGTACAATAAGTAGAACAGAAGTGCGACAATGAGACATATGACTGAAGCCGAGGTTGTATGTACCGTGACATTTGAAACAACAACACCGCCGTTGACGTTCTGATTCAAAACAGCTGTTTTTTTATTGACGTCTTCACAAAAAATGGCTACCGGTCGACAATTTTATTATTATTATTATTATTATTATATAACGTATCATAAAGTTTTTGTTCCTTTGTAAAAATAAAATTTAAAAGCATTGGAGTGTAAATTTATGTTATTTGCACGTGTTCCTTTTTTCAATAGTTCCTTTTGAAGGAAAGGGAACAGATTTTAAGGGACACTCGGGACATTTAAGGTTAATGAATTTATAATCATCTATTAAACGAGAAAAGAGTCTTTGTAAGACCGGTATTTTATGTCGTTAACGGTCTTTACTGTTCTGTTTTGCACTGAAATTCAACAAATTATAAAAGACATCTTTGTTCCGTAGTTTGTTAGTCAATATGATCCCTTTAATACATTTGTTGTTAAAACAACACATGCGTGTATAATGCCGAATGTTAGTGGAAAACCCTAAATCAATTTTTACAGACCTATTTATTTCGGTCTGTCAATGCCCGCACGCTTGCAATTAAAAATGTAAGTTTGGATTGGGTAAAAGTGACGTGTGTTATGATTAAAATCTGGCATAAAGAGGATCGCATTAATCATTTAAATCAGTGTTCGAGAGAGATGTTGATAAAACGTATTTTATCAAAAAAGAAGTGGCAAATTGCTGTTGGAAATGACAGGAAACCAAAAAGATTAAGTTTGAAACCCAATAGCGATGGTGTTTACGTATGTCCAGTTGTGACATGTGAAAGTGAATGTTTTAAGACACAAAGGGGATGCAGGAAGCACGTTTTTACGAAACATGGGTGGTTTTATTTTTTTGACGATAAGCCTGACTTTAATACTGTATTTCCTGAATTGGCAACTCGTCTATCCACTCAAGAAAAACGAAAACGATCCTACACTACTTTAATGCCGATGTTTGTAAAAACATGCACCGTTGGAAGATTATTTTCAAAATGGCTACAAAGTCCAGGTGGAGGAGGTAAAAGTTTATGCCAAGCAGAACAAATAACAGCCAAACTCTTAAAATATGCCAAATTCTGTTGTGATGACGTATCTATTCTCTGGGATGTACCAGAGTGTGTTATCGACTATTGTATTGGATCTGTTACAATGCTTTCCGACTTTGTGGATTACTTGAAGAACACTTGGAAACTTGGTCGTTCTGGAATTATTGGTTATATGAACGCTATTTCTCATACACTTGACTATAGAAGGAGTAATGCCATTAAAAGTAAGAATATCCCTGTGTTCATTGCAGCTGAAATTTACTTAGACAGGGTAAAAAAGTGCTTAGCAAAGCAAATGAAGATTGAATGGAGCACAGTTCTGAGCATGGAATACCTTACGACTATTAATTGTTGGGCTAGTCTTGAACATCTACAAAGTGTTATTCCTTTTCATGCGGACAAATTTTCACAGATATTGATTAACGCCAGTAATGCGACTGCAGTCGTTCCAGCTCACGATTTGTCGTTTTGCACTTCGTTTGTCGTAGCTGTATTGTTCCTAATGGTGAAAGCAAGTCGACCAATGACATACCAGTATTTAACCGTTACAATGGTACGTGGGGTTGGAAACGAAGGTGGTATTATCGATCAAACTAAATTCAAGACAAATTATAAATATGGATTTGACACTCTCATTATTTCAAAAAGAGTTGTTGATATTTTGAATGGATATATAGCTTGTATTCGGACTAGACTTGATCCCATTTGTGACTATCTTTTAATAACAAAGAATGGGACCCAGTTGAAACAATTAAGTGATATTTTTGGAAGAATTGTTTACCAGGCTATCGGAAAGTACATAAACCCGACACGATATAGGCAGATTATCGAAACGGAGAGCATGGCTAAACTTAATGAACGTGAGCAAGCTGCTTTATCACGTGATCAAAAGCATACGTCACACGTAGCTAGAATACATTATCAAAAACTTCAATCAGCCGAAGTAGCACGTCAAGGACAACAGTGTATGCAAAAGCTAGTATCCATGGAAAAGGAAAACGATCATTTTAACGATCATTTTACGATATCAGCGTCTAACGAATTCAACAAAAGTGGTGTCGACCGAGAGGGTGAACGAGTGAACGCTCTCCCTGACGTGGCGTTAAACAAGAAATTATCTGTTTCAGAAACACCTAAGGATAAAGCTACCAAACGACAGGGCAAGGTTTCGTTTTCGACTAATGAAGATTCTTTTTTGTCATATGGTATCAAGAAATATGGCCCTGGAAAATGGACAACGATTTTACGAGATCCGGAATATAGCTTTCATCCTTCACGTAAACCGAGTACTTTGATGATCAGAGCAAAAACTATAAATATGATATAAAATCACACCTTGTGTGTCAGATGGGACAAATTTATCCAAATAAGGTATTAATAATCAAGTATATCAATGCACCGTTTACAGAAATTGCCTTCTTTTACTCTTTCTTCAACTACAGTGAAGATGTATTTTAAATTCAAGAAAGGTACCTTTACAAAATGTGGCGATATCATTTCAAAGCACCATCTCAATGACCACGAAAAAGACTGTTTGAAAGCTATCTTTGCAACTCACAAGTTGAAACCTGATACATTGTTTAAATTTGCAAAGATTACAAAACAAGAAGGTCTGATGGCGAAGCTGTTACTGTTAAGAAGAAAAAAGAATCAAACGTTACTCTTACACAAAGATACAAAATATATTGTAACCGTCAACAGAGAACCAAACAAATGTAAAAAAACAGCAATAAATAAATATATAACTTAACAGAATGGTGTTGTTCTTTGTATTCCCGTTGCAATATCTAATGTTGAATCCAAGATTGATTGTCAATTAAAATCATGCTATTATCAGGAAAATTGGCTAAGTTTCTTCTTACCTGCTTCTTACGCAAAATGTACTGCTTCTGACCCGTTCTTACACGTTGTTACTTGTTCTTACTCAGTTGCCACTTGGAAAAGGATTTTGTTAAGTTTCTTCTTACGTGCCTCTTACTCGAGTAACATGGCTTCTTACGCCTTTTTACGCGTTATTACTCGTTCTTACTCAGTATTCACTTTGATAAGTAGTTGGCTAAGTTTCTTTTTACCTGCTTCTTATGCAAAATGTGCTGCTTCTTACGCCTTTTTACGCGTTATTACTCGTTCTTACCATGTTCACCTTTTAAATAGAACTCGACACAATTTCTTCTTACTTGCCTCTTACGCAAATAACATGGCTTCTTACGCCTTCTTACGCGTTGTTACTCGTTCTTACTCAGTATTCACTTTGAAAAGTAGTTGGCTACGTTTCTTCTTACCTGCTTCTTACAGAAATAGCATGGCTTCTTACGCGTTCTTACACGTTGTTACTCGTTGTTACTCAATATTCACTAAGAAAAGAAGTTGGCTAAGTTTCTTCTTACCTGCTTCTTATGCAAAATGTGCTGCTTCTTACGCCTTTTTACGCGTTATTACTCGTTCTTACCATGTTCACCTTTTAAATAGAACTCGACACAATTTCTTCTTACTTGCCTCTTACGCAAATAACATGGCTTCTTACGCCTTCTTACGCGTTGTTACTCGTTCTTACTCAGTATTCACTTTGAAAAGTAGTTGGCTACGTTTCTTCTTACCTGCTTCTTACAGAAATAGCATGGCTTCTTACGCGTTCTTACACGTTGTTACTCGTTGTTACTCAATATTCACTTGGAAAAGATGTTGGCTAAGTTTTTTTAAAGTGTTTTCTGATCATTATACTAGGTTGAATGAAATGAGAAGGAAGACAATATTTTTCAAACTTTGACGTATTCTTCATCTTCCGATTCGCTGACACTGTACAAAACTATTCTTTGCACATATTTATCTCCTACTAAAAATGGTTCAACAGTCATTGGTGGTAGCTGAATATCCGGTTTTATATCTTCTTCGGAGTCTGTAATCTCTTTCGGAGTCACTACACCTCGAGGCTCATCTTGATCTAGTTGTAGAGTATTAGGACAATCGTTACAGTTGCAATCACTGTCATCTGACGAGGTTTCTCTGCAGTACAACTGCCAATTCGGATACATTCTTTTGAATTTTCTATATGCAAACCAATCTCATCTCATGTTGTTTATCAGCAACCAGGCATCATATATTGAATCGGGTCCTTTCCAGTTTGTTCTTACACGCATATTGAATACCTCCATAGTTTTCTGAGTCAGAATCTTTGATATTGTCGACCATGATGAAACGAGTTTAAAAACTTTCTCTAGGTATTCTGCGCTGGTTGCACTATTGGTGTAGTCTGCTAGATTGCTTTCAAATGTCAGGTGCTCGTATAGTATTCCTTCAGTTCTATCTGCGTCAAGCACAGCTTCGTCAACGGCTTTCTGTGGCACTACTTCGTATTGGCTGCAGTTGGTCTTGTCGTGGTCCTCCAGACTGAAGCAATTTAACTGCTCAACATCTAGAAGCAAGCTTGTTGATCCGCCATCAAAATCATTGTAGATCACTCCTTCATCAAGGCTTTGCGTTTCCAAGTTTCCTTGTTCGAAAATCAGCGTGTCTTTTAGTTCGTTGGCAAGAAAATGGAATATCTCCATACAATGCTGTCTCAGCCACCCTAAGAACACAAAATGTTTCAGAATGTTCAGTGTAAATAGTAGAGTACAAAATGTAAAAATAAAAAACAAATAAAGTACTTGTCATTCTGAGATCTTTATCCCGTAGAGTTTTCGTTGTGAAAATCGCCAACCTCCTCTTCACTGCATCTACATCTTCGGCGGCACCAAAGTCAGGGTAGACATTGGTCGTAATGAAAAAGCCACTGTTGTACACAAACGTAGACACGTCTTTATGTTTATTTGGCAGCGTAATTAAACCACCTATGAGTAACATTCATTTGTTCATATGCAATGTTAACCGCAACCACTAGGAAAGTCTCAATTCACATAACGAAATTATATTCTCAGAGATTCTATACCTTGTAAAACTGTTTTGGCTTGCTCACACGAAAAGCTATTGGATGTCCATTCATCCATAAATACAATTTCCGTCGTTGGTCGTATATTACTACCACTGAAGCGACCGTCTGGTACTACACTTGCTATATTTCGTATGGCAATAATATGTAACCATTAATGAAACCCAATTATATTAATTCATCTGTACGTCATGGACTATTTCACAAATAACTATAAAGAAAATCAGCTGCACCCACCCTGAAAAGGACAAAACCAACTTGATTTTCCACTGTCAGAAGGACCAACAAGTACCAACTTTCGTTCTTTTTGTGGGAATTTTCCGTGCATGAGCAGTTGGTAGTACTTCTGATAGAACCAGTGTCGACGCTTTTCATTTGGAATACTATTTTCGATCCCTAAAATATTATAAATAAAATCATCAAAAGTTTTTCAAGTTGCAACAAATCATTTCTCAAAGAGCAACATTCATTTTAACAAAGTTAATATGCGTAAGAACGCGTAAGAACACCTAAAAAGCAATGCTATTTGAGTAAGAGGTACGTAAGAAGAAACTTAACAAAAATCTTTTTTAAGTGAGGACTGAGTAAGAACAAGTAACAACGCGTAAGAAGGCGTAAGAAGCCATGCTGTTTGAGTAAGAGGCACGTAAGAAGAAACTTAACAAAGATCTTTTCCAAGTGAGGACTGAGTAAGAACAGGTAACAACGCGTAAGAAGGCGTAAGAAGCCATGCTGTTTGAGTAAGAGGCACGTAAGAAGAAACTTAACAAAAATCTTTTCCAAGTGAGGACTGAGTAAGAACAGGTAACAACGCGTAAGAAGGCGTAAGAAGCCATGCTGTTTGAGTAAGAGGCACGTAAGAAGAAACTTAACAAAAATCTTTTCCAAGTGAGGACTGAGTAAGAACAGGTAACAACGCGTAAGAAGGCGTAAGAAGCCATGCTGTTTGAGTAAGAGGCACGTAAGAAGAAACTTAACAAAAATCTTTTCCAATTAGCAACTGAGTAAGAACAAGTGTTAGCAGGAATTTTTCAATTGAGCAGCACAATATTGACGTAAATTTTGATTCAGGTATCTTTCGGTAAATTGATCCTTCACAAATACCGTAGTTTCCGAAATCCATTGCTCTGTTGATAACGTCAATGGCCTTGCAGAAGTTTGAATCTGGTTTCATTTGTACCGGATTTCCAACATCTACAGTAAGATAAAATGAAGTAAATGTTGAATATAGTCTCCAATCACTCTTATTTACTTTCTAAATATTAGTTAAATAGAAAACTTTACATACCATTTCCGTGATCAATTAGTAGATAATTCAAATTGGTATGCGTGATGTTATTAAGCCCAGATATGATTTGCTTTCGAACGTCCTCATCTAAGCGTTCTGTTAAAATGACTTGAACGGGTTTGACAGAAAAGTCTTTTCCTTCAGTCGAAATCGAAACGTTGTTTATTTGGTATCCCAGATCATGAGCAGCCTTCTTAACAGAGGCTTTCTGGGACTTGATGACCAGTGCCATAGCCTTTTCACAGTTGTGATCCTTTAACACTTGCGACAGTGCAGCTGAGTACGCTGTCACACATGATTCTTCTCCTCTACCTGAAATTTTAATCATGTTTTAGAAGAAGTTAATCAACTTAAGTCATTAGAAACAAATGGCATTATATATTAAAAAAAGGGTATGATTTACCTCTTCCTTTAATAGCTTTGCACTCCGCAATATCTAATCCCTGGGAAAGTAGCAGTTTTGTTAAATTATTTTCGAGCGTTATTATTATTATTATTATTATTATTATTATTATTATTATTATTATTATTATTATTATTATTATTATTATTATTATTATTATTATTATTATTATTATTATTATTATTATTATTATTATTATTATTATTATTATTATTATTATTATTATTATTATTATTATTATTATTATTATTATTATTATTATTATTAACATTTTCTTATATTTCTTAAGATTACCCCGTAAAGGGAGATATTTATTTAGGCTTTCTGCCTATCGACTAAAAGTTGCGCTGCAACCGTTTTTCTGCTTATTCCGATTCGTTGATCAGTTTTTAAGTGGCGGAAGTCCGTGTTGAGAAGCGTATTTTTTTCCAATAATATTTTTTATATCCATGGTTTCGATGATGACATCATCAAAAAAATTAAGTATTTTCTTGTATTATTTAAGTGTGTACATTTGATATGGAGCAGCTGGTCGTCTTCCAACAGCTTTTGAATTGTTTATCTTTTTTATATTCTTCCCAAAGTAAGTGTAGATGGCCGAGTGGCCTAAAGCTTTGCATTTCTTTTCGAGAACATAGTGGTTCAAATATGATGAAAGGCGTTTTTTCATTTTTTTCAGAATAAGTTACAATAAGTAAAACATGACTAAAGACAGATTTAGTGCTAAACGAAAAATATATTTGAAATAATCCGGCATCTGATTTGAACCACATTGATTGGTACAATGTGATGTTTTCACAATACCTTACATTCGCCCTTTTGGCCGGCCCTTATTAGGCCAAGGCCAAAAATCTTGATTTGGCCATTTAGGACCGTATTTAAAAAATACATTATTGAAACACCCAGGCTATATAAAGCTTTTATTTCCTCTGGAGTTAATATTATCATAAACATTGATAAAACGAGTATTCTAGTCACACTGTCTCGGGAAATCTTTTTAATCAACAATGTTAATCTTGTTTGCTGATGAGGAACATTCCATTGGTTTAATAAAAACTCAAAGAATTTCATTCGATCCATTTTGTTCTGTATTTCAATATATTAAAAAGAAAATATATAACACTATGAAATAAATTATCTGCCGCCATCTTTATATCACCATCATCAAGGTTGGATACCAACACAAATATCATATAATGAAAGAAGTTGATTGGGGAATGTTTAGAAATGTTTTCCTAAACTATGAATTCCACTTGGGTTGTGAAATTCCATACATAACAGAAATTTTAGGTAGTCACGTTTGAGGCTGACTTTAGTTGACTTTAGTTTACATATAGCAATAATTTAGCTTCTACCAACTGAAGAGCAATGCCATTAACTTGCTTGAATTGCTGTATTTAGTTCGGTCCATCAGATTTCGAAGCCTAAAAAGATAAAAAAAAGATCATAACTTCAATTTAGAAAGTTGTAACAAACAATGGTAAATTCTTATAAACATTTTGCGTAATTGTAGCAATATTTTAATCGAAGCAGGGAGAGAAACAATTGCGAGTTCGTAATTTTGTGTCATATTCCCAAAAGTTTGATTGAAGAAATTATTCCAAAATTACCATTCATGCAAGTTTGACTCAAGAAAATCTTTCAACTTGCCGATTCAAGAAGGTTTATCCAGTCCATATACTTTTTTCCACCAACATACCGCCAATGTAGGATTAACCAAATTCAGATGTTTACAGAAAATTTTTCAAAATAAATATTGGCAATTCACAAAAATCTCGCGAAATGTATTCAATTTTCCAATTCGGGAAATTTAATCCAAAGCATTCGTGTATTTTCTTCCTTGCAAAGGTTCTGTCGCGAAAGTTCCTCAGATTAATAAAGTTTCAACGCTAACGCCATGACATTTAGAGATTTACTGTTTTGCTGTTTACACATTTACATGCTAGTCTAGCTTTCATTCCACATTGGGGTCCATGAAACAAGAATTATGTTTTTAGTTATGGGTAACGCTAAAATTATATACACTTTGCTTTACACGTCAAATGCTGTACGAATTGAAAGACAGACCCAAAGTTTAATCTTTTATACCAGATTGACTGACCGACTCACTTTTAGGGGCGACAAGAAAATCCGAAGAAAATCTGCCACATCAAGTTTTTACAAACAAATATTTCCAATTTCTGAAATGAGTCTTCCGAATCTCAGTCTGCTATCTTTGTAAGGTCACGGCATATTACCTCATGGTTTCAAAGAAACAAACGCGATATACTGTGAAGGTCCATCATTCTATTAAAAACATTGTTGTTACTTCGCTGTCTCTTCAGCGGATTTGTCGAGAATTTTTAAATTTTTTTATTCTAAATTCTTTTGTTATTGATTAACTTTTCCTACAGTATAATGCTAAACTGCCCACCCACCCAACGTATATGTGCAGCAGTGCACACTACTGTGATAATAGATTTTAATATCGAAACGGGCATACGATTGTTCATCCTGAAGGTTCAACTTTCGAAAGCTTAAAAAGGTAGGTGTAATCTTGCTTCTGAATGCCTCCATCACTTTTATCTAGCTATAAAGTTCTTTGTGGAAATGTTTCGCTGAATGAGCAATGCAAAAATGCAAAACTCTTATGATGAATTATTTTATGATTTTCATAATTTCATATTTATAATTTCTTATCAACCATATTTATAATTTCCACATTTGAAAAACGTATAGCCTACTAACCTTAACCAAATGTTTCTAAACGGAAAAATCGCAAGGTCAACTGATTTCTGAAAACGCGCAATGCAGCACGGATGTTAGATGAAGATGATGGATAAAATCGAAAACTGATTTTTGCTACCTCGTGAAATTATTATGCAGAAAAGAAGTTATAGTTCGGTTGTGGAAATTTTCAAATTTTCAAATTTATCAGAGCAAGATTGAAACATATATATTCATTTATTTTGATTAGGTTAGTTAAGTGTTTAACCCTGTCCCTGATGTGCTGTGTAAGTAAGCAACTGTCCCTGATATGCTGTGTAAGTAACCCTGTCCCTGATGTGCTGTGTAAGTAACCCTGTCCCTGATGTGCTGTGTAAGTAACCCTGTCGCTGATGTGCTGTGTAAGTAAGCAACTAGCGATAAAGTGTGCTATAAACGACTAGTATGTATTGTCAGTCTCTGTGACTAATCCTAACCATAACTGCTCCCTGTCTGACTACATGATATATGAATTGATTTGAATTGATTTGGGGGGGGGGGGGGGGGGGGGGGCTACCACACCATACATATAGCAAAACTATATGATGAATTTTCGCGAACACACTTACAACAGCAATAACATCATCCCTACTGCCAATGTAGAATAAACGATATCGTAAATAATTAAACATTGTAAACACAAGTTGGAACTTTGTATAAGATGATCTCTGGAGTATCAATCTGTATATTTCAAATTTATAGATATCGCCACTTCAGGTATAGCTGTCGGGGAATCATCACATTTTCATTTCCATTGTGTTTGATATTTGATTTTTCGATCAAAAAATCAAAGTAATTCTATTATGAAATCAACAGGTACATTTCATCAAGGAAATATTGGTCGACAATGTTTACGTAACACATAATCTATGCAATAGCATGGTATGTGTTTTTTTTAGACGTGTTAGTTTATGGGATTCAGAAAGCTTAAATTGTATATTAACGGAATGAAGGTGATTAGACAAACAAGTCAAGTGGATAACTTACCTCTTTTCATTAACTCTAATAAAGTGGATATCACAAATAAGTGGTGTTAGAGTCATCCACAATTTTTATTTGCCATTTATGTCCGTAAAAATTTTGAACGTTCAGTGGGAACATTTGTCACCGCAAAGATTTTGCCAGGCTATCCTATTCGAATAGCCTAAATATCATTACATTGAATGTGGCAGAGATATTTCCGACTCAAAATTGTACCTGAGATTTATGGGTTCTATTTCGTCTTTTTATTTGTTCTTTTTTTCCCCAACCGACCTACCCTATTTTGAGACCTAAAACGAAACATATTTGTGATAGCCTCCTAACTAAAGTGACTGTTTTGTCGAACATCATGGAATGAAGCGAACATCTGAGAAAATTTATCCCAATTATTAATTAAAGAAGACAGTGCATTGCAGGGATAATAAGCAACATAATTTGTAATCAATAAGGTTGCTCTGTAACCCTGCAATGTAAAGTCTTCTATCATTAGATAATTTTGATTGTTTAATTGACATCACATGACCAGTTGATATATTCCCGGTGAGACTTGCTCCATAAAAATATCAAAAAATGAGACTCGTTTCTGGGCTATGAAATTATCATATATTTTGTGGATGAAAATGACAACAGAAGGTTATTTTTAACCCTCATTTTAGTAGAACGAAAGTTTAAAAAGACCTCATGTTCGGTCCATGACGCCACAACCTTTTAATTGATCAAGTCCATTTGTCTAACCAACTTTCTAGGCGATAAAGTTCTCTTTATACGTTTAAACAATTTTCTGTTTAAAGTACATACAAAGTTTTAATTAACCTGATGTAAACACTGATATTATATGTCATCTATTATTATCATATTATACTGATTTTATTACAGAAGTTCCCTTTTGAAAAACTTAAAACATTTTTTTAGATGAATTAAACTTTCACAAGTCGCTTGTATGCATCAACGTTCTTGGTGGAAAATCTAACTGTAAGTTGTTTATGGAATTTTCTTCTTATGTAGCCTGGATCCATTTGTTTAATAAATTTGGGTAATAAATTGCTTATGGGTTTTTGTGTTGATTACAAAAATCAACTATGGTATTCTTTTCATTTTTAGATGCTGTGATATGAACCTGTTTCTTCATGTGGTAACACCCTGTATTACTGAGCATGTCAAAATGATGTCAGTTATATTGTCAGCAATTGCATTTGCCAATCAATTGGGATCAGACTTTTTAGTATGGTCAAATTAAGCACAGCAGACGTAAATCCATAAATACATTTAAATGAATCATGAAGTAAATGCATTACAGTCGAAAAAGAAAATATTTACAACATTGCTATGTACAATTTGTGATTGAATATTTTGTTCTGTGAAATATCAGTTCTTGTTTCGCAAATTATTGTTGTTATTATTTATTATTACTTATTACAAATTCAAAAAATGTTTGTCTGTTTTATTACAATATCGGAGCATTGTTAGCAGTCGAATACATATATCAGTGAAAAACTCTTGCTCAAATTCTCGATTTTTTTATTAGCTAAGATTGATTTAGTTAATCGCGCATGTGCAAACTCAATAAAAAACTGCTTACATCAAGTTTTTCTTTTCTTCATTATTTCTTTCAGCCTGAGCGTTTCAGGGGAGAAGAAGCAGAGACTGTATTTTAGCCGCAGATTTAGCGACTTTAGTCGTTCTTGTTGTATTTGTAAACGATCTGTCTTAAAGCGGAGTTGAAACCGAGCTTCAAATATCCAAACAGGATCTGAGAAAACACTAACATGATTGGTGAGGTGTTTCCATGGAGATCTCGGAAGTAATCTATATCCAAGCACGAGTTTTAATCGAATTAAATGGAAACATTGAATCCTTCGTTATTAGTGTTTGGATAATTAAAAGGTATTAGATTTGAAGATTCAGTTACGTGGTAGATGTTCACAGAGAAAGCATTACCAATGGAGTTTTGAGACGAAACACTTTCAAGTTCAAAAAAGACCAGATTGTTTTCAGCAAATTGGGAATCGCTGAAAGTCTTCACACAATGCCTACAAACGTTTATGTCCGGTATCACAAAACTTTTTAAACATGAAGGTTGAAATGATAAGCATCTGAAAAACGTCAGTCATCATCTGTTCCATACCAACTCCTTATTTGTCAAGATTGCCAAAGATTAGGAAACATTCAGCTTGGTTAATTTAATTATAACCTTCACAACAGGAAATATACAAAAAATAAACTGGATATTGTGATGAAGAAGTAAAACAGAATGACAATTGAATGTGTTTCCATATTTGAAGGGAGGGAATTAAACCTCTGGGAAACATTTTTGGTTCATCCTCTCTCGTTTGAATCTAACATCGATCAATATTTTTTTATACATTTGTGTAAAACTAGCAACAGTTAATCACGTGTTTCCATTGAGAATTCTCTTATTGCAAACTGTTCTATCCGCCTAAAAAACTGCTAATGTTATCAACTATCAATCATAATACTCCGTCACAAATAGAAACTGTTCATCTAAAGAAAAGGGGAGTGGCCTGAAAAAAATTACTGCATTGAAAGGTTACGAAGTAACTTGAGTTTATTAACCTTTTACCCTCTCTGACAAAATAATTATGCAAATTTACTTAGCGATAAATAGCATGCTATGAACGATTCGAGGTATTAAATCAGTCACAACTGGACGATCCTTTTGAAATATGGACCGAGAATATTTTCATAAGTGTTGCAATTCAGTGATGTAGCACTTACGTATGTCTTGACAGTACTTCCCCTCTGAAGTGTATGTTTTGTTGATATTGCGTGGTGCTAATCATAACCTATTTCTTGTTGGTTATTAAAGGGCGGATGCCCAAATTACAAGTGATTACAAGTGATTACAAGTGATTAAGGACTGTTTCTCAAATTAACGAACTTTATAACAATACGAAAAGGAAAACAAAACTCCTAATAAAAAAACAAATGAGAAACTTTCCATTTTTTCTTTCGAGTATCATTTTACAAAAATTAACTAAGTGTTTTATTGTTGTTGCTGTTGTTGTTGTTGCTGTTGTTGTTGCGGACCTGGTTGAGCAGTTGATTTATAAAAGAGAAATTGATTTCAAAACGTAAAAGTAAAATGATGCTACTTTCTGATTGGATTATAATAACGATGTTTATTTCTGATTGGTTGACTGTTGTGTATCACTCATTTCACAAAACATTTACATCATAATTCAAAAAGTGAAAAGTGTTCTTATAAAGTATAATCCTCTAAAAGTTCAATAAATGGCGCGTTTTTGAAAGTTATAATGTGTCAATAATGTCTAAACTGTTTTTCCTAAGAATGGTACCAACAACTTAACATCACAGTCTCCCCTATAAATTCATTCCCACACCCTCCACAGTTGTACTAAAAAAAGACACAAGAGATTTCGCAGGAGAGTATAATTGATTAATTGGTGTATTGAGTTTTTCTAAAGGGATTAGAATATTTTAAACCATATCTCATATATCTCCTTTACTGAAGATAAGAACTGAAAATCTTGTTCTTGTCAATTACACGCTGTGATTGGATGGAATTTTTGCGTCGGAAATTATGATTGGCTCTTGAACTAGATGCGTTAAAAGTTGAATTATACTTATCATCACTCCTTTGTAATCATAGAATCGATAAACTGAAGCAGATGAGTACATTCACAATTTTAAAAACAGAACTTATCTAACAGCCAAGTATGCCTTCCGAACGACGTCATGGCAGATCTGAACAACAGTATATGGTAATCAATACCATCCTAACAAAAAGTCCCCACGATTTGGACCTGTGAGTTTTTTGTTATTATTTCTTTTGTTTTTTTTTTCAATTTCATTTCATTTTAATTAATTCTCAAAATAAATATGTATTTTGTTCGACTTATATATCTTTTTCATTCCGTGCTATTCAAATCAAATCTGAGATATATCTCTTTCACTAACAGCATCGATTAGATAGGGAGGTCATATTTTTTGTTATATCTGAAATTTATTTTGTTCCAGAATTTTCATTTCAAAAGTTACAACAGAAACTTCATCAGTGAAAGAAAATGAAGATTTCACATCCTGATGGTTTTTTTTAAATCTACGAGAAAAGGAGTCCAAAATACCTTCATTCAAATCATCGAAATTTTCTTTTTACTTAACACGTGTTTTACTGACTTCACTATGTTGCTTTCGCCTTCTCTTATCACAGCATGATGTAATCATTATCCGAAATAAGCATATTAGCAATTAGCAGATGTTAATGAAGAGGCCACTTATAATTGGTTTCATCAAGTGTGATACGATGTTTTGATGACTGATAGACGTCACAAACTATGAATAAACAAAAAGTCAGATTATGAGATTAGGATTGATCATGGCTGCAATTTGGCGATCTCGTATGATTGCTACCATGTGTGAGTTCTTAGGGAAAACAATTTTCATTCATTGCTGTTACATTGACTGAGACGTTACTGAGACATCGAGACATCGAGACTACTTACTTTGATAACTTTTGTTTTTTTTCTTTAATTGATATGTTAAGACTTTTCCCCGCGATGTCGTTTCAGTTCCATCTATAATTCTTTAAGTACTGTTTCATATTCTTACCAAAAAAAAGAACTTTTAATGATGAAAAGTATAACTTAGATGTATAAGAAGCTTCATATTATGGGCAGTTTTTAAAGAAGTAGATTTTAAATTTTCTTTAAACTCAATTCACTCCAATCAGATCATCATCAGAGTTGTCTTTTATGTTCGATTGGATATCTTTCAGTAAAACCATTTAAGTTGTTTGGATAAACGAGATATTTTTCAATACGATACGATACGATTGGGCAATTTTAAATTTCTGCTGAGAAATTGTCAGATGAACTATATATGTTATATTCGTTTTGAGGTTTTTTTTCTTTAATGAAGTTATTATATTAAACATATTATTATTATACCTGCGGAAACATATTTTATAAAATCACCACTAATTTAAATAATTAAGAAAGTTTACATTTCAAGAAGATTGTTGTTCCCTTTTCACTGCTTACCACCTAAATTTCAAACTTCTTCTCATTTCCTTCAAAACACTAGAAAAGGAGTTTATAATTAGAATATTTTAATCAATATATTCATGTTATAATGAATATTTATTCAAGGGAATGAATGAATTTGCATAATTGTTTTGTAAACCACAATTAACAGTAAATCTTTAATGAAACTATAATTTTGTTGATCGATCTCAAATCGATCTCAAATACACATTTTGTCCTCATTCGATGTTGATCAGCGAAGGAGCGAGGAGAGCGGATGGATTATCAAAATTACAGGTAAAAGAATTTTTTTCTTCAAGAATTTTAAACCTTTCTCATCGTGATGACGATGCTTGAGTCAACTATGTATCAATTCAGGAACGAATAAAAAGAGATCAAAAATACAACAAGGTGGTGGAAAGGGGAGGGCAAGCAATCACTGATATGTGATATCGTAAAAATTGATCTAAAAAAAGAAATTAAGTGAAATTTGATTGATACGCCGATACGCCCCATCATTGCTTACAATCTTTCTTTCTTTCATGATACGCCCCATCATTGCTTACAATCTTTCTTTCTTTCATGATTATTTTCATTATCTTACCTAAAATGCAATGTTGTCAATAACTTCTCACAAATGGAAAATTGGACAGTCTCAAATGTACCAAAGTCTCTTAAATTGTCATCGAAGTTATTGAACAATAACTGGTAGGTGCACGTGTATTGATGAATACAAAGTCACGAGCTCGCGTGTATTGATTAATTGGAGATACTTATACGATTAAAAATATTTTGCCATTTTGTTTGCTGATTCAGCAAATATATGCACAGAGAATATTTTTCAATATTAAGATTTCTGTTAGGGTTACTGAAAATGCAAAAACGACATTTATCGTTAAAAACATGTTGACACAATGTTACTATTATTAGCTACAAAATTATAGTTAGTTCTTTTTTCTGAACTTTTGAGATGAAATATAACCCAACTTTAAGTTGAATGAGAAGTGCCACTGAAACAGGTCAACCGCAAATAGAAACCACCACTCACTCACCCCTCGAGAATTATAGATTTCTCAATGAGTAAGCAAAAATCTCTTCCTGTAAGGGGCTATCCTGAGACAATGTTTTGCTCGGATATAGGTCTTCTCTTTGCTAAGACGCCGCGCGCATTAACAAATGCTTAGATATCGCCACTGCTTATTTTTTATTGGCTTCAACTCTCGGATGTATTAATATCTAAGCTATTCAGCAGATTATAGAACGTTTATCAAAAACATCAGCCATTAAGTCTTTAAGAAGAACTATTAATTAATATGAATATAGTCATAACAATTAAATAAATATCGAACAATGAAAAGAATAAATGTTTCTACACAGGACGTTCAGTGTTCTTGCTAAAATACAACTTCCCAGGATTCCATTCCAAAGCGGATTAATCAACTTTTAAACTTTTGAAATTTCGAATATAGAATCCACACCAGTGGACTCAAAAATTCTTTGATCTTAAAACGACAAATAACATTTTTGAAAAAAGCAACATGTCGGTTTGTGTTGAAAGCAAGAGGTTTGGCAATTATGATTTTCTTCTTCCACATTCTATTTCTTTACCACATATTTCTTTTTCACTGTATTTTTATTTCTTTAATAATTAAAACAACAAAACAAAAAAGATCGATGCTCTCTAATCTGAAGTAGAATATAGAGCGCCTTAATCGCGGGATACAGGAGATACAAGAATCTACGATACTATATTTCTTTCGTTTATTAACATTTTCAAATATTTGGTGGGGCGTCTTTATAAGAGCCGTTTACTGGAGAAAGTTATTTCATAAATCTGATTAAATAAATAGATTAGTAGATTTGCCATAAAGTTAAATCTTTCAAATCGTAAAAAATACAAAAATATCGTAATATATATTTAGAAGAATAGATTATGTTTAATATTGAACAGTATTTTGATTAAAAAGTTATAAGACGTTAGACGTCTGTTAGTTGGACGTCTGTTAGTTGGACGTCTGTTAGTTGGACGTATATATATACATTGAATGTAAAACAAAATAAATATGAACTAGTGTAGCGTGTAAAAACATTTTACAGTTTCGCTCCATAAAATGATTTTACATGCTATATACCGCCATGATTAGTTATTATTTGAATTGGAAACATAAAAGTGTTGAGGGCGTTACCACACGGGCGGAAAGAACTGCAGCATTACAGAATGACCGACAGACAGACGACAGACTGTTTATATACAAAAATGTTGTGTTTGATCGATCATACAAAGAATAGAATTTCCCCTATTTTTCAGTGGTATTTGGCCTATTTAGAGATTTCAGAAGTTGAACAGTTAAACAAAAAGCTAGGTAAAACATTTTTTACCACCTGGCTACTAAAGAATATTTAGAAGAGAGATTAAGAAAAGAGATCGTGGACAATGTATTCCCCTACCTAAACACAATTAAACTTATGAGGTATAAAATAATACCTTCAAATTTCCCTCTTTAACTAAAGCAAACAAAAACACACATACCTTCTGACATTTCTATCTTTCAAACTGATTTTTATTCTGCTATGAATTGTGGAAATGTTCAGAACTCAAAACTCCATTTGTGCATCATGATATAAAAACCATGTAAATATGTATATAACCATCATTTTCACTCTCTTCTTGAATTACATTCATCTCTACTATTCAATTTTATAATAATCTAAAACAAAAAGATATTAATCAAATCACAACAATATAATAATGATCTTGCTACCTTCGTTTCCCTAATAGCGAACCTTAATAATAACAAACCACATACTACAATGAAATACCAAATAAACTGCTAGCTACACAATTCGGTATAGTAGTCAAAACTAACTGATACGAAGAAGCTACGTTCAAACACATTAAAAAAATAAATAGAAATCGGTAGAAAATGATAAACTAATAACACGAACACATAACAGGTCTACATCGACTATCTCGTCGGATAGAATAGTTACTGAAACTTAAAGCGTTGGATATAATTTTTTTTTAAAAACCAAAACCAAAAATTTACACACAGCGTCTTCATTTCTCATTTAAAGAAATGAACGTTGAGAAAATTTGATGAACTTTCGAACGCGAGAAACATTGCATTGCGTTCTCCTCCAGGCGGCTTTATGATGTCTTCCTTAAGGCACAACGCTGCACGAAGTAATAAAAACCCGTAAGATGGAGCTAGAGATTCCCCTAATGGGAGATTCCCCCTATACTAATACGGAAAAAACAAACATCCATTGACGAACTTTCTGAGAAAATTTTCCAAAAGTTCTTTCTTTAAAAGTTAGGTAAGAAAAAAGCAAGATTTAGTATTAGTATAAGAAGATTATATGGAATATATAAGTTTAAAAAAAATCACAAATATCAGACTGAATTTTGCTGATATCGATCTCCCGTGTTCATCCGTTTTGTTGGTAATTTGTGTCGGCGTGTTGTAAAGTTTTGACTGATAAACGCAATTACTCCTGTTTTACATCATGGCGCGATATTATTAACGATGAATCAAAGGAGTTATGCATTCCTTAGTAACAAAACCATCTGAAATAATTTGTCAGATTTCCAGGTTAATTTTGAGCAATTTTGGAATGAATTATCTATACACCACATTTTTTTTTTATTATTTTATCTTAACAAAACTTTGAATTCGCGTGGTGTTTTGAACAACATTAGGGCGTTAGAAAGAACCACCCCTCTAACACAAAAGTGATCTCCTATGTAGGTTTTATAAGAAGAAGTTTGCTATAATGATCTTATAAGGAAATTGTTCATTTCTTTTAACAGGTTAATGGACATGCTTATGCATGAACGAGAACCTCAAATTAACAACAAACGTCAGCGTAAGCAAGGTACAGCTGTTCGGCATCCGTTAGATTTGATTGATACAAATGTCAGTCAAAGAGGAGCGTGTCACCTTCCAAGCACAACAAGTGAAAATGCAGACGTGTATGGAAGAAAAACAAGTTGGTTCGCATTGAGACGGACAGGTCAGTTCTTCTCACATATATTCAACCAAACGGACAGGTCAGTTCTTCTCACATATATTCAACCAAAGTGAATGATTATATCAAGAGGTCTCACCACAACTATATTTTTTTATATCATGTAACTTTAAGACAGTATTGGATAACGGAAACATTCATTTCCCGTCAAAAGTAAATATTAGTCTTGTTAAGAGTTATTTTGTTTTGTTCTTAAACAAAGGCTAGTTGTGGGTAGTTGACAACACATTACTGTAATACGAGAACATGGCAAGATGGCCATTTTTATATTACAAAATGGTTTAATATTACATATCAGGAAACTGTGCTGTAGTAAACCACCAACAGCTAAACGTGCTGGCTTGTCTAATCATAACATGCTTAAGTAAATAAAAGGACTGGTAACTAATTGCAATCTAGGGTCATAAAATATCCATACTGTCTTTGCTGAATGACGAATGTGTTCTTATAAACCACAGTTGTTTATGAAATATGTTTAACGATTAATTTGTCAAAACGTTTAGCAAGACATTTTATAAACTGTTTGAAAACGTTCAAAATGACTTTGAGTAGAGGTTGGAGTTTTCGTAAGTGAAACTATTTTAAATTAATTTTTTTATTGAGAAAAGTTTTTTTCTGAAGTTACTCATAGTATAACTATTTAATTGACTGACTATAGCTCTTTTTCATGGAATATAAACATCATTCTCATGGTATAAATAACAAATTTGTCGCAATCTCGTAGACACTCTTTATATCTAAGAAATGATTCGAGAGGTAAAGAGCGAAAATTAGGCTAAGATCTATGTTCTTTTATCCTCCTAGCTTCAATAGGCTAGAAAAAATGACTGACGTAATAAATACGCATAAACCCATACAAATACATCCACACAATGTTATTATCTATTCGTGTTATCTAGGATCGATAACAAGTTCTGTCGCTTCAAGAAAATCCAACAAATCTCTACGAAGTACCACGACCATAACATCGACACGATCAACAAACAGTTACGTACGGAAGAATTCCGGCAATTTTGACGGTGGTAACAAGAGGCGTAAAAGTGTTCCACGGAAAGCATCATCCACTTCTCAACGAGATCAGATTATTGCTGAGTTTTACAAAGAGCTTGAACAGCTAGAGGAGTTGAGTTCATCTAGTTCTGAAGATGAAAAAGAAATCAAACAAAAAAATAAAAATCTGGATGGGCTGGAAGAAGAAAACAGTACGAAACGAGTAGAGGATTACATCTTAAAACACAGCGTCATCAATCAAACAGATATCGATGAAGATGAAGGCTTCGATACAAATAGTGAGACAAAATCGAGCAACAGCGAAGCAAAATACGAAAATATATTAAAAGAAAATGTTCAAAAATATCAACTATATAATAAAGTTAAGAGTAAAGGAGAACTTAACAGAAGTGCACCGTCAGCTAAAAAGATTGAATCGACAAAATTACACCTACGAGAAAATAAGTATAGACTTCCCAATCCTAAATCAAATAAGAACTTTACCAATCATGCCGATGTTGATTCGAAAAAGCTCAACGAACTTCTTGTGGATGTTAATAGTAACAGTGTATCAAGCAGACATGATGGAATACACAAAACAAAAGCACATAGAACTCAGAGTCTGCCAGTGAAACCACGCAGTAAAACAAAAACAAATTGCGAGGTCATAGATCAGCTCTATAAACGAGGACATAAAACAAGAGAGAGAGAGGAAAGTTTACATGGAGTGTGTGACCGAGCAATTAGTGAGTCGTCGTGTTCTACAGATTCGGCACATGGTTCAACAAGAAGCATTTCTACCGTGTCCTCATTCTCAGATTTCCCAAAACAATCACCTTTTCATCGTGCATCAGTTCCATTAAATTTCATTCCTGGTCATACGAACCCAGCGAGCAGACCAAGGAATAAATCTTTACCAGTCTCCTTGAACTATGTTCGCAAAGCATCTTTTTGTTTTAAAGGAGTTACATGTCGAGTATACCATAATACACCACGAACATTCCGAGCTCTAGCGCATGCTGGCTGTGTTGGTCTCGTCATCCCAGCTCCTACCGCTCACAAATGTCAAAATTAACGGTTTGAATTCATGCACTGCATTTACTCTGTATATATTACACAATTAATGTTTAGAAAAAAAAAAATTTCCTTTCAACAAATATTTTTCAATCCTTCCCACAAAAGAGTTTAAATTAATGTTTCAGTGTCTTCATTCTCCGATAACCCAAAACATTCAAATCATCAGAAGGAGTGATTCAGCAAATGTAATGCTAAAAACAACAACATTGGATTCAGGATTTGAATTCAGTATATCCACTTTGTTTACTTTACCATACCCTCATATTTATACACTTTTCGGAGTGTGACGTCATGGACGACAAAAGTTTTTTTGCCAAAAAAAAAGAAAAGAACCAAATTTATGAAAAGTTTCTTGTTTATAACAGTGTGCGTGGGCCCTTATGTAACCGTTCGATTAGCTTTGTCAGAAGCAAACTTTTTGTTGTATTCGCATTTTTGTCTGAAATGCTTTCAAAATATCCAGGGTGGCAATTTTTTTAACCCCCATGGGACCCAATTGATGACGTAATCACTTTTATGGTCAGCAAAAAAAAAGTTCAAAACGTTCAAAAGGTTTTATTCCAATCAAATACAGAATCAAAATTTGAATAAAAATCATCTAAAGACCACATGATGAAAATGCTTCTTTGTGAATTTATCATAGTTTCAAGTTTGACAAAAATCCAGACCGAGAATTTACAGACCGAAAATTAAAATTGGAAAATTTAAAAATCTGCTCATGATAAATTTGGTGAATGTATGAAAGTAAAATTCACATTTGTCACTCAAAAATAATGACGAATTTCAGCAAAATTACTGACCGAAATTATAAAGTAAAGTCAGCGACAAAAAAGGATATAAAAGAGACAAAATTTCTCTAGTACAATCCAAGAAGTCTTTCTATTAAATATTGTCATATTATCTTAAATTGTAAAAAGTGCAGGAATTCCTTTCAACCATTTTTGTCATTCTTTAGAATAATAATAAAAGAGAGAGTAATTTGCAAAACACGAATTAAAGTTTTGTGTGGATTTAATTAACTGAGGATAGGATACTGATTGCTTTTGTATTTTTATTTACGTTGGACTGCACTTATGATAAATTATGTCTATATTGATTAGGTTCTTTCGTCGGACAAAACTTTTTCCATCAAAAACATATCCGATGTCTGGCACTAATATTCAGGCCCGTTGTTTAATTTTTCGTGTTGATTTGAGATTATGAAAACCCATGTTTTTGTGCATTTTGTCATTCTTTAAAAGTAAAACAGAATAAATCAAGTCCACCGTCGTACATATGGCAAAAAAAAAACATATTGCGAAAAAAACAATAGAAAGAATGCTACAGTAGTCGAACCAAGTATGGTGGTGATGATGATAATATTGTGTAATATTTGACTGCTGTCTAAATTAGTAGAGGGGAATGTGTATATGTTCTTTATTCCTCCCCACCATGTGGTTTGCAAGGAAAGAGTTTGCAGTTGTCTTGTTTTTGAATTTTTTGCCATTTTAATTTCACAGTTACATATACATCAAAAAATCGATATTCGGCACCATTTAATTTTGCGGTTTTATGACATTTTAAATACGCAGTACAGCCAACTACTCCGCTATCTCGAACTAACAATGCATAAAACTGAAATCAATCTACCTAAAGCTCAATAGACCAAGATTTTTGTTTCAGATAACAGATGTTCGCTTGCTCAATACAACCAGAGTTGACTGCAGTATTTTAGTGATGAAAAATGTAAAGTCACGTGACTTTGCAATTATTCAGGAATTTCAATGAAAACACAAGAGGAGATACGAAGGGAGAAAAAACATACACACAATGTTTTATTCAAATCATTCTTTAAGTGGTTGAGAGGAAAAATAGAGTTCATAAAGTTCGACAAGTAAATACAGAAGTATCTCCATTATAACGAACCATGACAGGAACTTCAACTCAGTTCGTTATATCGAGAGATTTTACGAGGGGTTTTCTTTAGGGAGGGAAAAGAGAACCAGGTTCGTTATAACGAGGTTTCTTATATCGAGGTTTGTAATCTCTAGATTCTCCTATAGCAATCTTACTGACAACTACAAACAATTTTCTCAAATGATACTTCCTTGTATTCTGTCCACATAACCTTATCGATTTGAAAATTTAGCTTATGACGTAATCAAACAAATCGTATCATGCGAATTCAATTCTAATTCAAATACACGAGCACATGAAAACTACAGTTTACAACAATTTAGGAAGGAGTCCATGATGGAAAACATTTTTTTCCCTCGTGAAAAAACACGTACAGTCAATTAAAAAAGGTGAATCACAGTTTTGCAACATTATTTGGATACTATGTAAGGAAGTAAGGAAGGAAGTTCGAATATTAAGCATCATACCTAATTATGAATAATTAACGATGGATGAAATAATCCCTGATTGTTCCCTTATAAACATTTTATGGTTTTCCCTCGTGACTAAAAATCGAAAATAAAGAAATTAAGACATAATATATGAATGTTTACGTCACAAAATATAAATAAACAAAAACCAAAAAAAAGCCTAGGAAAATTTCCAAATATTCCCAATTTTCCCCTGACTTTTCTAAAAAATATCTAAATTTCTTAACTTCCAACAGAGCTTCATTCTTTTTCATCTTTAAGCTATTGTTACGAACGTTTTCTCCTTCATAATAAAAATGAAGCACAAAAGTAATCATCCAAGCAAAAGAAATCTCAGAAAACAAGAAAGGAAAAGTATAATGTTCTAGAACAAAAATTTTTTTAGCACAGAAAATCGAAAAGACAGTAAGCTCCTGATAACTCGTATCTTCAATCATCGTTCACAGGGTTTCTACTCAAATTTTCAGAAAAAGTTCCCTGATTTTCCCTGACTTTTTGGGACTTAAGTTCCCTGACTTTCCCTGACTTTTTCCAAAAATATAAGGTGTGACCGCTAATCTACTACAGCGTTTTTATGAATACAATCAAGCTTAGGGTTCATGCAACAGTCAACTCTCCTGTAAAATATGAAAGCTGTAGTACTGCGGAGTGTTATCAATCAGTGCACAAAACCAAAATGCATGCTAGATACTCTCATTTGTGTAATGTTTAAGATCGCAATGGCAAATAAGTTGCTCAACCCTTGCCGCCCCAGTCCCGCGCCGGTCCAACATGCAAATCTAGAGCTTTAATTGGTTTGGAACCCCTAGGACTACCGCAACCCATGCATCAATGAACGGCGACCTCTCACCAATTTTCTCACTGAAAATACTAAGTCTTATAACCTAGAAAATCACCAAAATTGGCTGGGAAGGGTTACCTTGGTAAATGGGTACCTCAAATAACTAAGCAGAGAGTTCTGCTAATGTGACATTAAATAACATAAAATGGTGTGAACCAATTCTTTACTAAAGAAAACAATAACAAATACAAACGGCAGTCCTAATTAAAAAAGCATCTGGGTCGAAAGAGTTGGCCAAAGCCTTGAAGGAAGCAAACTAATTTCAAATGCACAAGAAAAAACTTTAACTAACTTACTTTAGAGCTACCACTGCCATAGTGGAACTATTGAAGCAGAAAAACTAGTCCTACAAGTCTACAGCTCACATTATCGATTCTTGTTGGAAAGCAATAATACTTTACGAACCCTTCCTGCCTGTATTCTAACGTAACAATGTTATGGATATGTTAGGACCCAAACTGTCCGTTTTGCCCAAACTGTCCATTTTTACCAAAAATAGTAACATCTCACCACAGAAGTCATAACAGACATACCAAACCTTGACCCTAACCCAATTACTGCTAATAAAAAATACCAAAGTTATTTGGATTACTTCCTGTTGACAATTCAAGCTGAACGGACAGTTTGGGTCCTGACAGATACGAGAATGGAGAGTTAAATGACTAGCGTGACTAATTGCGGGAAACAATACTATGTTGCAGGCTTGACAAAAGAAATACTCAATATTGCATCAATGTAACTGATTTAACCAAGGTATCTCGTCATTTTGATATAGATATGCAATTATTCAATACTCGGACTCCTAATGAACATGTTAGACTTCAACACTTTCATTTTCTAAACAACTAGGCCACCTTAAGGACTCAAGAGTTGAAATTGGGTAACGCGTTTAACTAATTGATCACCCACCTACCCACAGGGTTGGAATTACATTAAAAATTCCAGGATTCTCTGGACTTTGACTGTTGAATATTATGCTATCGACAAAGTTTTTAGTATTTATTTATTTACTCCAACAATAATATATCAATGGACCTAGGAGAAGTGAGAGGATCGATACAATGTTTATCACAATGCAGTTCATCCAAAAAAGGTAAAAATAAAAAAAAGAACCTGCAAAAGCCAGAGGATCTAAAATATGAAGAATCTCTTTAAAAAATAGGTTGCTTATAAAAATGGGAACTATCACACTTCAGAGCTAAATTAGAGTAAACATCAGAGTAAAATTTTGACTATTCACGAGATGTATCTACTTCCTAATATTGACAACTTCTATCAATTTCATCATGATATTTAATACGGCATGATATCAAAAATTTCTTCCCTGACTTTTCCCTGATTTTCAGAAAAAATCGAGACTTTCCCTGACTTTCCCTGACTCTCCAACAAATTCCCTGACTTTCCCTGACTTCCCTGACCGAGTAGAAACCCTGCGTTCAATATCGTTCAATCATCGTTCAAGATATCAAACGTTCCAGTTATTGAGTCTTCTTTCAAAGGAAATGTTTATGGAGTTCGAGTTATCGAGCATTCAAAGGGGATGTTTATGGAGTTTGGGTTATCGAGCATTCAAATTACCGGGATTCTGCTGTTGAACAGAAATTATGAAAAATTGTCGTATTTTCAATTTCTTGCTTAGAAGTGGGGCGTCCAAGGCTAATGACTACCCAATCTTACCAATCACACTAACAGACTAAATCACAAACATCTATTAATTTCCATATACTAGAACTACATCTCTATCTCAATTCGACACATGTCGTTCCCGTTCACAATATGGTATTGTTCCTTGAACTCCTTCGAACTCTTTGAGGTGTGGCAGTTTCATTATTGGTTTTTAAACAGGCAACCATGGAATGATGTAAGCGAAAGGTGGATTTCCCCGCCATACACGCAGTTGGCGTACTTGTGTCTCCAATAGTAATATCTTCCGTGTTCTCGATATCTTGAAAATTGGTGTTTTCAGTACCTTCCTCCATAGGTACGTTCAAAGAATCGTTTTCAATTAATTTATGACCAAATAACACAGCATTTGTTTCATTTAAATCAAGTTTCTTCTTAAACGCTGCGGCTTCTTGCAATTCTGCAAATCTTTCTAAAATCTCGTTTGTGTCCTGAAAATAGTAAAGGATTGAAAACGTTATAAATGAATTATGATTTGATCTCACTTTCAGCACACTACTTAACTGTCAGAAACTTTCGCGGGAAGAAGGTTTTGCGTTTTTTTCGGAAAATCGCGAAACTAAATTTGATCAAGAATCTCAGGACAGATGTTTTTTATGTTATGCACGAGTTTACAGAAATAATAAAAATAATAAAAATAATAAAAATAATAAAAAATAAAAGAAATAGTTAGAACTGTCTGTTAATTCTGAATCTGAATCAGATTAAGAATCTGCGTTTTTTGGAAAATCGCGAATTAGATTTCCGCGAATATTGTCATTTTCCGTCAACCGTGAAATTAGTAGCTACAGAGAAACAGAGTAAACAGAGTTTTGTTGATTGCTTTTATTAGCAGAACATTCCAATTATCACTTTGATCAATTACGCGTATTATTAGGCCAAGTCACACTGAAGATTAGTTATATGTTTACGCCATAACTAAGCTGGCGTGACTTCGGTAGCTAAGCTCAGATTAATTCAATCAAAAGTGTTTTAATTACGCCACTCTCACTTCCACATTAAATTTAATAAATCTACTGAAGTTACACTGTTTCCTTAAATTATGACGTCAGTAAATAACTAATCTGAAGCTTTAACCAATCACAACTAATCTCAGTGTGAGCTATTATTTCGCAATACATTTATACACGTATTCCATTTACATCAATCCAACATCGTTCACTTCATAATTTTTCTACTCATGGAATAAACTTTACTACAGAAAAAGATACCTTCACATATTGTTTCAAGTTTTTCCAAGGTAAGCTGGATGTTTCACCTAAACACAAAAGATTTGCAAAATTAAATATCATTTTGGTCAATCACCAAATTAAATACCCACGAAATTTTGCACAAATAAAGTTATAGTGATTTAAACTTGAAAACGAGGAATTTTAAATTGAAGAACGGGAGTTTTTTTTTTAAGGGATGGGCTAGTTATACCCTGGGTAATGCTAAACGGAATAGAAATTACAGTATAGATAGTAGACTTTTGTTCCCTTAGTTACACTGTGTTCTTTTATCATCAGGGGAATAGTTGTCAACACACCTGATTCCACAATCAAAGAATCTTCCTTGTAAGTCTAAACATTGAAAAGGATCATGATTGAGATATAACGTTTGGATTGCAAATTGTTAATATATACTTAAAAATGAAAGTAAGAATATTTTACTAATGAATATTGATAATATTGGTTTGGACTGGTAAAATTCCACATCTTATGATCGCATCTTATGATGGCATAAAAGGGTGCATAACAAATCCTCAACTAATTTCCAGCCTTTCTGGTGTGAAAAAGTTTCACTAAGAAAGAAAAATCTGCCCAGTTTTTTCCACACATGGGTAATTCCATATAATTCTAGGACAGTCTGAAACCTACCATCTCAGATTTTGACCAAATTTGGTCCAGCTGTTACATCCATCAAGAAAAGAAAAAGTGCCAAATTTTAGGTCTCAACTATTTTTCGTTTCCAAGTTACAGCCAGTCAAAAATTGGCCCATATTGCCCTAATTTTCCCTGTCAGCGGCCATCTTGGATTTTACTTCCATGCTAAATGGGCAATATCTCTGCCACCGTTTTGTCAATTTTCCTAAAAATTGGTACCTGACCATTTTTTGGGGTGGGGAATCCAAAAATGGGGAGAAAATAGGCCATTTCTTACCTTAAATATGCAAATTTTAGGTTTCAATGTTGAAATGTTGAAATTCCTTATCTATTCACTGGGGTGAACATGTAGTGAAACTCCCGGTGATGCCTAAGTCAGACAATCTTGGAATTTTTTGTGCTTAAACTAGATATCCATAGGCTGCTATATGTACAAAAACTTGTTGGTCTTTTCAACTAAAAACCATGTGCCGTAATAATCCCAAAGGAAACACTAGAGGTGATATTTCTTTTCTTTACCGCTAATTACCCTTGAAGCTACTCGTAACATTTTCATAACTATTACATCTCACAATGCAAACAAACTCTGATAATCAGCTGGTTATTAAGCATGTCGAAAACAAAATATCGCACCGGGGAAGGGAAAACCTCCCCTATCTATATGGAAATCTGCTGTCAAAACGGGGATTTAAAAGTCATGATTTGAAGTCCCATGGCCAATCTTTCCGTTCCAGTAGTAAACAAGATGTGGCGATAACAGCACACGTGAATATCAACAACTTCATTTCGTTCGTGTTTTTTGTGTGTGGATTTGTTTAAAGAGGTTTCAGACTCATCATGAATTTACCCCCAATTATTAAGCGATATTTCAAATTTAAACTATTGGGTGAAAAGTACTTACTGTAACCTTCCTTTTTAAATTTTTTTCATTTTTTTTCATTCATATATATATATTTATATATATATATATAAAGCAATAAGTCCCATTCCTGGACCCAATTATAGAAGTATATATATATATATACATATTCAATTTTAATATAAGATGAAGCATCGTGGTTCATGCGTATTTAAACAGCTAGTATTCCCAGTTCACCAATACACGATTTTGGAGAGTCATATTAATTTTAATTTTTACCAGTTTGCTGCTATGGTTTAAATCGGAAAAGGTATTCTCCAGATGACAATAAAACTTATCAGCAATTGTAATAGGGTAATCTTTTCGAGCTGTCACAAGAGCAACGTATGCGTTCCAAATTCCCTCACCATCTCCCATTGTTTTCGTTTTTCTTTTCTATATTTTTCTCACCATTTTGAAAAAAATTCGCGGTCGATCTTTGCTGCGCCAAATAATCCAGATACATAGAACGCCATAGCTTCGTTAAACATGTGGGTGTGCAGTGTGGGTCGAGATGGCTGCGTTTTCGGCGACTGCAAAGTTAGGATCCTTCGCCATACTGAAATGAAATTTTTCAGTATGGTGTGCAATGATAATGATAAAATGAGTGTAGCTAGCTTTTTAGGGAAAAACAATTTCTTAAGATAAGTGAGGCTCACGTCGTAACAACTTTGTGTTTGTGTGTATACCCCTCCCACCCACCCCACCACATAGATTATTGTACACCACATTAATTACACAGATTTTTTTAATAAAAATCCATCATCTATCAATCCATCTTTCCCAAAGCGACCATCTATTGAAATTGAAAACAAAATAACTTGTTCCCAATACTCTCTTATAAAGTTTCTCACCCATGAAATATATCAAGGAGATTGATTAAATTTTGTCATAGCGAATTATCATCAGAGTATAGGGCCCAAGAATTGCCATTTTTGTGTAGTAGTAGTGAGAAAATTTGAAAATGAGATAAATTAACTTCATATATATTTTATATATACACTTGATAAATTTATCAAAGAATCATAATTCATTTTATGAAGATATTGATGGATGAAAGAATACACATTTTTATGAAGATTTGTAACACCATGTGTTTGTAAAACAAATAAAAAACCATAACATATAAATTTGTCACATTCACAAAACAATGACGTTTCTTTGAACAAACAGCTAAAAATTATATTTATTTGCAGTTTCATGAAGAAAATAGATATCAAGAAAGCTAAAAATAAATTTCATGATCACATGATAAAAATAATTTATAATTATTATCCACCACAAAAGTCTTTAAAAGAAGTAATTCCATGTCTTAAAACTACTTTGGATAGGGGACGTCAACATTGAAAGCTTGTATATATATATTTTTTTTAAATTTTCAACGATCGTGGGTTCAAATCGCACTTGGTCCTGCTTCTTTGACATCAACATACACTATATGTTGTATACTAGCTGATGATGTATATGTTATGTGAACAACTTCATTCCATTGAATCTTCTGATGGTCTACATTTATAATAATGACTTTACTACATACAGGCAAGCAATGATGAAATGGAAATTTCTACAAAAGTAATTGATACAATTGTTGGACAAATTGTGCCATCTGATTTCAAAGAGACTTTCAATTGTGATGATGTGGTCGTAAAGCAAGTCAAGAAAAGAGTGACAAATGAAATAGTCAAGCTCGTTCAAAAAAATAAAAGTCACATTGAAATCATCATTCATTTGAAGCAGCAATTACAAGCTATTTTCCATGGAGAAAAGCTTTTATGTGATGTTGCGTTACAGGAGCCTGCTGAGGTATGTAGAAACAATTAAAGATCGAGTTGGCATTTAAGTAACTGCATGAAAGGTATAAAAATAGTTTGGCTGCAGTAGAGTCTTGTATCAATAGATAATTGTGATTGGTTAATTGTAATTGATGTCACATCGAGCTTGGTTGCTCACATCACATCACGACCTCATTTGATATTTTCCCTGAGAGAGACCGGCTAAACGGTTAATAAGGCACATAAAATGCCTGGCTAACTGAATTACAGTGGCGTAAAATGTAGTGGGAAGCTGTATTTTCTGCCTCGTGGACAACAGGCTTTAATTTCGACTATCAGCCACCTAAAGGGGACAACTTTTTATTATGTGTTTGCTTGTACTAGGGCAAAATTCGAATCAGTTATAGTGATAGTGAAGATGAGAGCAATCATGATGATGAGATTAAACCTCAAATTGATGTCGAAAAATATACACCGTCAAGTACAAGCAAAGTTCAAAACGAAAACATAAATCCCCTTGAAAAATATAAGCTGAGGTTAGCTTTCCTTTTTGTGGTCATGAATTTTTATTTTACTTGTATGCATCTTTTATAATAATGTCTTTGGCTTGAATCTGTCAAGCTTTTTTCGGGAAAGCATCTATAAGATCTTTTAACTATTTTAGTCCAGATGTACTTGAAAACGTGAAAGGCATTGAAATGCGTGGCAAAAACTTCCCGATTTCAAATGACGGATCATGTCCACGATGTCACAATAAGGCCAATTATTTTGTTGTTCTTGATTTGTAAGTACAATTCTGGTATTTTTTGTTCACCTATAAATATTGTGTTACTTAATATACATCTCAACTAGTTTAGCTTCTAGTTAGGTTATTTTTGATGGAGATGTTGGCATTGTTGAATCCAGTACCTAAAATTTATCAAGTCATACTCAATCAAAAAATAGTTTAGATAGAGAAGTTGTTATTTAGCTCTTGATGTTGATTAAAAAAAACTTCATTTATTTCTGTTGTGTTCATTGAAGAGTTCAACTTGTGCCTATTGTGCAATGAAATTGCTTAAAGTAAATGGCCTTGCAAGTACACAATGATTATCTTGATGTTTCTGTTGTTGCAATTTGTCAAAACCACTTTACACAGAACTTCTGGTGGTGTGTTGTTCAGTACAATTTTTCTTTGGAACTTTCGTAATTTATTAGGCTAATCAATGGTAAGTAAGTGTTTCTTCATTTCACTTTGTATGGAAGAGATATTTTGTAACTATCATATCAGATATATCCTATATAAATTGCTCTTAGTTTGTTTCCATCGGGTGATATGCCTGAATTACTTGAGTACTTGCTTACTCATGGTAAAGCTGTTCTTTGGTCAAGCAAGCAACAAACTGCAAAATGTAAGGTAGGCAAATGTTATAAAGAAAGGATTTTGTAACTGAATGGAATTCAGATAGGTGTGACCAGTGGTAATACTCGATTCTGTATCCAACCATGTATTGACATAGGACCCACCAATATTTCTTTGTAATGGTCGTTGCCACGCAGATTGCTTAAGAAATGGATTCAATATCAATTGGAATGTAATGGACTTAGAAAAGATTTATCTTGTTCCACAAAAAAAGAAAGTTCGACCTTTTGCAAAAGTTAGCCGACCTGTAAGTTTTTTTTTTGGTTGTTATTTTTTGTTGTTGGTGTTGTTTTTTGGATCATAGCTGAATTGTGTTGTGAATTGTTGGTTTGCATTTTAGGATGCTGGTATAAAGAAAAGTGACGGTATAAAGAAATGTTTCGTTTTTATGTCATTTTTTTTCTTTAATGGAGAAAGCAAAAAAATATTCACAAACTTTGCTGACATTTGAACTTCTTGTTACTAGATCAATACCAATCAGATTTTCCAGTAAAAGGTGGCAATATGTGTGTTGAAGATACTGGTGATGAATCTGAAGAATACAATGAGACCAAAGTGGATATAGGATATTACAAGGGAAAAGTTTCTTGGGTAGTGTTAGATGACTGGGTGGATGATGCTGAACAAATACCAAGTATTTTCTAAGCTCTATGAAATATATTATATAGATACATATTTTTTTATGAATGAAATGTTTTAGATTGATAGAATGATCTGTTGTATTATATTATGTGGGAGTGACTTTATTGTATTGAATTTCTTTCAGCTGATGAAGAGTGTATAATTCGCACTATGATGGCTTTTGAAGAAGCCAGAACAGATTTCGTGAATGGTGACATGATAACATTAAGTGATGCTGACGATTCTGACACCAATGAATTAATCAATGACGATGATTCAGCAGTTTCCCAGCAAGTGACAACGATGCCGACAGCAGTGACATCTGTGACGTCAACAACGATAACGACTCTTCCCGTCACATCAGCTGTAGTTGGAAGTAATGCAAACAGTACAACGAATGTCGCATCAATTCCTTCCGATACGGTTAATCAAGATAATAAAAACACCGGCAGTCCTGTACAGCAACATACTGCCCCTAATCACCTCGTGAAGCAGGCAGAGTCAAAACCAAAGGTTGAATTCACTACAGACGATTTTCCGATTTCAATTGACGGATTATGTCCTTACTGTCGTTCAGCAGATGTCGTCTACATCATCATGTATGAAGTCGAGAAAATTAATGATGAACTACCAGGATTACTCAAAAGATTACTCCAAGATAAGAAAGCAAGGAAAATCAAGAAAGGTGCTTGTTGTTGTGTTGTTGTTGTTATAGTGATTTTGATGTCTTCTGTAATGAAATGCTCTCTGTTTTCCCTTTTTTATTTTTAGTGCATTCATTCCTTCATTGATGTACTTTACTACCGGAGGGATTTTTCAAAAACAGTCGCGATATATATATTTTTAGTTCGTGGATATAGCGCGTGCAAATAATGCTTTAATTTCCACACGTGTTGTTTTCTTGTGTAAACATGAGGAAATTTCTTAGTGTGGTTTACTGCTCTGCGTTCCTTTAAAGTATCGGAAAAGTTGTTTTTTTATATTCACCCATTTGTATGGCACTTGAATATCTTGTTGAATATCTAGTTAAAAATGCGCTATCAAGCGTGTTTGGCGCGAAAAGCATGTATGATTTTGAAATTTCTGATGGTTTTCTCATGTTCATGATGGCGACGGAGCAACATCGATAATGGATGATGGTAATGGAGAATGTCTTATCATTATTTTATATTTTATTTTTTTAGGGGAGTATGATATCCCATCCTTCCAATGCAATAGTTGCACGTACGGCTTCAATCTAGACTGGACATGTACGAATTTAGAAAAAATCTTCTACAGTGCAAACTCCTCCTCATATTCGTTATTCCAGGCAGCTACTGCATCGACCTCTACCATGGCTACTCTCAGTCAACCTTATGTAAACTATCAGAATGCTTCATACGGTCAATTCCCTTCAACGTAAGTCTATTCTTCTGCCCGCTACTTGCATGGATGTCCCTGGTTCCAATACCACCCTATTTGGACTGCGGGGCTTTTTTCATCTACAGTTAAGGTGGTACTCCCGTAAATTCCCAATCAATCGAACTTGCATTGGCCGATTTACAAAGTTCAAGGAGAATGCGAAAAGTTCGAGTTATCGAGGTTTCTTTTGTAGTCAAATATTGCTTATACTAACTAGTTCAGGTAACAACATTCCGTTCCGTTACAAGTAGTATACTCACGAAACTGCTTTCATGTTTCCTTTGCCTGTTCTATCTGGTTTCCCTGACAGATTGTTTTAATTTTTCTTCTTTAATATTTGATATTATATTTGATATTATATTTGGTATTATATTTTCAGGTCAATTCCTTACAACGGTTTACACTTTCCCGCAACGTGGTTGTCATTTCCCCCTGGCATACCCGCCCCTGTCCCACTTGTTGCTGGTTATGTGCCACCTGTCCCTTTTGCTGGATTGCCGGCCACAAACGTGCTGCCGGCAAATCTAGCCACCATTCAAGCGGGGTTAACAGCTACAATCCAAGCAGGATTCGCAACCAATATGAGGCCACTGGTTCCAGCTATACCGCCAGCCATTTCAAGTATCGTGAATATCATCCCTCCAACTAATCTCAATCCATTGCAAGCTATTCCTCTTAGCTCTATGTCATCGCATAATGCTGTCCGAAGTAGTTCCCAAGGAAAAGGTTTCGGACAACCAGTACATGATGATAACAGTCATCGATTAGCAGAACAGAATTCAGTGAATACTGTATGTTAAGTTAATTTAACAGGAAAAATAGTGGGTTAGATATTCTCAGCTAATGTGTCTCACTAAGTGTTATTGGTGTTGTTATTGTATCTCGACAAACAAGTGTAATTTTCAATCATAATATTTTGTTTGTTTGCTCCCTGTTCAGGTCACACATCCAAACATTTCCAGTGTGGTATCAGTGAATACGCAAGCAGTTGGAAACGATACTACATCACAAATTTTTAACGCTCAGCAAGGGAACGCTAGTGACAAGGAAACCATCATGGAATCTAAAATAAGTAACGAAGAAGTTTGTATGGACGTCGCTTCAGAGGACGATGGCGTACGTGAATGTATGACGGATGCATGTAAGCAACAAGGTCAAACTGTCATGAACAAATCGATAGGAACTGAAGAAAGCCTTTCTGTAGATCGTGCGGTTGATTCAAGTGAAACTATTATGAAAGTTGAAGATGCTGTCATGAAGTGTGTGGACGACGAGTCTATTAAAACTCCTGTGGCAAATAGTAAAGCCGCGTTGACAAATGTTGATTCAATTGATTCTCCAGAAACATTAGATGATAAATCGATGGAAATTAAAGCCAGTGATTCATTTAAAACAAACGAACAAACGAAAAAAGATACATCTACTTTGCTTGATGTTATTGATAACAAGGATGAATTACTTCACGTTGATATGGAGCTGTCCATTGTTTCAATCGATCAGAATGAGGTTAATGCGAAAGAGCTTGAATTACCTGTCACCTCAGATTTGAACTTATATCCAAGTGAATCAGTTCAGAAGGATGACGTCAATTCACCTTTTACTGAATCTCTGGTCAACATCGTCACTGACGCCAGTCTCAAAATCGTCACTGACGCCAGTCTCAACATCGTCACTGATGCCAATCTCAACGACAAACCACACGACATACCGACCAAACAAGCCGAAATTGTTCGATCTAAAGATAATGACGTTGTTTTAACTGTACAGACAGAAAATAGTGACGCGTCATCACCTGAGAAAAATAGTGACGCGTCATCACCTGAGAAAAATAGTGACGCGTCATCACCTGAGAAAAAGTTTGGAGATGGAACTCTTTCCAATGGATCAGTTGAAATTAAGACAGAGAAAAACACGACATTTAAGACTCGTGGAAAACGAGGCCGGGGAAGAGGGCGTGGTCGCAAAAATGTCAAGTGACATTTGGCGTCAGTTTCTTGGAGGTTTTTTTCCTTGCAAGATAAACTTTTAAGAATATTTCTTAACTTAACCCCCGATCATAGGTCACTGTTTACTGGTTATTCACGAAATAATGCTTTTATCGGAGAAACCTTTTTGGTGATTTTCGAGTCAAGTTGACTCCGGAAATTGTTCCCAAATTTCCTTTCGCCAAAGTTTCAATTTCTATTTGCGAAACTTGATCCAGTCGATACTTTTTAACAAAAGAAGTTCCCATAGCAACGTTTTTAATGACAAAATATTAAAACTTGATCTCTCGAAATATCTTCAATTTTCCAATTCGCGAAAGTTTTAATCAAAGTATATTCGCGAATTTTCTTTCTCACGAAAGTTTCTCCGCAAACGAAACTGTTGACCATTTATGTACTAAACTGTTTACACACCACAGAAAAAATGGATCAAATATCTTGAAACAATAAAATCCTATATGAATATCTAACTTTTCTTGTGAAAAGAAGACGAGAATAATGTTAGCCTCGAAAACTTAAAGGCGTACCGAACTACCCAGGGTCTATTTTAAAATTTAGGCGAGAGAATATACAAACAGAAATTAATGCAATGCAAGCTGTTTTCACCAAAAATTGAGTATTTAAGTGTACATTTTCTTCTAAAACAGCACAATAACGCTTATATTATTCAATAATGGCTGTTATGGCTAACCATTTAACAGAAAAATATAATTCTTAAGAGAAAGTTCTAGTAAAAGTTTACCAGAGTGTCTTTGAGGATTGCTCAAAGAAAGATAAATAGAACCAAGAGAAGTTCTGTAGAATTGCACAGAACATAACTAGAAATATTCAAGAATACATTTTTATTATCTTCGTTGCACTAAACTGTGTCTTTGCATTGAATAATGCCACCAAAAATTGATCGTGATTCTTTTAATTTCTCTACATGTTGTTTTGATTTACCGTAAAGAAAAAAACGATAAAGAACTGTTGAAATAATGCAGACCAGCTTACTTTCCACGGTCAACAAATTAATAAGGCGCGATTAATAAAAATTATTATAAGTTCCACATATTTCAAGTCATGACATTTCTTACTATCGTATACTGGAGATTCCCTATCTCTTATCACAGGTAACAGTAAGTTGGCCTTAAAATGTTTGTGATTCACAGATAAAAGTTCCACACTTTCATGTCAAAATTACATTTTTGCATTCCTTAATTCCGCAAATACTATAGAAATGTGTTCATTCGTTAACGTTGATTCCGCAACAATTATGCAAGGTAATACAGATTTCACAACCAACCAAAGTCAGGGAGTTATCATGGAATTTGATTGAAAAGCAAGGGAATTTTATATTTTATTGGTGCAGTGACATTTCCTCATAGATCTATTGAGTTGCGTGTTTTATTTTCTCAAATCAAATCATTGCTGTTTGACTTCATTGAGGTAAGTTTTGGCTGAAGTTTATAACCTTACACAGAATAATTGGATGTTTGCAGGTGAAAGTGCATGCGTTGGCAATTATTTTTTATTATCTCAACCAGTTCTTATGAGCATCGTGAAGGAATTTTGTTTTGTGATTTGGCACGCATCTTTTGTTACAGTTTGGGAATATATTAGATCTCTTGCTGATCATTTTACAACAATAGGCTGACGAAAAATCTCTTTTCTTATAACAATAGGCTGACGAAAAATCTCTTTTCTTATAAGACATAGAATTTGTTAAAATTATTACAAAGATTCGTTTTATTTTGTACCTTCAAACCTGATAATAACTAAGGAAATCCTGGCCAGGAGACCCATCAACTCTTTCAACCAACCCATCAAACAAGCTGCAGGCGAGTAGCTGGGTACAGCCTGGTAGTCAGATTTTGGCTAAAGCGCACTGATTGGTTAATAAGTTTTTACATATTTCGCTTTGAATATCTTCTGTCCCGGCCTCACTTACGAAATCAGTTTTGCTTTGCTTTTATTCATACATTTAGCTTTGTCAGAACATTCAGGAAAAAGAGATCATTCATTGCGAGAGTTTCACTGATTTGATTTTCTGAGGGGTCATATCATGACAATTAAATATAATTTTTGACAATAGATATTAGTGCCTTGTGTAGTGTCATGCATTTTCTTTCATTTTTAGTTTGCACTGGGAGTATAAGATTTTTTTTCTGCTATGTTTAATTCTATGATTTTTTCGTAATGTTAATACCAATAATGCAATGATTATGTAGAAAATCGGTAGTTTTTAAAATTTTGAATTTGAATTTAGTATGACTCACGAACATTTTCCAAATTTGAAATCACCCTCGTCTTTTACGTTACAAATATTGCGTTTATTTTTTAGTAGAAGAATGAGGATATATTTCCTGAGATTTCAGATATTTTTCAAAAGGTACATTATAAAATAAAGTACGAATCAAAACATTCTAAAAAATGCTGCAAATCTAATGAAACGCGTAACATGGTTATATTTCTTTAGAATTCATGAACAATAGAAATTTGAATAGAACATTTGAAAATAATTTATGCGTTCGTCTCCTCCTCTTCTTCCTACTAGCTTAAATTAATCACGAGGAGGGAGTGCAAAACAGAACGAGCGTTTGTCGTAACATTTAACAAGACAAGGTAAGGAAAATGACGTAATTCATTAAAAGATTTCGATCACTTGAGTTATTATATATTATTAAAAACTTCAGGTTTGATCAACTTCACGTTCTGCAGTGAAGTTTGTTAAACAAATTTGTTCTTCGACTTCCCTTTTATGTTTCACTTCAACAGCTAACTCCTTACACACGGTGGTAAAATATGTTTTGACATAATATGGTGGACGAATAATAACGAGTAATAATGGTCAACGGAACAAAGCTTGAAGCTGGTGCGTGATATAGTCTTACATAACTATTACTTACAATCGTTTTTAACAACAGTGGTTAAAATAAGGAAAAGAATTTTCTCAAATCTGAAGAACTCGAACAAGCCTGGCAAATATCTTTTTTTTAACGTTAAGATATAAGAGTTCTTTATGAGTGTGTAATACACAAAACTAACTACATATTGTTTTCGATTCAAATTGGCAAAAGCAAGGGCCTTATGAAATTCCTTCACGCCACATCATGTTTTTAAAAAGTTCAACTTAATTGGAGATAGGAATAATTCCGCTTCAGAATATGTGTTTTGCCGGCTACGACATTTTTTGCATAGTGAATATTTGGTTTTACCGGTTTCCATTCCCTACAAATTTCTTTTATAATTTTGCGAATTCTCAAATCATCATAATTGTTTGATTTTTAGATCACTCGATAGTCAACGGCAGCAATCTAGGACAAGCCAACAAAACGTCATTAGGAGGAGGGCGTAATGATTCAATTTGGTGGAAAGTGATGTTACCAGTCGTTTTCCTTTCAGCTGGGGCGTTATTTTTGTTTTTTCTTGTTAGGAGGATAAAAATTGCAAACAAAAATTGTTGCGTTTCAAAGCTTGACACAGAATCAAACAAAAAGTGTTGCATTTCAAAGGTAGACACAGAATCAAGCGTCCAACTGTTTGAATTGATAAGTAAGGGAAATTTTAGTTTTGTTTATTATGGAAGTTACAAAGGAACCATTGCAGCGATAAAAGTCATGGAAATTTCAAATCGTTCTCAATTTGAATGCGATAAAATGATACTACGCGAACACGCGAACCATGCCAACATCATGGTACACCTTGGTGATGAAATGCTGACGTTGCATCGTACCAAATACTTATGTTTGATCATAGAATATATTCCAGAAGGTTCTTTGAGACAATACCTTCAAAAAAATACTTTGTCCTTAAAGCGATGTTTACATTTAATGAAAACTTTGAGTTTGGGGATAAGTTATCTCCATGGAAACGAACAATGCAACGGAGCGTGTAAGTCCGCAACAGTTCATCGGGACATAAAGAGTACAAATGTTTTGTTTTCGTCAAAACGAGGTTGCATCATTACGGATTTTGGGATGGCTTTACGGATAAATGATGACACTGGAGAGTTTAAAGCAGAAGACATGCAGGTAGGAACAGAAGTCAAAACCTTAACTCGATGAACCTTCCCATAGATGTACACTTTTTTGGTCCATAAAATTCGAGTGTCCATAATATTCGAAGATCTCACTTGATCAATCAATTTGCTCGTTTACAAAATATTACCGGTAACAATTATCTGAATTGATTTTGGCACGCTGCAAGATCTGATCTTGTAACGGATATTCCCAGTTTGTGTGTGTGTGTTAAGTCCCAAGTTACACTTGTTTGTTTTTATAGGTTGGAACTCCTAGATATATGTCACCCGAAAAACTTATGAGTAGTCACTGCAAAAAAACTGAATTCCCTACTTTTCTGATGAAATGCGATATCTACGCCATGTCACTGATTCTATACGAAATAGCTAGTTGCTCATCATTTCCTGATTCAGGTAATGTAAAAAAGGTCTTGGAAAACATCGCGGTAAAAGAAACACTGACGCAATATAGCATGGGTATACTTGTGCAGAGAGAAAAATAAAACCTAGTTGATGTTTGTGATCTCAATTTAATTTGTATAAGTTTTTAAAAAACTTTTTAATCTCACTTGACTTGAATTTTGTAAAAGTTTGTAAAAAAACGGAAACTTTGGAAACTTCGGGTCTTTCTTTTGACAAAACATTTTACTCTCTGAAAATGAGTTTGCATGTACACAAGTTTTAATATTTTTTCAAGGTGGTAGATTCGTAAAAGGAAAGTATCTCCTTCCTTATCTCTCCCTGGTCGGATGCCGACCGTCTATAAAGGATATGAAAAAGATCGTTTGTTTTAAAAATATCCGTCCCGAAATATCAATTACGTGGAAAGAAAATATGGTGAGTGTTTTAAAGTTTATATTTCCAACCCTTGGTTCGAGGTTATTAGACTTCACAGGAAACATTCATTCGGTCATTCATTTCCGCAATAATGAGGAGGAGGGAGCGTTTCAAATTGTAAAGGAAAGGGGGGGAAGGGGAGGGAGAGAAAGAGAGAGAGAGAGAGAAAAGAGAGAGGGTGGCGGACCAGAAACACTGATGTAATCGGAAATTCTATAGTTAACACGATTTCCGCTCGGAGATATTTAGCCGCTATTTCAGCTGGTAGATATAATGATGATCGTATTTTTCTGGATGGCGGTAAAGAAAGGAACAGTTATTGGTAGGATCCTACCTATACATCAACTTACGTTCCCATCGACTGCTGTTCCTTTCTTCGCTGGATACATACTGAATTAAGATTGTAATAAAATCCTGATTTAACTTTCGTCATCTTGAACATCAGCTCTGGGTTTCGGGAAAGGACCTGGTTGGATACATAGAAGATCGGAAATCCGCACAGAAAGGATATACGATTTTTTTAAAGATTGTCATGTTCTTTTCGTTTCATTGTTCAGATTATGGCTGGCATTCAGAAAGCAATCGAGCAAAGTTGGCATTATAATGGAGATATTCGACCACACGCAATTCAATTGCATTCGACATTCAACTGTTTGGATTCTATGTCGCATAATCAAAGATGAAAGAAAAGCTTACAGAGGAGTACACGCAATTCCAGCTTACAGACGCGCCATATTCTCATTTCTTTTCTGATATAAACTAAGTAAAGGGAATATATAACTCAAAAGAACATTTCAACTTTTTTAAATGCGTCAGAAAAAATACAGTATTCTAAGATCCTTTTAAAAATATATATTAAAAAAATACAATTACAAATATGATAGTATCAATAATAATAAAGTAACAGCTTTTTTGGACGAATTCATTTCATTTCAGACCGAGAAGTTTTTCTTCTCTTCTTTCTTATTGTAAGAGGGTGAGGGTCACACGAAGCAGACTAGCCCGGTTGCTTGGTTAGGCCGGGTAAATTTACCCACGCCACATGATGTAAGATTATGTTTTGCATTGTTTTTTCCCCATTTTATACCAGGCTGGCCAATCACGAGAAAACTTCAGCCCCTTTTACAAAGATTTCGGTTGAATAAAGACTGAATCTTCTCATGTGATCACCATCTTTAGTGATGGTATTTTAACGAAACAGAAATCAATGAAAAGCTAGTTAACAAAACACACGAAGGTTAATGACGTCATACTAATTAATGATGGCTGACGAAAAAAATATTACAACATAACATGGCTGCCATTTATTTCAAAAAATTAAAATTATATGCAATTTCATTATTTTCAAACTCATAAACTCATAGTCTCACTTATCCAAACCCTTTTTAACAGGTTATTATAGGAAATACACTGTTTCTTTTTTATAAGAATCCTTTTTATAAGAATCATTAGGCTCAGATTGCCCAAAAATTAAGAATAATTTAAGAATCATGCTCAGGCTCAAAATATAGATTTCAAAATTTCAAATAGAGGTGTGTATGTTTTCCTATATTCTAGATGCCTTTCTAATCCATTTAAACTGTAAACTTAAATAACCAAAAATCAAACGGCAATTCGAATTTGAATGTTTTTTTGAATTCGAATGTTGATCTCTGAATCGAACATTGCAGTGGTTTCATCTCATCGCATGATAGAACGCGAGTGTTTAGCATGGGGTTTCAGCTGAAGATTTTTAGAATGTTGTGATAACAAACGAGCAACGTGTCATTTTGTTGAAGGAGAGAGTCGAAAATGAGTGATAGCAGAAAAAGAAAGCAATTAACCCTAGCTTGTTGGAAAGGGTTTAAAAAAGAAGTGGAGCATCGGGGAGAGAAATTAAAGATAGATTTACCAACTGTCGCTAAGGATAAAGGAGTGACTTGTGATATTTGTAAGAAGGAGTTTGTAAACACTCAGGGACTTGGTTGTCATAAACTAAAATGTGAGAAGGAACACCGTACATCACACACCATCACGCATACTCATCATGAAAGGACTAAAGCTGCTGATAATCAAGTGGATATCGTTACACAAGATGTTGAAAAAGTATTGTCGAGTGTTTTTGATGAGGTAGTACAGTTGATTGAAAAGAAACCGAGCAGAAGAAGAGGGGCTAATCGTAGAGAGTCGTTTACAGCGTTGTTTAAAGCCAAAGTCTTAAAGGAGCTATTGTACACTGATAAGTCACAATACACTGTAGCAGAGCAGTTCAAAGTTAACCAGTCTATGGTTTCCAAGTGGCTGAAAAACAAGAATGATATTTTCAGTCAAGCTGCGATAGCAAACAAGAAAGCCCTGCTGAAGCAACGCTCTTCTAAGAAGTATTTGCCTTTATATGATCGACTGTTAGTCTCATTTAAGGAAGCACGTGGAAAGGGTTATCACGTCAATTTTAACTGGTTGTGGAGCCGTGCACGTAACATTTACCGTGAACAGCATGGTCAAAATGCGATTGTGAAGAAACATGTGATAGAATCATTCCTTCGTCGTTTCAATATTCGTATGAGATGTCGTCAACGCAACCGCAAACAATCCAAGGAATCTTTTCGAGAAGACTTGCGTAAATGGCATGGGCTCACTCGAGAAAGACTCATCAGAACAGGAAGCAAGGACGATTATGACAAAAAGTGGGGTAGATTTTTACCCAACCAAAGATTCAATGTGGATCAATCACCACTTCCGTTTGTTGTTGACGTTAAAAGAACATATGAACAGATCGAGTATAAGCATTCAGAAAAGATATGGATTGCACAACCGGCCGGGTTCGGGTTTGGATAAAAGACAGTGCACACTACAAATACTGACACGGGCTGAAGGAGAACAACCTCGAATTGCTGTCATTTTTCGGGGAAAAGGAAAGAGGATTAGTCCGGATGAGAAGATGTCATGGCATCAAGATGTTGATATCTATTGGCAGGAGAATGCTTGGGCTGATACAGAGGTATCCGTGGAATGGATTAAAGGAACTCTTTCAAAATCAGTTCAGGGACTTAGCCGCTTTGTCTTATTCTTGGACAATTTGAACAGTCAAGAATCAGAACAATTCAAATCTTCCGTTTCTGAGCTTAACGGAGTAGCATGGTATGGATTAAAAAATGCTACTGACTTGTGGCAAGTTGTTGACGCAGGTATAGCTCAGCTACACAAAGTTCTTATTGGCCAAGCGCACCGGGAATGGCTTGATAAGGAGGGTAATGCAGACAAGTGGTATGGAAATGATTCACAGTTTACCGCATCTGAAAGACGAATTCTCATCACGCATTGGGTTGGAGATGCCTGGAAGAAATTATGCTCTCCGGAGTATGATAATTTTAGAAGAAGGTGCTGGGAAAAAACAGGGTGCCTCTTAACAGCAGATGGAAGTGAGGATGAAAAAATTACACCCGAGGGACTAAAACTCTACAAAGTTCCACCCCCTGCAGTTTATTTGCCAGCAGCTGAAGAAGTGCCGAAATCCAATGAAGTGACAGAAGAAAGTATTGAAAGTGTTGATGAAGACGTGAACGAGGAGCTTGAACCAGATGGCAGGGACTGTCCCGATGATGATGGTGACGAGTGGGAGGACCACGAGGATGATCGTGTATTGGATGCGCCCTATTGTGGGATGCGTATGAAAATTCTTTATGAAAATGGTTGGCACGTCGGTGAAATTAATTACTATAATGATCATCTTCAAAAATACAATGTTACATTTGATGATGATTCAGAGGACTATGTTGGTGCAGATGACATCGACATGGTTGAAGTGTGCGTTTTTTAAAAGTTTAAAAGTTGTTATATGTGATAAAATATGTTATGATTACTGTAACTTGCGATTTGTTGTTTTTTCATGCCCTGTCCCCTGCCGTCATTTTTATTTTTCAAGAATTCACACCATTTCAGACAGTTTTAACGACTTAAACGCCATTTTTTAAGACATATAAAAAAATTCAAGTAAGAAAATTAAGAATCACTCTAGAATATTTGAGGCTCGTTTATTATGTATTTTTAAGAATCACAAGGCTTAGCTCGAATTATGTAATTCTTATCAAAAAGAAACAGTGTACTGGGACGACTTGAAAGTATAGGTTCAGTTAAAATAAAAAGTGGTCAAAACAGAAATTCATTAAAATAATTCATCTAAAAATATACTGTATGTACAAACAGTGAACACCAAAAGATGTGTAAGAAAGGATATGCATTCATTGAATTGCTTAAGGTGCAACACTCTTGACAATAATTTCAGCATCACGAGGGAGTGCTATACAAGCAGCAATTACTCTTCCAACGTTTACACCACCTAAACAATTAAAAAACATGAAATATTGTCTGGACAACACACGGATTAAACATTGTCTGGACAACACACGGATTAAACATTGTCTGGACAACACACGGATTAAACATTGTCTGGACAACACACGGATTAAACATTGTCTGGACAACACACGGATTAAACATTGTCTGGACAACACACGGATTAAACATTGTCTGGACAACACACGGATTGGATCCGTTTTTATTAATTTGTTGTGGACGTTAATACTATACATACCTTGTTCGAAAGCTTTGAATTTAAAACAATTCGATGCGCCAACGATATCGCCGTAAATTTCGTAAATATTTTCGTATAATACTAAGACTTCTTTCGCTATGTCCACTACGAAACGAACGCAATTATCTAAACAAGTCAGAAAAACAAAAATAAGTTCTCTATAAGCGAACATGATTGTCAAATTGTCATGAGACATTTCTAACGTACATATGTTTCACCACCAAAAAATCCACTCTGAAATGTCTTGAAGAATCTGCTGGAGAGTACCCTCATTAATAACCAGACCTCACATCTCAGGGAACTAAATCCTGGGTAAATTTCGTTTAACAAATGAAAATATTTTACTTTTTGATACGCAGTTGACCAGGTCTTCGGCAAACACTTTAACACGATCTATGAACGCCTTCTCAATCCCACAATCCTTTATGGCGTTCACAACGTCACCAATGGCATGTCCTAACTTTTGCAAACCATTAAAAATGGCGCGATCTTTGAATTTAATAAAAGCAGTTTGAAAATCTTTTGGTATTTGTTTAGCATCTTTTACACAGTGTTTGATGTCTACGCCTTTCACATTCAATCCACTGAAAAGTCCTCTGAAAATCTGTACCCATTCAGCATCTGAAGGTGCGTTGGTCACCGTCATAGTAGTGCTTATCGCAGAAACGTAACGCTTGTTCACCCTGTGAAACGATAGTTCGTAGACATATGCAACACTCACAACGAAATGTTGGAGCAGTAAATTATAGCTATGCTCACTGCTACTTCCCCACCTTTCGGAGAAGTTACAAACATTGTAAGGAAATATAATATGGAACCTGATATATACCGAGGTATTTGAAAAAAATCTGACACACATCATTGATTCTGTGTTAGCCAGATAGTACATAGTGTAAATGGGGACTACTTACATGTAACGGACATTGTACAATCCGTTGGGAAGATATGTAATAAATGAGACGTTTCCGGTTGGCCGAACTTCACTTGTTGGATTTTGGGAGCCACCAACGTACACATAATCCACGTAAAAGTGGTTACTAACGCCGTTGGGCAGAATAGCTACATAGAATTGATTGATCATTATCTGATAACATACCCACAAATAATGGCGACATGCATTTAACTGAAACTCTTACCAATCCAATCTGTACTTGATGCTTCATCAATCGGCATATGCCACTTTGCTGTAACTCGATTATCAGAAACTAATGTTGTAGGTGATAGGATGAAAGATCGGTTCTGTTGAATGACCATGACATTAGTACTTGTATCAAACTAAATGAATCAAATATTGGAGCAAGTCTCACACCAACCAACATATAAAGCCCAGTTTATACTGAGAACGGATCAGTTCAGATTTTCTACTTAAACCAACTTACAGCATATGCGGACCACCATCCAGTACCATCGTTAACAATAGCAGGTAAGGACGAAATGAGATAACCTTTAGAATCCTGCACTAATTGCCAATCACTCCATTTACCGTGTCTCTCTGTCTGCCATAACTTATAAAGATGGCCGTTAGTTCCCACAACAAAAATCTGAAGAGAAACAAACAAAGATGGAATTAAGAAAAGAAACGAACAACATTGAAATGTTCATAAGAAGTTGCAAAGTTCTCACCTCAATGCCAAGATGAATATTGTTTCCAATACTTAATGTGTTGGCTATCCCAGCCGAGGTTTCTGGAATTTGATTTCCTATGTTGTACCATATGCTCCATGTGCACCAGCCCCAAGGATTGGGTACTTTATCACAAGTAGTTTGCCATATATGATGAAGTTTGCCATCCGTACCATGTATAAATACATTCAGCCTTCCATTGAAAAAGTTAGTATCCATCGCATGAACAACTGGGGCATGATTGGTTTTTGGAGCTGACCAGCCAGTCTTATCCCATGATGACCACCTGTCATGATCAAGTTGCCAGGAACGATACAAATATCCTTCAGTGGACACCATGAACGCTTCCAACAACTAAACAAGAAAAAGGAAACGGTTTAAATAATAATAAACATTCTATATGATATGAACAATTAAATTGGATAGACATACTTCAGTGAAAGAATTGTAAGCTACTGAAGCATCAGTTAAAAGTTTTGCAGAGCTACCACCAATCATAGCCCACACAGATGACACCTGCTTCACTTTATCAACAGCTGACCAGTAAAAATGTGAGGCATTGGCATATGATCTTGCAAATACGTAAATTTTTCCAGAGAAATCCAACATGGTGACACTATCCAAACCTTGAACTTTGGAACCTGAATTGAATGCAATAAAACAAAAGCAAAAAACATTGATGATCTTACCATTAATAATTTTTAAGGTTTCACAGTATAAAACTTTCTCTGAACTAACTGAATTTTCAAGTGTCATGACAAATGGCAAATCATTTTTTACGATAGATAAGGATTATGATAACCATCATGCTGCTTGTTGACAAAAAAGAATGTTTTTAGTTATTATTTTATTTTTTATAGGCTTCACCTGTTAACTCATTTTCTTTGCCCCCATGGACACTTTATTCTCTTGTTTGTATATCTCATTTGCTTCTCCTACCCTTGCGTTTGCACATGTGGTTTTCATCTATGACTATGACTATGATTATTTGTCCTCTCGCCCTCTCTTTCTTATTTGCCCTCTCTTTCTTATTTGCCCTCTCACCCTCTCTTTCTTATTTGCCCTCTCGCCCTCTCTTTCTTATTTGCCCTCTCACCCTCTCTTTCTTATTTGCTCTCCACCCTCCCTTTCATTTCGTTTCTTTTTTTGCACTCTGATGTTATTGTTTATTATTTTTCTTATGGTATATTATTATCGTCATTACTATTATTATTTCAGTATTAGTATATCACAGTTACGTTGTTATTGATCACTCCAATCTGACTCCCAAATTTTATTATATACTTGTTTATTGCCAAGAGTTTTTGAATTGTGATGTATTAAAAGAATGTATTGATGTTGCCATGTTTTGAATATATGAAGAATATGTGTTATACAACGTTTCTGTTACTGTACTCACCCATGGGCAGGCAAATAATCTGTCTAATAAAGCTTTGAAGCTTTATATAGTTCAGTATCATTTTTTTAAATTTTACATCAGCAGACCATTAGGCTGATGTGGGCCTCTATTAGGAATAATAAATTTACTTGTACCAGCTTGATTAGCTGATTGTGAACTTAATTTACACACATCTTTCAATTCATTCATTATAATATCATCACCATGCATCACTATCAGATTTAGTGAACTCACACACATTATTTTGGTTCGGTTTGAACCCTAACATTATTTCACTTGTTATTTTTGTTGATACATACCCACTGAAGTAATACTGTAATAAGAGAATAAAAATCAACATCTCTTATTTTGTCTGGAGACTGGTTATTCTGGTCAAAGTGGTGAACCAAATTTCTCTTTATCATATCAATTTTGCCATCGGTATGATATGGGGAAAACAATAACAACTTTTGAATATGTATTTTCAGGAATGCATTTTTACGTTTTGATGATCTTGTTTATTTTGAATAGTTTCATTTGCTGTTATTTATATCAATTCCTTTCAACATTTCAACAAGTAATAACATAACTTCTAATGATGATAAAAAAGGACCATTTTTTTTACAATGAAGGTTCAGTTGATAAAATCTCCCGTGGCTTTGAAATTTCAAACAAGTTAGACCTGCTTTTGTATTTTCCACACAGGAAGGATCTTCAATTTTTCTCAATTCCTAAAATTACTGCAAACAAACTGAATTCAATGAATTGAGAAAGTCTATGCTTTGAAACAAACCTGCATCATATTCCAACTTGCCACCAATTAGTACCCATTTCCCAAAGTTGAGATTGGTGGAAAGATGTGAAAGATACACTTGACCATTCGTGCTTTGGAATGATACAAAGGTTGTGTTATCTGATTGTTCAATAGCAACCGGGTTTGACTGAGTTTCTACTCCAGATGGTAAATCCACTTTATTCCTTAAAACAAAAGCAGCAGCAGTTTACCAATTACTAATTCTTCAGTTTACAAAAAGTCCAGCTTTCACATGGAGCAACAAAAATGTTGTCATCCAGCATATATCTTTACCTAATAATATATACATTATATATTTTTAGCTTATGTCAATCACATTAATTTATTAACCTTTTTACATTACAGAGACTTGACTACACTGATTACAAGTCCATTCCGTAATCAATCATGAAATAGATACTGTACATAATTTAATAATAACAGAATCATGATTTTCCGTCTTACAAGTCTCAATAAAAAACACAGATTTGCACATTAGACTAATTTTTCATTTCCACAAACATTTATTTTTGCGAGTCAAAAATAATTGGATTTTGCGAGCATTTATTTTCGCGAATTGATTAATGATTAAAATTTTGTGAACATTAATTTTTGTGAATCAGTCCTTCCGAAAAAATTTGTGCAATAAATTAATAAAAAAATATGAACTGAAAAACTCCAAATTGTATTTTTTTCCCATTTTCCCGATAATTTTCGTGAGATTAATTTTTGCGAATCAAGATTTTTTCAAAAATTTTGCGAACATTAACTTCTACTTAACTTTTCCAATTGAAAAGTCATATGACCAGACAGTTAATAGATGGATAAGGTTTGAGGGAAAAAACACCATGGCCAAACATTCAAATACATTCTTACATCCAACTGTTCAAAAAACTTACTCTGTAATGTCATACAAGCAGAAGAATTTGAATCATGCAAATGATCAGCAGTTATTTTTTTATTATTATCTCTTTTATAATGGTATAATTAAACTAAAATAAAACTATAATATACTATTTACACAGATGGTTTAATTATTGAATCCATTATAGTTTTTCGAAGGCCTTACTGTTTTCATGTGCCAGTTTCCCAACAGTTGTGTTCTCTTTATCGATGTTGTTGAGGGGGCATTCTGATCTTATGTCGTTATATCTATTAATGTGAAGAGAATGATCTGTTTGTAATTCGATGTTAACAAAAAAAGTACATACAGTCAGAAAGAAACTTTACAAAGAAAAAAGTTAAACCTAGTCACCAGAGTACCCCTATATATTTAACGTCATTTTACATCTTTATATTAATACTATAAGGCCATGAGTCCTAAGCAAAAAAAAGAAAAAACGTCAAATTTGTTTAATAGACAAATGTGGAAATGGTTTTCTATAGCCGTATGCGTATGTTTACCTTTTCCGTTTGGGGATGAAGAAACAAGAAAAAGAAAAAGAAAGAAGAAATGTATGATAAAGTTAGATTAGTTAAAAGTTGTTAAAAATAACTGTATAAGAGTTTTATACTTAAAGATTGTCTTTATGGTACAGAGAGATAAATTTATTCCATAGTAGTGATATGTATATAGAGGAGGGTTTTTAATTCATAAGTTCTTTTTATAATATAAACTTTACGCGTCTGCGAAGGAACGAATTTTAACGTAGAAATATGAGGTCATTATTAAATTAAAAATATTTTGTATTCTACACAGTTTGTTTTGGACATGCGATAGAACTGGACATAAAAATAACACTGATCCTTCATGAAAGCTAATTATCTTAAACGGACATGTAAATTTACATTCACGCTGTACTGAACAAGAATTGCATCGGTAATAAGTTTTTACCCGGGCAGCTAGTTATATATAATTTAAAAAAAATCATTACATATATAAAAGGTAACTCTTGTAAAAAAAATATTTAGTGTAACCATGGTCACAAAGAAATGGGCAAAAGCTTACGAAATATATGGACGCACCATTGACCCCATTTCTTTTCTTCTTTTAATATTCATCAAAAGATCTCTTGAGATCAATGAGAACATCAACTTCATGGATGTTTAAACACCGATTAAGTTTTAACAGTCTTTTGTTTATTTGACATGGATTTTGGCGCACTTTGATCCAATTCAAGCTACTTTCACCTATAACCCCTTACATGGCAAAACTACTCGTGCATATGAATCTGGCCTTTTAAAACTCCCCTTGTCAATACAACTAGTTTTGGATCACATCCAGTCCCTACTACCTACTAACCTAACTAGTTTCCAAAACATTAAAAGTAACCTAAAAATTGCCTCTTAGCTTCTTACTAATTATTTCATTCCCACTATCCACACTCCTGATCTACTGTTTGTCCTGTGTTCTGTGTTGTCTAGTGTGTCCTGTTCCCTGTCCACCTGTAATCGTCCCAAGGGGTGGCCATTGCCTTTGTCTTAGTTTTTGCTAGTATCAATGGTCTCCCTCCTTTAGCATTTTTTTTCTTTGAAACTTATAATTTTTCTGATCTGATTAAATGTATATCTTCTTATACTAATACGCAATCTTGCTTTTTTCTTACCTAACTTTGAAAGAAAGAACGTTAGGGAAATTTTCTCGGGAAGTTCGTCACTGGACATTTGTTTATGTTTTTTCCTTATTAGAATAAGGCACTCTGGCTTAGTGCTTATAATTGTTTTATGATATAAAATACGTTAGGGAAGACATGATATAGCATCTCAGGCGGAGACTTCGAATTACAATCGAACGTAGCAGCTATTGACAACGAATGAAAAATAATCGTTTGAAGAAAAAAGAAGCGTTTGTTTACATTTTTTAAACCGAAGTATTAATAAGAAACATGCATAGAAAAACAATTTTTTTTACGAAGAATAGTTTTACATATCTACGACTTATATGTAATGTTGAAGGTTAAGACGTATCAAACGGCATTTTATCCAGTTTCGGTTTGTTTTCTTAGATTTCCAAATAAAAGAAAGAAAATTTAGTGTTGAGCATGGTATTTTTTAGTACAATGATAGAAAGAAGAAAGTCAAGAAGTAATAAAAAATTAGAGATTTGATTAATCTGTTGGTTTTGGCAGTGAGTAAAATTAATTACCGATGGCATTTTTCTAATTGACGATCTCTCTGTTCCTGGAATTTATAGAGAAAGAAAACTCAGCTTTGAAGAAAGAAACATTATTCAGGTATGATTCCTTTTAAGATTTAGTTAATACCTTATATCTTATATATGTAAATCTTTATATACTGCAAAAGTTAGTTTTGTGATGGACAGTGTAGTGTGTGAGTGAGATATTTCACAATTTGTGAATATTTTTATCTGAGATTTAGTATTGATAATTATAAATCTGTTCACCACAAAGTCTGAAAGCATTTTTGGTTGACTATAAAGTTAGAAAGTGGAAAGAATTAAGAATTGGTTAGGATTTATTTTAGAAAAGATTATCAAATGCTTAGTATGGCGGGTAAAATATTTATGAATCGATGAAAGATTTTAAGCAGCGTTTTGGACTGCGTTTTTGTATTACATAGAGTTATTATAAAACGATTAGCATAGCGTGTAAATACATTTTATTGAGAAAGATGTAAAAAATTTTTACACGGTATACTAGTCTATATACTAATAGCGACTGTGCATCCACTTTTTAGCTCGATCAGTGTGAATAAAAGGACTGGGAACGAAATGTTCGTATGGAAAATGTTATAATTAAATTGTTGTCAAAACAGTTGTCGAGATATAGGCGATATTAGTATTATAGGAGTAGCGCGACGTCAGTGGGTACATTGCATTGCACCCTAAATAGAACGCAATATTTAAGGGCAAATATCTCGAGAACCAACATCATTTTGGGCGCGCGATATTGGCAATGGGGTGTCAAGAAATTTGGGTCTAAAACTTTTTGGGGACGGGTGTGACGTCATCAGAATTTTTGATCGTCGATATCTCCGTAACGGTAAGTCATACACAGGTCATCCCATACATTTTCTTGATTAGCTTTTTGAGCTCTACAACTTAGTGATACTTATCGTTTTGGATTGTGTGATTTTATTTTTCGTCACCCTAATATTGGAAAAGAGGAAGAGCACGGATAGTAAATAAATTTACACGCTATACTATATATACACCACTATATTTTGAAAGAGGAAGAACACGGGTGGTGGGGAGGGGGGCGGCAGCTAATGGGAAAAATCAACCTATAAAATGTTTTTACTCGGGATACTAGTCTATATTATGAAAGAGGAAGAGCGCGGGTGGTGGGGGCAGCAACTAATGGGAAAAATCAACCTGTAAAATGTTTTTACCCAGGATATGATACTAGTATTATGCTATTGGTAAATAAATTGATTGATTGATTGATTGATTGATAAAAATTTTCCCCTTTTAAATAGTTGATGAAGTACCTACACTCACATATACACTATATACGCTTACCACGTCGTCTCACTTCGAAAATCTTTCCCAACAATGTTATGCTTGTGGATCAAAGACCAATATAAATTGCCATTTCCACAACGAAACACCAATGAATAATCCGTCCAATCGCTTCCAGAAAAAACAGCACTTGGTCTTCTTACTTGGAGAAATTCGCACTTACAACAGATTATGAGTGACAGGAAAATGAATCCAAAATGCATCTTTGAATAGGTAGCACACAGAATCAATCCCGCTTCGAAGGAATCATGTGATAAAATAAATAAGCAAATACATTTTTCAATCGGTACGATAAATCTATTTTGTCCATAGGCTCTTCACCGTACACCTCCTCAAAGAAAGGATTACTATTTTATCAAAACATATCTACGTTATATCAATGCAATCACTCGTAATATCTTTCTCCTCTAGGTAATAATACATGTTGTAAAAAATCTACCATGTATTCATGCAAGAAAGTTTTCTTCCATAATGTAATCACATTTAAACTTTATCACAATGTAGGAGAGAACCAGCATGCATTGCAATATCTCAGAAAGAGTTGGGTTTTGCGAGAGAGTTCTTGGAATTGCTAAACAAATTTTGGCTCAGAGATTACTGCAACAAAAAGTTATGTGGAAAATGACGTAAATAGTTATGAAACAAAACGAACAATTTTTTAAAAATATGTTGTAAGATCATAGCTCATTGTTATTGAAACATATCAGTCTGTTATTGCAAAGTATGCTTACGAAACCTGAAAACCGACACAATACTTAGTTTTTCGCTACATATTGGTTTTTAACAAGAAATGAGCAACGGTAATCAGACATCCTCGTCCTTGTCATGGGGCCGCTTATTAAAGAAATTAAATTTTAATTCAAGTCTGCCAAGGAATTTTGAAGTGCATCTGGTGGATGGGAGAATTGTAACTGTTGATTTAGATGAACTAGTAAAGTCAATTAAACATAGAGATCTACTTGTCAAGGTAGAAGCATTTTTTTTTTACCTAGAAATATACATCCATTGCAAGTATTAGATGCTGCTTTGGGCCTTAATGACGTTGGCACCAATATTTTTCAAAGCAGTGAAACCACAATTTTTAAATATATACCGCCTAATTCCTAACAGCCTTCTTAATTCCGAAGGCAAAAAAATACAGTCTTTAAAATACAAACCACATCAATAATAATGCATACTGCATTGTCGATGAAACTAAATTCCAAACTTAACGAACACGAAACTTCGGCCTTCAATGAATTGACTGTCCCCTTGAGAATGCACATAATTTTATGAGCTCTGCGATGTAATTAGGTTGTTATTTTTATATTCAGAGATATCAAAACAAAGCGGTGTAGGCCATTATTACCACACAAGTGATTCTTCACACTGATAATTGGTGTTCAACGTCTTTTTTGCTTAGTATATAACGTTTTAATATTTGTGGCGATTGTGTTGAGTATGGATGTATATTTTGTTAACCAGACAGGTCTGTTTATTACATGCATTTGGAATTAGGTAGGGTGTTCGGAATTAGGCACTCTGACGGTACAGCACTACACTCACTAATGAGTGTAAGTCGCTTCAACAAGGCAATTTTGTTGAATTGGAATGTATCTTAATGTCCCGCGATGCAAACAAGACAAAATTTTGCTGTTAGGTCCCTTATATTCTGAGCTAGCTTACTGTGAAAAATGAAGGTGCGACTACTACAAGAAGTTTTTGAGATATTGGAACAAAATCCGCCTTAATTAACTGATACCTAGTTTGCAGTTGTCCCTGACTGACTTTCTTTTCTTTATTATTTATTTTGATCCAGGATATTGTCAAAGATGTATGCCGTCAAGTTGAAATCATGCCAAAAAATTGTGCATTCTTTGGTCTGCTTTGTGAAAACTCAAATGGCACATCAGTTTGGATTGTACAAACACGTTCTATGAATGACTTCAATGTTGAGAAAAAGCAAAAATATATGTTGAAGTTACAGTTCAAAGTGCTAGCATGGCAAGAACTTCGTAAACGAGATAAAAATGCATACGACTATTATTTAAAACAGGTATATCAGATTTTGTTAATCTCATATTGAAAGCAGGATCTTTCTTTTTTTCATAATTTTTTAAAATATCCTCTTCTGTTTTAGTGTCGATTTGAGTTCAGGACTGGGATATACTCAAAATATTTGGGTAGTCGTCAACCAAACAAAGAATCGGAAAAGATTTTATTACGTATGGTTATCTTAGAGATGATGATGATAGTAAGAGAGCAAAATATCAGTCCTCTAAAAGATATTTTGAAAAATAAGTACAGGTAAACAGAGCTGAACATTTGATATTGATTATGCCCAGTCTTTTTCAGTTTATTATTTTCTCAATGACAATTTTTCATTCATTTCAGAAATAGAAGTGTATATTATTGGTGAAGGTTGAATTAATTAATCAGTTTTAATTGAGTGCTGTATAGTACAGCCCAAAAATGAAACATTTCGTAAAGTTTTGTGATGGATGATAAAATGGATGAATGATAAAAATCCCTAAGGGAGTTATTTATCTGTATTTCTGAGAAATGAAAAAAGAGAAAGCCAGCCTACTTTCATTTTCCATTGAATTCAGTCGTTGTAGGTTTCAGTTTCCATAATTGTAATTCGATACCACAAATTGGAAGGTTTCATTTCAGGGAAAATGTTTTGAAAAAAATAGTTTCAAAAGGCAAAACTGATATATACAATAATTTTTCTTGACAAATAATTTATTTGTCCATAACTCATATTTTCATGTTCAAAATTCACTAGACCATTCCATCAATTATTTTAACAATGATCCTGTTTTCACCATTGACTGACTGTTTGTTATTTAAACCCTTCTTGTACAAAAAAATGATACATTGAAAGTACTAACCATCACTTCTCGATAGTGGATCGCAAATCATAGTTATGACAACATGACAGTACAAATTTCATTAATTTTAATGACGAAAAATTGAGATCAAGGTTGTGATATGTCATGGATCCATTGAAATCGTTGCAAGCAATTCATTAAAATTTCCCAATGAAGCAGGCTGATAATGTTAATAAGCCATGTGGCCCTGCTAAAACCTTTTGTGTTTTATTGAAGTAAGGGTTAAAAAGAATGTTTCCTGTATTTTATTTCTTTGTTTACATTTATGTCAACCGGCCATGTGAAGTCAAATCACCATTGACATTGCAGTGCTGTAATATTTCTGGTTTAACAGGAAGGGTTTCTCTTGTTAGGAGAGTGTTCAATATTGAAGAGATCTTGCGCAAGTACAGTGACAGTGATGCACCAAGAGACATCCAGAAATGTAAACAGAAAGTTGAAAAGTCGTTGAGTTGTTTCTCCAAAGTTCAAGAACCAGATCGAGACTTCATTACTGAAGTTGAACTTTTGCCTGGATTCAAAGAAGAAGTATTTCACCTACAAAAGGTTTGTTCTATTTCTTGCCACGCCTCCTTAAATTTGTAAAATATTCTAAAACTCTGCTTTTGCCTCCTAAATATCCTATTATGTCCTAATATTTTGTTTAAAAGACCTAAAGCTCCTAAATTCCTCCTAAAATTCTCATGTCTCTGGTCTGTATAAATAAATAAGTTGAATTTTCTGGATACCTGTGTGTGAGTTGTCACTTAGAAACTCAAGATTTTCTCCTAAAATCACGTAAAAATTTGCATTGATTTCCATCCTCTCCCTTAAAAATGCCCTACAAAACGCTTAATTTTTCTCCCAAATTTTCCTTAAACTCCTAAAATTTCAATTTGAAAAAAGAGAGGCAACCCTGTTTAATGCTTATCACCTTTTCACAGTTTTTTTCATTTTCTATAATTTTTATTATGACTCCCTTTAATGTAGACACTTGAAAAATGTTGTTTTTGCTTATTCAAGGAAATACAGTACTTCCGTGTTAATTTGTGTGTGGTTAGCGGTATTGGTTTAAATTCACTGCATAATTAACTTTTTAGTTCCTGTGCGAAAGTGCAAGGAAACTGTTTTTTGAATATCTTTCATTTTGTATTTGTAACCCTTAATATGCAAAACTTCTGATTAGGTAAGTTTAACAAAAATTAATTTCTATGTGTAAAGAATAACAACAAGTATCGAGTGTAGTCAAAATGTATTCCGAAACAGGTAGTACATGATTTTGGGGCATAAAGTGTGTGTGTGGAAAGTGCAACAGGAGAAGTGTTTTAATCAAATTGAATATATTTATATTGTTTGTCAGTCTAGTATTCATAATATATAATTAGAGTTTATCATGTCATAGACCGGCTATTTTTGTTTGCGACGTTTCGACAGTTACTACTGTCATCATCGGGCGTTTGTAAATGAATGATGTAAAGTTTATATATGTTTTCAGTAGGATCAAAATTAGGATCGAAATTATTTCGGACCTGGAAGGAAGCAATGTCAATATTTCGGACCTGGAAGGAAGCAATGTCAATAATTTGTTTTGCGTAGAGCTGGAAACCATATCGCAGGAACATTATACGATGTACTATTAATACTGGAATTGTTTTTGACACTGTATATAGTCTCTTTGACTTTTCGAACAGTCCATCCTTTTTCCTTGTCAAGGATCTTTCTATTCTCCCAATCAAACTTGTGGTCATTAGTCCAACAGTGGTCAGCAATTTCGTTTTTGGTTACATCGCCATTCCGTACGGCTCACATATATTCTTTGATGCGTTGCTCAAATGTTCTTTTTGTTTCTCCTATATAAACTGATTCACAATCACTACATGGAATTTGGTATATCACGTTATTTGTGTCGTTCATTGAGATCTTGTCTTTCGGATGAGATAATATGTTACGAAGAGTTTCCGTAGATCGAAATCTGCATTTGATGTTGTGTGTACGGAATATTCTTTGTAAAGCATTACTGATACCAGATACATAAGGAATACTAATAGTGGTCACCGGTTCTTGTTCTGTTGATTCTTCGGTGTTTGAAGTTCGAGTATTGTTTATTCTATTTTCAACTCTTCTAACAATCGTCCTGTCATATCCATTTGCTTGGAGAACCGATTTGATATGTTTCATTTCTTCAACACGATCATCGTCATTACTAACAATATCTTTCGCCCGATTTATTAACGATGCAACAACACTTTCTTTGCAACTTTGTTGATGGTTTAAGTTACAGTTTAGATATTGGTCTGTATGTGTTGGTTTACGATATACGTTCACTGAAATGCTTCCGTCTTGATTTCTTTTTACAAGAGTATCCAAGAATGGGATGCAATTATTCGATTCCTGCTCGATTGTAAATTTTATTTTCGGGTGCAATCCGTTTAGATGTTGATGAAAATTATTCAATGAATCTCGTGTCACTATAGCGTAAACATCGTCAACAAAACGTTTCCATACTTTTGGGGGTTTGTCAGTGGTTGTTGTTGAAAACTCTTTTGAATTCTTGCATCGGTTAGTTTGTGTATATGATGATAATATCTTTGCTACGTATTTTGATAAGTCGTACAACGGCGTACCGGTGCATGAGACTATTGGTCGTATAGGTATTCCAGTTTTGTGTATCTTCGGCAGACCATAGAATCGAGGTGGTGGAGAATCGCTTGGTTTTAATCTGAAATATGTTTGTTGATCGATAAAACCATTATCCTGTAGTTTCTGAAGTTTTTGTCGTACTTCTTTTTTTATTGTTTCAGTTGGGTTCTTCTTGAGCGTTTTGTATGGACCATTGTTTATATGATCGTAACATTTCTGGATATAGTTGGGTTTGTGTAATACCACGGTTGTTCGTCCTTTGTCAGCTGGTAGAATCATGATACTGGTATCTTTCTGAAGATTATGAAGAGCTTTTCTGTCTTTTCGGCTGATGTTGTCGGTTGGTATTTTCGATTGTTGTAGAGTTAGACTGACTTTAGCTCGTATATTGTCAGCTTCCTCTTTTGGTAGGTTTTTGATACCACTCTCTACATTTGCAACAATTTCTTTTGTTGGAATTTCAGTTGGTGTTTTACTAAAATTCATTCCCTTCGATATGTGTGATAATCCTGGAGAAGTGTGATAATCCTGAACCTAAGCCAAATAAGCCGGTGATGTGGCATACAAATAATAATAATAATGATATTTAATAATAATAATACTTAATAATAATAATAATAATAATATTTAATAATAATAATAACTAAGAGGATGTCAGCTACTAGGTATATACCTGGTGTGCCAAAAAAACTTAATTTTTCTTATCTTCAATTTTATACCAGAAAACACAATGAAACTTTTGAATAACATTAAAACCTGTATCAAATGTTTTTTACAAAGTTTTACTTTCTTTTTCTAAATTTCGAGCAAAATATCGCATTTTTAAGAATCTGTCAAATTTGGCTTGTACGATATTTTTAAAAACGCTCAATCAAGGCAAACTGAGCAAGCAAAGCAAATAAGAATGAGACAGCATTATGTAAATTGCACACACTAATACAACATGACTGGCAAGTACACTGCAATTAACTTGCAATTAGCAATTAGTCCCTAACTATCAATAATCCCCAAATCTTCATTGTTAAACTAATAAAATGTATCATTAGAAAATGTTCCTGGTCTTGTTTTTTTGGATAAATAGAGATACATATTTCAGTTCCATGGAGCTTTATCTTAACTCTCCTATACCCTGGTTAAAATCCTGACAAGGAACAGGATTTTTGTCCTCACAGGAAATCTCTTTAATTTTTCAAAATAACCTTTAATGTAATATTGTTTATTCCCTGGGTGTTCTTATCTTCATTGTTTCTTTTCTTACCACATGTATTATCCTCTGTCAAGCAAATTCAAAGCTTTATGGGTGACTGGCTGACCAACAATTTTATTTCAAGATGATTTTCGTCATCGTTGCCATGGTTATTGTCACTGACTGTTAGTCATTCCTTATTACTTTGCCCATGCCAACATATTCCCTGAATACAGAGACTCGTTTCCGGTCAACTTCACCAGAGTTAACAGGCTGAACTGGCGTACATGCTCGTGATCATAGTTTCAGTATTCTTCAGAGTCATTTTGCTTTCTGTCTTCATTTTGTCGGTTAGGTAAAGGTGGACATTGTTTTTTCACAATTTTAAATTCACCAGCAATTTTCCTGCAGCTGATCATCTTATTCTCCTTGATTATTTGTCTGATATTTTGATATTTTCAGGTAGGAACATTATAATAACGTTCAAATCTCAACTAATTTTAATCCATTTCAAGGCAGTTGAGTACTCGAAAAAGTGGAACTCATCTGTACCAACCACATGACAGTATCTAATATGAGAACTTGATATATGATGTGACATAACATAACACCAATTAAAAGGAAATTTTAGTCTGAAAAGTGTACACTAATCAGTGTTTGTTAATTGACTGGAAGTTCTGTTTAAGATTTGGAACATGTTTGAACATGTTTTCGTTAGTCCAAAGGAACTTGGGTAACAACATTTTATGTATAATTATTCATTAGAATAACCCAGGCAGTTTCAAGTTTTGTTGAAGATGAGTTCTTAAGTAGTGATACATGAAGATGTAGCTGGAAATTGTCTGTTAATTGGAGAGTTGACTGTATAGAAGCAATTCGGAATATATAATAATAATAAAAATAGCGTACCTACTAATTACAAGTTATTCTTTACATAGTTTGAATGTGGTAGAAGCAAACCGAACAATATTGAGCTCTGGATAACACCGAAAGATGTTACCAAGAGAGCAGTGATTTCTAAAGTGAAGGTATATACAACTTCTAGTAGTGTGCCATTCTCGTTTTTAATGAACATATTTTTAAAAACATTATTGTGATTTTAAAATGCTCTGTTTTATCATTCATGTTTTTTTATAGTTTGTTTTTTTATTTAATTTTGTTTTGTTTGTTTTTAATGAGCATCAAATTGATACAATTATTAGTTTTCTGGAGACAAGTTATAAATTGAATTCTCAAAACTGCTTCTATTACTGTTTTGCTTCATTTCAGCATTGTCTTTGGCAGTCGCCGTATAACATGTTTCATCACTTCAAAGTTTGTGAAAAAGATAAAGACCGTGGTATTAAAACAATGATACTCAGGGGAGATGAACCTCCGGAGGTACGGAAAGTTTATGATTTTAGTAATTTCTGAGGAAAGTTTTTCACATCATAATGCTTTCCCTTTGGCTTCAAGAGTTTGTTCGTTATAACAAACAGTTTGATAATTGCCCATCAGTAAACAGCAGGAAAGGAACAACTATGAAATTAAAAACTTAACATAAAACATATATACAGTGTTCTGATTACTGCTATAATTTCGGTCATGTTTTTATCATTCATAATAATCTTACTGCACTCAAAATCTTGTTTATAGATCATGTATTGTACGTCAGAAGACCAATGCGAAAGTATTTGTAGTCATCTTGATGGATTTTATAGGCTACTTGTCAATCAGTACAACTCCATACTTCACGGTAGCAATTTCATCTCTATTACTTTTTTTTCATGACTGTGGTTTATTACTGCTATAAACAAGCACCCAATGTTTTGAAATTTTCAAACTTTTATGAAGACCTACTGATCAATTTTATGTTGTTCATGATAATTGATTAGCATCCCGACTAAAGCCATTTTATTCGAATGCAAAAACTTTGTGCAATCCTATTGGTCAATTATGCGTAAATGTGACGTCACTCTGGTCTATACTCACTGGTACAGCCCACTGATGTGTAATGGCAACAATATTTTTATAAAATACAAGGCATGAATTTAAACAAACATAGAAAAAAACATAGATAGGTTGTTCATGTACTGCACTCACAAGCTTGAGCTTTACTTGGCTGTCAGTCAATATTCTCCTGTAATGCCCTCATAACCAGTTAGTAAAGGGTTAGTATATTTAAGCCCCCGCCCCCCTCTATACGAATACTGATACAGATAAAGATACTGTTTTTATTCACTTTTCAACAACACTAACTTTTTTCTTTTTATATTTTTTTCCTTTTTTTTTTCTTATCTAATGATTCTTGACGGTGGAGCAAACATTTCTCATATTTTACTCATATCCATTACAAGGCTGATTTCAATAAGTATGTCCAAGGCTGTTCACCGTTTGAGCTTGTGCACTAGCATGTCGGCTAACTCAACTATTGCTGTGAAAACCATAACCAAACGTACCTACCGTACCTGACAATCTGAGGAAAATCAGGGAGAAAATTGAGATGTAAGGTTGAAAACTCAGGGAAAACAAATCTTTAATCTGTGAATGTCATGATTTTTAATTTTCTGGACTCAGGGAAAAACTTCCATTTTATTGTTTCATACAGGGAAATTGGTACGGATTTTAAGAAAAAAATTTCAGGGAAAAAGGATAATAATTTGACTAAAGTCAGGGAAATATTTTTGAAAAATGTGCTTCGAACCCTGTATTAAATTGGCCATATTTTTTTTACCATTTCCAAGTGAAGAGGTATTAGCAGATGGAGCAAGTGTCACCTGTACACTGGGAGCCATGACTCTAATGGAAATGGAAGCTTTAGTTGTTTTTTATGGATGCTAGAACACTACTGCTGATATATCAAACATGAGATATTCATAAAAATGTATAAAAATTTAAGTGAAGGAAGATAAGTCTTTTTATGGACAATATCACAACAGAATTATATATAACTGATAACTATGCTTAATCCTAGACACTTGTGAATACCTACAAGCTAGTCCTTATCATGGAAGTATGGAGTAAGTAGCCACAAATCTTATCAATAATGCCTTATATGCTTTTTAGAGAATTTTTAAACCATTTTTAAGTCTTTTTATTTAAGGGTTGTTCTTTGTGTATTTCATAGAAAAAAAGGGATTTCCTCTTTTCAGTATTAGATCAGTTTAGATCAATATCATTCTTAGTATTTTCTGTCATTGTTGAGAAAATGATATTGAATATTATTTCAAGGAAGAGAAAAAATGAAATAGTGGTTATGTCACATGATATGTGATAATTATCTGTTTTGATTTTTAGCAGGGAAATTGTTCCAAAGATCCTTACTATGAAAGGTCGGGAAGGAGGAAACTACTTGATTCGTGAACACTCCAAATATCATGGCAGCTATATTTTATCACTGATAACTGATGATGACAAATTTATTCATATACAAATTATGTTGGAACAGCAGGATGGACAGAAACAATATGTTATTGATAAGATACGTACGTTCGATAGCTTGGAAAGCTTGCAAGACCATTACAAAACTGAAACCAATGCGGTATTGAAAATTTTATTGACCCAGCTAAAATATTTTGCCTCATTTTCTTGTTCACTACAGATTAACATTCCAGAATGAGTTTATCTAATTCTGCATACTTGAAAGTTAGACAAAGTCTAAAAGAAGTGATCCTCTCTTTAGCCTGAACTAAAAACATGTTTACGGAAGATCATATTACCAAAGCATTCAGGTTAGGTCCTAATACTTTCGTAAAATAACTCTCGGTATCGTTGTTTGTAGCTTTTAATGCATGTGATGGTCACAATTATTTGTTATAAGAATATTATTTATTTATTATTTATTATAGGAGATGTTCCCTTGTATAGTGATCCAAGCACATTTCGACCTATATTACCTGGTCGCAAAGCTCTGTCGACATTCAACGAAAATCTTGGACCTACCCTCTTAGATTCTACTCAGTTGGATTTCATTGAAACCATTAAACAGGTGAACAGAAAGAAGTTACCTCTCACGTTTTTAACCATTTAAATTACTATTATTTATTTCTCTGTATCCTAACTTGCAAGGAGACAGAAAGCAAAGATTAGGCTGGAACCGATGTTTAAAGGAATGGTCCAGTGAAATTTTAATACAGATTTGAATTCTACACACAAAAATTAGCTAGAGAAAAGTATTTTTACTTTTTCAAATGTTTTGTTTTATGAGTATTTGACGGTTATAAATTATATTTTTTATACCGACTTCAATTTTGAGAGTAAGCGTGATGTCATTGGCGATACAGCTGTAATAAATAAGCAATGAAATTATATGTGAAAAATTATTTCTTTATCATTTTCGATGGGAACTTTACCAAAATAGTTAGAAATAGCTACAAGAAAAGAATATTTACTTATTTGAAAATGGTTTACTGAGCTGTCGTGGACTGCAAAAGTACAACAAGCCCCCAAAATAAAGGCGCAAAGGGTAATATTCCATTTTACAGACTTCCTGACAATAAAGAATTGAAAAAGGCCTGGTTAACAAACCTTAAAAGGAAAAACCTACCAAAAGAAGAAAACAAATGAGTGTGTCATTTACACTTTACTGAAGACTGTTTTGAACGAGATTTGAAGGTAAACGTCAAACAATCATAACATCGACGGTAAAAGATTTTTTAAAAACTTTCTTAGTGTTAAGAAAAAACGTTTTCCCGATTAATATAATTGATTAATATTTCAGAATGAATTGCTTAATACTAAACGCATCCTTAAAGGGATCCTACCATCTAAAATGAAAATTTGTTATTTATAAACCAGGAAAAAACAAGATTGCCATCTGACTTTTTTGACAGAAGTGAATCACTGCTATGCAACACTGCAAAACGTTCGCAAAATACAGCCGCCATTACAGCCTTTCACTTCGATCCAAAATTCAGTTATAGCATCCAGTCCCCACGCGCTGTCTGACGTATAAGTGAACTAACGAATATAGAAAGACTGTACTCACCCAGTGGAGATCCACTTGTTCTGACCTTTTTAAGGCTCGTTAAACACATTTATCTATACCATGATCAACCACAAGTATAAGAGAGGTAAAATAACAAAAAAGTGTAATGAAATTCAAATCCATTTCCACAAACAAAACAACATTTTACTCGAATTTCCCATGAATCGACTTTTCGGTCATTTCCCAGAAGCAAAATCAAAATTAACTTTCGTATTTACCAGTCAAATGAAAAAGTCCAAACTAAATTATCAATTAAGACTTAAATTGAAGTACGCGCCACACTTGTTTCTTTGTTATTTTCACCAAACTTAATTCTCTGGTATGATAGATCAACTTGGCGTTTATCATTAGGGACTGGGGGCTACTCCGAAGTTTGTCTTGATGAGGAAGAAGCGAATTCTCGTAAAGACGGTACAATATTAAAAAATAATTTGGCTGATTATCGACCCTTGCAGTTTTTTTATACCTTTTAAGATATGGGGATGTTTTATTTATGGTCTGAGGAAGTGTTTTACAGAATATTGTTTTAGATGGTAGGATCCCTTTAAACTAATGCTGTAGCAACAATTTTTACATACTCCAAAACAACGAAGAAACGATTATCGAGGGTTCGGAGGGAAAATGCTAGTGCAAAGAAACAGGTCAGGATTGTTTGACTCCACTATTTTCCTGTGTATAATCATTAAACTTGGCTGATGAATGTGTTCATGGTTTTAGGTTTTAGGAGATAGCTGTGGCTGACTTTGAAGCAGAAAAATCGTAAGAACTTGAGAACAACTCGAAGGAGGTACAGTTTAAGGTGCAGCGATGCTGGTTTGTTCTTCACCTGCAGCTGTAACAAAAAAAATGTAATACAGATCAGCATTATTTGTAGGATTATTATGTACCAAAGGTCACCGCAGCGTTTGGCGATCACAACCAGTAGTAAACGGATTCAATCTTGGTAACATCAAAATGGCAGCTAGTGTTCTTTTTAGTTTCAATACATTCACGAAATTACAAAAATACTTCCAGCTTGCCGGTATCACATGGATATCAAAATCTACATATTATGAATTACAGAAGAAGTATTTCTTCGGGGTTGCAAATGATGCATGGGAAACAGAAAAGGACGGATGGACAAGAACATTTCTTTCCTAAAAAATACGCGAGAATTATTGAGGATCCTTTGTGTGGTATAATTGGCGAAACGTAAACATTTTAAATGCTGTCTCTTCCACGTGACACATTCCACAATTGCACCACTCTTTATTTCCACAGCGATCTTCTGGTGACAATCTTTCTCTTCCTCATTATCTGAATCGTCTGTTTCCTCCTCATCATAGGTCCTTGTTTCATCTGATGTGTGTTCTTTTATAGGCTCAAAACTGTACGGATACAAGCCGTTAAAATCTTCGGAGAACTCGTCTATATTACTGTTGCAAAGTTCTTCGTTTTCATCTGATGGTTCGTCTTCATTTTCAGACGATAAAACATTTTCCTCATCATTTAATGCAGACATTTTCAAAAACATTGAAAAATATACATCATGTTTACTGATATATACAAATGCTAATGTCTCGCCAATGACGTCACAAGTTAAAGACGTCCATAAGGTCCGCAATTAATAAGAACATTAATGCAAAATTCTAAAGGAGATAAGGGTCCAAAATTTATAAAATCAATTTTTTCCTGCCATTCTAAATGTACTGAATCATTTTATGCCATTTTTAAAAAGACAAAATTTTTACTGGACCATTCCTTTAAAGGACTGGGAATGTTTGATGAGAAGTTTGAGATGCAGAGTTTTTCAAGATAGAATGTCAACACTGTATTAACTTATTTCTTATTTTAAAATCTTAGGGCACTTTTGGTGACATCCTAAAATATAAGAAAGATGGAAAGGAGCTGATTGTTAAAAGATTTCCAACTCTATCAGAAGAGGTGACATTCATGTATACTTTAGAATGATGGTTGTTTGAAACCTGAAGCTGCGGTTAATTGCTCTCTATTGTTTCCTTCTTGAAAAATAAACCAATTCGGGCATTTAATAGAAGAGAACATTATTACGACAAGTGTAATTTAATATCAAATTTCTATATTGCTAATAATTTCACCTTCAAAATATGTCTTAAGAAATTTTTCATCCATTTACACTTGCAGTATATGTTGTTTTTTTAGATGTTAAGTAACATATCATATACCTTGTGTAAACTCAAAAATCACGAATTCGTTGTCCAGTTTCTTGGTCTGTCATTGTCAAGTGGAATGTTTTTAGCTTTTGAATATTTACCATTTGGTTCACTGGATATATACATGAAACATCATCGGTAAAAAGCAGATTAATGTTTCCATGTTTAATGTTTCCATGTTTCCACTTCTGAAAGTTGTTACTGTTGTATTAAATTTCACATTTCCATTTTTTTTGCTTTCAGAAATGATGTAACATATAGTCAACTGTTAAAATTTTTGTATCAAATGACAGATGCCCTATCCGCAATCCATGCAGAGGTTAGTATATAGGGCATAGCCATCTGCTTGTATCACAAATGACAGATGCCCTATCCACAATCCACGCACCCCATGATTTTGTTTATTTATTGATTGATGGGATATTTATGTTATATAATAGTTCTTGAATTAACATAATTTTCAAAACTTTGATTTTCAGGCAATCTTCAGTTCTATTAATAAAAATATAAAACTGCTACACATCTTTGCTTGAGAGAATAAAATTTCAATATTTGTTCTTGTTTCATAGAAAATCTGTTTATTATTATTATTAGTTGAATCTTGATACATGATTACAATTTTAGTTTCCTAATACTGATTTATTAAAATTCTCCAAATTAATGATATCCATAAAAAGAAATCAAGTAAAATACTAAAATATTTCAAAAGAAAGAAAGCGCCATAATGTTGTTCAAAACAATATCTTCCTTTATGAATTATTGTACAAATCAATTACATTTAACTTTTATGACATGATATTTTTATTTCATGAGTCACAGGCAGGACAGGAATTTGGTGGCACCTGTCTATGAACACTGAATATGTTCTAAGAATAAAAAAGCATGTTCATTTTTGTTGCTTCTATTTTGTAGGGATACGTACATGCTGACATCCGATTTGAGAACTTATTTGTAAAAGATGAAAACACAATCAAACTTGGAAATTGTTGCATCACATGGAGGCTGGCTGGATTTAAAATGCTGGATGAGAGGATATTTCGGAAACGGTATGGGTTTTCATTTTTAAACTTGGATCAGATTTTACCTAAGAAATTATATATCCTCCTATAGATAGTACCTTGTATATTTAAACTTTCATTGTGGAATATGCTGTTAACATATGCTTTCTGTTGTATCGGATTGTGCTGTGCACACACATTACCAAAAGCCATTTTACCAAAAGAACTTGCTAACCCAAATCACAGTTTAATACCATGTGTAATTTATGTTCGGGTTATCATGTTCATGTTTAAAGGACACCATTTCAAAATGATGCATCAATCTTGCTGTTACATGATTTCCAACCATAAGATTCACTAGGCTGGACATAAGACTCACTAGGCTGGACATATTTTGATCTTGATCATTTCAATGTTTGTTTTTCATTCAATTTATTATGTTTTAAGTTACGTTTCTATATTTAAGAAACCTCTTTGTAGGTACACTCATTTGGCACCAGAAATATTTCTTCGTGAGAATGCAGAGTTTTCTCAAGAAAGTGATATTTGGTCATATGGTCTAACAGTGTGGCAGCTGTTTACGTTACAGCAACCATTTCGGAATGACACATCGCATCAGGTTTTAATATTTCCATCTAAATCTACTCTCTGCATTGTAAGAAATATGACAATAAAGGAATTAGCTTTTATCATTCCCACAATCCCACAGTTATCAACAAGGATACTTCTTGATTCATAACATTAATGCAACCAAAAATTATTCTTCCAAAAATGAAACATCAACATGAAGTGAAGACATTATGAATATTAAAATCTGTAATTGTGGTTGGATAAAACTTTTTGTTTACTAGCTGATGAACTTCTTTCAACTGTTGGATGCAAAATGTAACGAGAAATCTGCACAACCACCGTTGGTTTTACTGAACATGAATATCCTGTAAGTCGTGCTTGCATGTATATTTTCAACCGTCAATGGGGCATGTTGATTTTTAAATATTGTTCAAGATATGGATGTTAAGGTTTTCCGTGAAATAAAAATGCAGGAAAAATTAAAAACTAGAAAAAGAAGATGTTTGTATCTTGCAATGTGTTGTTTTTGCCGTATGATGCAATCAGCATATAATCAAACAAAGTTTGATAGTCTCTAACAATTATTGTCCATGATTATTTTTTATTATTATTATTATTATTAGCTCCCTTAAGGTAATGAGCGGCTATAGCTGTTTGTTTAACATGATGGTTTTGCAACACCATTTTATTTCATTTTTTGTTTTCATAGGCGCCATTGCAATGATTTGTTGCTTGAATTGTTTAATCTTTGTCTGCACATGAAATCAGAGGTGAGTTATTATGTGTGTGCGTTTCTTAAATCTGTAGCTGTCTTATGGGTCATTGGAATAGCAGATTTTCTCATTTTGCCTCTGTATTTTAGAAAAGAGCCAAAATAACTGATGTATTTAAAAAGGTGCAGGAGATAACTGATAAAGGTTTGTTGTTGTTGTTGTTGTTGTTGTTGTTGTTGTTGGTGGTGGTGGTGGTGGTGGTGGTGTTGTTCTTGTTCTTGTTTCCATGGGTGTTGAATATTTTGTGATTGGCACATTTTAGCACCAAGCAAGGATAAACAAAAGTGTTACTTCTCTTACGATTGGGAAGCACGAAATCGTGAAATCGAAGAGAACAAGAAGAAGTATAAATCCCCTTCACAAGAACCGACAGAATTTCATTCCGGAGTATTATTTTGATGTTATTTTCACTACCTGTCAATAGATAATGTTTGCATCAGCTTTTTTGTATAACCAAACGTCGTTAAACTTTTTATTGGTTCCATTCCCTTTCCACTCATTTTCCACTGGCTTCTATCCCAGAAGCAATGTCATATCTCCTTTGAACTAACTTGGCTGGTTAGTGATAAAAATGTCCATCGCAATCAACCTCAAAATTTAATAAGGTTTTCTAGATCCTTAAATGGAAATCTTTTTATTTCAAATAAAATTTCATTTCAGGACTCCGGTTACCACACCCTGGGTAGTTCAGGTTCGCAAGCATCTTTATCACGTGACCTGAACCTGAATACTTCGTTTCATTCTGACGACACGACTTTTCCATTCAACAACAGCGATGTTCAGACAACAGACAAACATGTGAGTGATATATTACAAGTAGCATCCGTTCCTGAAGAAAAAGAAGCGTCTGAAAGTAGCGCAGAAACAAGTCTGGAAACTGGCAAAAATGATTTGCTCAAAGATGAAAATGGTGTAAGTGAAGAGCGTTTGTTACTCCACACCACTACTGATGAAAAGATGGATCTTGAACCAACCCGGAAATTGTCACAGTCTGCACCATCATCTCCCACAAGACCGCAAATATTTCGTTCAATCTCTGCTAATGAAAGTCAAAAACGCGATGAACAAGAGTTTGAAACGGCTTCCATATTAGTTAATTTATCACAAACGAAAGTACCAAATTCGTCAACTGAACCTGTAAAACCGTTACCGTTTAATACCGATAATCCAGGTTCTTTGGTATACGTTCCGGCTTATTCGCTGCTCGGAAATTCTTTACGCATGAGACCACCTAATCCGTATGTTCAGGACGGAAAACCTTTCCCTCTAACTCCTCAATCTGTCAGTCAAGAATATATTAAAAGTATTCAGCTACGTCAAAATACTAGTTCATCATCTGTACAACAGCAGCAAACCGGACAACATAGAAAGGGGTCTCCGCCACTTTCACCGCGTCCGCCACCACCAGACTCACCAGAAGCTTCTAAACGTGAATTTGCATCGGACCAACCTCGTCGAGAGATTCTGCGGGATGACAAAACAAGAATATTTCTTCAGGAACGTATTAACCGCGAAAGAGATCGATCGCGTGGGAAAAGAAGCTTATCTTTCACTGAGGAATATGATGAATACAAAAATAATACGAAACGCGCTGCCAAACGAGCTTTAATGGGACCGAATCCTTTCAATATCGGCATTAAGTTACCTGAAGACTTTTTACTGCGATCAGACAGTCGTATGCTCCCAGCTGCACCGGCTTTACCATGCGACGTAACCCGATTTTTTAGAACTGACAATGATAAGAGATTCAACGGAAAATCGGAATATCCTGAGGGACCTGCCAGTTCACCGTTAGATCCGTACAGAAATATGATGGACATAGAGATGTATCGAAAAAACATTTTGAAAAACTCTGAAACGAAACCACACCAGAAAGAGTCTCATAAAACACCCGAGGAAATGCAGGCTGTGTTAAAAGGTATACAGGACATGCACGCAAGTAGCCCGAAATCTGCGAACAATTTTGATGAGACTTCTGATCCAGTTTCATCAACTATAAGTGTATTCGCTAAAACTCATGGCATTTCATCTATACACATGGAAGATAAAAAAGTGCATTATCCCTATCCCAGATCGGTTTTACCGTCAAATGCACCAATATATCCAGTCTATTCGGTTTCTGCAACAACTTCACCGCGGAAAGGAGAAAAAGGAAAGGAACTAACCCCTTCTTCACACTCAATACCATCATCAATATTCAATAATAGACCGCCTATATTTCAACCCGAACCTATTCGTGTCGTTCGTGCACCTGGTCCAGGTATAGGTCTGTTTGACAACGGCTACCAACGCCATGCTTTTATACACCCTAGTCAACCCTTCATGAGCGCAACTGATGGAAGGCTGCCCCTAGCGCCACCCGCCTTACAAAGACACGGGCCACCACCAATGTTTGTTGGACTAAGGGGTGAGCCATTAATTCAGATTCCTTTTACACCACTCAATCCACGTTTACCATTAGTTCCCATCTCGAGTATGGTAAGAGTGACCGGCAGCTCGACAACCTCTCCACCACAGGTTAAAGTTAAAACTGAGCCGGAAGATGACATAGACGTTCGTTGTAAACAAAGGAAACCAGTGGGAGAAGTGCTGTCCGCCCCCAATAACTTCGAAAAATCGTATTCAACTGCAAATTGCCTACCGCAACCGTTTCAAAATCCCAAAGAGCCGTCAAACAGACTGTTTCGTTACATCTCACATAAAAGCTTGAGAACTGACAGAAAACTGGGAGAGGTAGTGTTTATACTTGATAGTCTGTGTTTTCTTCTATCAGTTTGATTGTAATGAAAGTTATTGTTGTTGTAATATTTTAGGGTCAGTTTGGCGAGGTTTACGAAGGAATTTGGGATTATACGGATAAAAACAAAGTCCCACACAGGGTAGGGGGATTTTTTTGGTTAGGAATACTTGATGTAACATTTAAAGTCAAAATGTAATTCCAACTGCTTAATATTTTAAGATACCAGTGGCAGTTAAAAGGCTGAAACGATCAGATCAACCATTATCACAAGAAGCTTTACTAGAGTTTAAGCAAGAAGCAGAAGCTATGTCCCAGTTAAACGGTGACAAGCAGAATGAAGGAGCAAAACATATAATTAAATTGTATGGTGTGTGTACAGGTACTTAGCTTGTTTAAATTCTATTCTTCGTAGTGAGAACGATACATAATGGTTTTAAAGGTTCTGTTGACGAATTTGGTACTTTCGTTTGTGATAAATTAACTAAACTCTTGTTCATCGCGTTTTTGACTTGCATTAGCAGAGATTCTATACTGCTCTAAATTATAAAGCATTGCTAAAGGAATTTCTTTGCGACTATGTTCAGACATTTTGGAAAGATTTCATTCCGCAGTGGATTCACATTCCTCCGATACCGTTATAAATTGGGAGTGATTGGACTCCTTCGAAATGGATGGACCTTAACATGACTTTTTCTCTTTTCAGACGATCAATACGAATTTTCGATTATTACAGAGAAAGCGATTGCCTCGTTAGATGATTATATTTACAGTCGAAAGGTAGAGATAATGTTTCATCTGAATTCAGTTGAGATTTCCTGAAAACCGCGCATAATCCTGCCAAAAGAAAATAGTCACATGACGTCGGTATTTTGCACTGGTTAGGGATAGGACGATTGTCATTCTGAGACCCTTCATAAGTGCATCATTTATAATTGCGTTTTTAGAAGGTGCTATCTCGTGGTGATGCGTTGCTTTATTGCAGACAAATTGCATGTGGAATGGAGTATTTGGTATGTTGGTATTCAATAGATGAATTTCATCTTTGTTAGGAAGCCACTCTTGCATCATTTAATCTTTTCTGACGTCATCATGACGTCATAGGGATTAGTTCCTATTCTTTTATACTTTCTATTTCTTTCTATTTCTTTCTATTTCTTTCTATTTCTTTCTATTTCTTAAGTACGACTAATGGCCTCCTTTCTATTAATTGCTAAGAAAGTTCATGTGTAGTGTATCTAGGGTTTTGTTCTGAAGGTCAATTTAAGGTTAACCATGGAACAGATTAATATGGAATATTTGATCATCTATAGGAACATTTCTCGATGATTCAAAAATGGTCATGGAACTTACAACTGTCTTTATACATCCATGATGATTGCATGCCGATTTATATGAATCTGATTCATGGCTAGCTTTGGTTTCCTCAATGACGGTGCAATCTGAGAATTCTTTCGTTATCAATAAATATCACTTAACACTTAACATTTGATATTTTAGCATTCAAAGAACTTCTTACACCGCGATCTGTCGTGCCGCAACATCTTAGTTATAGACAAGGCTTTAATCAAAATCTCGGATTTTGGTTTGTCTCGATTACTCCATGATAAAGGCTATTACAAAATATCAAACAAGAAGGTATTGCTACCTATTAGATGGTAAGTCTGTCCATGGACCAGTTTTACCTTATCAGCTTGGGTATTCCCTTGCATAGTAAGTAAAGTAGCCTCTTGGGTATAAATAAGAACAAGATGGCCTTACAGGCAGAAGGATTTCTGCAAAAACAGCTGAAAAGTGCCAACATAATAGTAAAAACCAAAGTTCTTTCTGATGAAATAATGAAATCCGAACAAACACTTATACGTTTATATGTTTCCTTGAAAACATGAAAACGTTGGAAATATATTTTTAAGGCTTCCCTGTTTTAAGTGTATCAGAATAATATCAGAAAAACGAAAGCAGAAAAAAATAATTAACGAAATTAAAACATAAAATATCTTTAAACTAAAAATTGCAAGTTTCGTAAAATTATCAAAGAACGCGAAAAACAGATGTATCCAGCATGGTGACTGTTATCATCAATAGCTCAAATTATTATGATGGCTCCTTTATGGCACGAACACGATTGAAACACTGTCATTACAAGTCTCCAAAGAAGCTAGACGCCAACGTCCCCTTGAGCATAGGGGCGTTTATTAGTGGGAGGCGTTAAAAATAAGGGTTTATGGTATTAGTCTTACAGTAAACCTTTTGTTAACATTTCATTGTCAACAAGTTTATGACAATACTCTAATAGATATTTCAACTTCAGTCTCGGAGAAATAATTTTAACAACATAAAAATTGTGCAGCGATGGTGTAGTGGATAGTACGTCCGGGTGTGACCGCTGAGGCCCCGTGTTCGAGTCTCAGTCATGTCGCATTTCGATACTTCAATCCGATGCGCTTTAAAAGCAGCGTATCAGCCCATTTGGAGCCACCGACTGACTGCACACTGCCCTTCGTGCAAGTTAGAGCAATGCTATACGTATCTCTAGCGGTAAGTCAACTTCTTAGTTGCAAGTCGGCAGGCAGAATAGTCAACCACTATGGATGGAAGCCCAACGGCTTAAAACTCCCCGTTACTTACTAAGGAATAATGACGTAAACGTGTATAGATCTATAGAAATCGAGTAGATTTGCTTGTCAGTACATCTCAAATGATTTTAGTTTTAGTTGTACCTAGGAATTGGCAAGTTAAAATTTATAAGTTCATACATTTAAAAGACATTTAAAAGATTCAGGATACAGCAATGAGGCCTTTATGCCAAAAATAATTGGGTTACGTTATTCGTTCTTGAATTTGGAGGTTGTTTTCACTTCAGTATTGTGATTTTGCATATCCAGCCAAAGATTGAACATATTGAATGAATTAACCAGTGACACCTGTCGATACGTTTTTTCGTTTGACAATTTAACGATGAAAGAGATCGAACATCAATGACTTATTTCTCTTCGTTCTTGTTTAATGTGGCCTTAAAAACAGCCAATGACATCCTTTTATTTAATTCAGGCATAAGAATAGCATTGTTTCTGTGTTGATTTTTGAACTTTTTTTCTCATGAATATTTCAGGCTGTCCATCGAAGCAATCGGTCATAGTAAATTCAGTAAAATGTCAGATTATTGGAGTTATGGCGTCACTGTCTGGGAAATATTTACAATATTTAACCCTCATTATGATAAGCCACGTGCGAAACCATACGAACATGTCGAAAACAAAGATGTAAGTCAGGTTACATTTAGTAATGTTGAATATGAAGAATGATATCATGGAGGAGAGCCTGTCTCTACTACCGAGATTATTCCTATTTAAAATTTGGTTTCATGTGTCTTGAACTATTTTCGTCACTATCTGATATTAATTTCAATCCTTTTATTTTATATTTTATTTCAGCTTCACGCGTACTTACTTGAACCAAATCGTTTGAAAAGACCAGACGAATGTCCTGAGCAACTGTGGGAGTTAGTGGAGAAGTGTTTTGCTAGTGAACCAAATAGTCGGCCCTCCTTCTTTGTGTTTCACAAAAGAATCAAAGAAATCATGGATGATATCAAGTATACAATGTAACTCCGTGTACGAAGATCACCAATTCCGCCCTATTAGTATTCGCCTCAGTTACGTCATTGTGTTTACTTTTAACACATAATAGAATGCTGAATGTATTCTGTAAATGCTTAACAATAAAGACCGATTTGTATTGTTGGAATAAGAAAATTATGCGAAAAAGTGAAATGAATAATTTTTTTCTTAATGTTGTTGTGGAATGTTGTGTCTTTGAACAAATGTCGTTTTTTTTTTCATTTCATTTCATTTCCCAATTTATTTAATGTTGGTTTTACGTAGTTTACAAGATATATGATAAATATAAAATGAACTAATCAATACCAACTCGTCAAGCTAAAATTTATCACAAAACCCTACAAAGTTTGCAATTGCATTGCTTGATTAAGTTAATGGATTTAAGACAGAGTTTAAAAGCATCTAATGAAGGTTTAGACTTGACACTATCTGGCAAGGCGTTCCACGAAAGACTTCCTCTAAATAAAAAAGACTGATTGCCAAAGCGACTTGAACTTGATGGAGGAAGAGAGAGAAGATTTGAGTTTCGCAGACCGTAGCGGATGTTTTTGACCATGAATAGTGTCTTCATAAAAGAGGGATTCAGCCCATGGAGGGTTTTGTATATCTCGCATAAAAGGTAGCGTAAATGGATCTCATGTATACGCTTAAACCCAGACAATTGTAATAGTTCTTCATAACAGTTCTTTATCTCCTTTATCCCGTCACGTGACTTGATCATGATGTGATTTGATTGGTTCACTTTCAGTCATGATTTTTATGCCAGCTATCCATATCTCGAACTTTCAAGGGCCTGGGTTCGACCTTAATCAAAAGTTTCTAAAAGAGTTGACGTTCTTAATATGTTCTTAATAATACATCGTCAACTTCCCAGTTGCAATTCGGCGGCAGAATAGTCCAACCACTACGGATGGAAGCCCAAGGACTTAAAACCCCCCGTTTTTTACTTACCGTCATTTCATCCATTCCTGAGAAATGTGTCCGCTGTAAACCTATGAATCAGTAACCCTAAAAATTGATAGACGTTCCCTGAAAAACAACGAACAACATTGCGGCCGAAAGCTTTTTACCAATGACAAAATCCACACGTTTGAGAACTTAACTACATTCATAGGAACGTTAAAAAAGGACTACCTTCTGGATAAGTCGAGAAGCCTTGACTAAAACTCATTTAATTGGCCCCGTATAGTATTAGAGAGATATAAATGTTAGAGATGAGAATTACGAGATATTATAGGCTGCGAAAAGCTGATCTCGTTTCTTTTTTAGAGAAACCACAAAGACCTTCCAAATCCTCTGGCCAACACAAGCCTGTGAGATCGGTGACAATATTACCTACAGGCTACAGGATGTGTTTGAAGGGAAGTGATTGGGAAGAAAACAAATTATTGATGTGTTTGAAAGGAAGTGATGGCAAAGAGTCGACTTGCTGTACGAAGTAAGTAAGTAAAAGGGGTACAATTGGTTAATCAAAACCTACCTAAGCCAATCAAAGAGAGAGAGTTAAGGGTGCCTACAAAGACTACAAAAGGGGATTTATATGGGTTTATACAACATAGCGAAGAAAACTCTCACCCCTCATGAAGAAGTAGAGAAGAAACTGTGGAGGAATACCTAATCACGCACCTCGAGAACATAAGCACGCACTACACTTAACTTTTCGAAGCTTTCGTATACCAGTTGGAAAATCTGACGTCTATAAATATATAGCGACTAGTGTAGCGTGTAAAAACATTTTACAGTTTTTCTCCATCAATTGTTTTTACACGCAATGCTGCCATGATAAGTCATTGTATATACAAAAATTGTTGTGTTTCTCTATGTTGGAATAATATCATATTTAGCACAGAATTGTTGTATAAATATTTTGGATCGATCATTCAAAGAATGCTATTATCCCTATTTTTCAGTGCTATCTGGCCTATTTAGAGATTTCTAAAGTTGTACAGTTAAACTAAAAGCTAAAATTCCAATGTTCAGAGATTTAGAAAAGAGACAATACAACGTATACTCCTACCTAACCAATGGATACTCCTATCTAACCACGATAAACTTCTGATATATAAGAAAATACCTTCAAATTTTCCTATTAACTAAAGCTAACAAAAACAATACCTTCTCAGACGTTTTTATCTTTCAATTTTTTATTCTGCTATGAATTGTGGAAATGTCAAAACCCAAAACTCCACTTGTGCATCATGATACAAAAACCATGTAAATATGTATCTAATCACTCTCTTCTTGCATTACAATCATCTATACTATTCAATTTTATAATCTAAAAAAGGTATCATTCAAATACTATCAAAACAATTGATAATGATCTTGCTACCTTTGTTTACCTTAATAATAACAATCCACACACTACAATGAAATACCAAATAAACTGCTAGCTATACATTTCGGCATAGTAGTCAAAACTAACTGATACGAAAAAGCTACGTTCAAACACATTTAAAAAATAGACATCGGTAAAAAATGATGAACTGATAACACGAACACATAACAGGTCTACATCGACTATCTCTCGGTTAGAATAGTTACTGATACCTATCAAGGTTGTTACTCTTTATTACTGAACTTAAAGCGTTGAATAAAAAAAAATAAAACAAAAACAAAAAATGTTACACACAGCATCTTCATTTCTCGTTTAAAGAAATGAACGTTGAGAAAATTTGATGAACGCAAAAAACATTCCCTTCTCCTCCGGGCGCCTTTATGATGTCTTCCTTAAGGTACAACACTCCATGAAGTAATAAAACCCCGTAAGATGGAGCTAGAGATTCTCCTAATGGGAGATTCTCCCTATACTAATACAGAAAAACAAACATCCATTGACGAACTTCCCGAGAAATTTTACCTAACGTTCTTTCTTTAACAGTTAGGTAAGAAAAAAGCAAGATTGCGTATTAGTATAAGAAGACTAGTATCCCGGGTAAAAACATTTTACCAGTTCACTTTCCCCATGAGTTCACACCACCCGTGCTCTACCTCTTTCAAAATATAAGGTTGACAAAAAATAAAATCCCACAATCCAAATAGGTAATAGGTACCACTAAGTTGTAGAGCTCGAAAGGCTGATCAAAAATATGTATGGGATCGCCTGTGTACGACCGTTACGGAAATATCGTCGATCAAAGATTCTAATGACGTCACACCTGTCCCCAAAAAGTTTTAGACCCAAATTTTTCGACACCCCGCCGCCAATATCGCACGCCCAAGATGACGTCAGTTATTCCCATTGGTTCTCGAGATATTTGACCCTGAAAATCGCGTTCTAATTAGGGTGCAATGAATTGCACCCACTGACGTCGCGCTACTCCTATAATACTAATCGCCATTAAAGTCACAACTCAGTTACGCACGACCCAAAATGTCACTATATAACATTTTCCATACGAACATTTCGTTCCCAGTCCATTTATTCACACTGAGCAAACTAAAAAGTGGATGCACAACTCGCTATTAGTAGATAGACTAGTATCCCGGGTAAAAACATTTTACAGGTTGATTTTTCCTATTAGTTGCCGCCCCTAACACCCGTGCTCTTCCTCTTTCAAAATATAGGGGTGACGAAAAATAAGATCATATAATTGCTAAGAATAAGTATCACTAAGTTGAAGAGCTCAAAAAGTTGATCAAGAAAATGTATGGGATCGCCTGTGTACGACTAGCAGTTACGGAGATATCGTCGATCAAAGATTTTAATGACGTCACACCCATCCCCAAAAAGTCCTGGACCCAAATTTTTCGACACCCCATCGCCAATATCGCGCGCCCAAAGTGACGTCAGTTATTCCCATTGGTTGTCGAGATATTTGCCCTTAAATATCGCGTTCTATTTAGGGTGCAATGCAATGTGCCCACTGACGTCGCGCTACTCCTATAATACTATATCGCCTATATCTCGACAACTCAGTTACGCACGACCTGAAATGTTACTTTATAACAGTCCATACGAACATTTCGTTCCCAGTTCTTTTATTTACACTGACCAAACTAAAAAGTGGATGCACAGTCGCTATTAGTATATAGACTAGTATCCCGGGTAAAAATATTTTACCGGTTCACTTTTAGATGACGTCACACCCGTCCCCAATGAGTTACATGAGTTACACCCCGATCTTCACCCGTGTTCTTTCAAATTATAGGGATGATAAAAAATAAAATCACACAATCCAAAAGGATAAGTACCAATAAGTTGTAGAGCTCGAAAAGCTGATCAAGAAAATGTATGGGATCGCCTGTGTACGACTTACCGTTACGGAGATATAGTCCATCAAAAATTCTGATGACGTCACACCCGTCCCCAATAAGTTCTCGATCGAAATTTTTCGACACCTCACCGCCAATATCGCACGCCCAAAGTGACGTCAGTTATTCCTATTGGTTCTCGAGATATTTGCCCTTAAAAATCGCGTTCTATTTAGGGTGCAATGCAATGTGCCCACTGACGTTGCGCAACTCCTATAATACTAATATCGCCTATATCTCGACAACTCAGTTACGCACGATCTAAAATGTCGATTATAACATTTTCCATACGAACATTTCGTTCCCCGTCCTTTTATTCACACTGACCGAACTAAAAAGTGGATGCACAGTCGCTATTAGTATATAGACTAGTATCCCGGGTAAAAACATTTTACCGGTTCACTTTACCCATGAGTTACCACCATCCCGTGCTCTTCCTCTTTCAATATATAGTATATGACGAAAAATAAACTCACACAATCCAAAAGAATAGGTATCACTAAGTTATAGAGCTCGAAAACCTGATCAAAAAAATGTATGGGATCGTCTGTGTACGATGTACCGTTACGGAGATATCGTCGATGAAAAATTGTGATGACGTCACACCCGTCCCCAAAAAGTTTTAGACCCAAATTTTTCGACACCCCACCGCCAATATCGCGCGCCCAAAGTGACGTCAGTTATTTCCATTGGTTCTCGAGATATTTAACCCTGAAAATCGCATTCTATTTAGGGTGCAATGCAATGTGCCCACTGACGTCGCGCTACTCCTATAATACTAATATCGCCTATATCTCGACAACTCAGTTACGCACGACCTAAAATGTCGATTATAACATTTTCCATACGAACATTTCGTTCCCAGTCCTTTTATTCACACTGACCGAACTAAAAAGTGGATGCACAGTCGCTATTAGTATATAGACTAGTATCCCGGGTAAAAATATTTTACCGGTTCACTTTCCCCATGAGTTACTGCCAACCTTTGATTTTCCTATCAATATAGGGGTGACCAAAAATAGAATCACACAATCCAAAAGGATACGTAGTACCACGCTATAGAGCTCGAAATGCTGGTCAAAAAAATGTATGGGATCGTCTGTGTACGACGTGCCGTTACCGAGATATCTTCGATCAAAGATTTTGATGATGTCACACCCATCCCCAAAAAGTTTTAGGCCCAATTTTTTTTTCGTCACCAATCGTCAAATTATCACAGACCCCAAAAAACGTCAGTTATCCCCATTGATTCTCGAGATATTTGAGCCTAAATGTAGCGTTCCATTGGTGATGCAATGCAATGTCCCCCGTGCTAAAAAAATTCACGTCGGGTCATTTGCTACTACTACTAATACTGAAAAAAAAAACGCTTCTCGCAGCATCCTCGTGAGAAAATGACCGTGAAATTTTTATAAATGTATCACTCTCTAAAATAAAAGTGGGATGCACACTCGCTATTAGTATATAGACTAGTATCCTGGGTAAAAACATTTTACCGGTTCACTTTTAAATGACGTCACACCCGTCCCCAATGGGTTACATGAGTTACACCCCGATCTTCACCCGCATTCTTTCAAATCACAGGGATGATAAAAAATAAAATCACACAATCCAAAAGAATAAGTATCACTTAGTTGTAGAGCTCGAAATGCTGGTCAAAAAAATGTATGGGATCGTCTGTGTTTCGGAGATATCGACGATCAAACATTTTGATGACGTCACACTCGTCCCCAAAAAGTTTTAAACCAAATTTTTTTTGGGTCACCCCATCGTCAAATTATCGCAAACCCCCCAAAACGTCAGTTATCCCCATTGGTTCTAGAGATATTTGCCCCTAAAAATTGCGTTACATTGAGGATGCAATGCAATGTCCCCCGTACCAAAAAATTCATGTCGCGTCATTTGCTACTGCTAATATACTAATACTGAAAAAAACGCTTCTCGCAGAATCGTGGTTTTACGCGCTCCTCGTGAGAAAATGACCGTGAAATTTCTCTAAATGTATCACTGTCTAAAATAAAAGTGGGATGCACACTCGCTATTAGTATATACACTAGTATCCCGGGTAAAAACATTTTACAGTTTTTCTCCATAAATTGTTTTTACACGCAATACTGCGATGATAAGTCTGTGTATTTACAAAAAAAATTTGTGTTTCTCCATGTTGGAATTATATCATATTTAACACAAATATTTTGGATCGATCATTCAAAGAATGCTATTATCCCTATTTTTCAGTGCTATCTGGCCTATTTAGAGATTTCTAAAGTTGTACAGTTAAACTAAAAACTAAAATTCCAATGTTCAGAGATAGAAAAGAGACAATACAACGTATACTCCTACCTAACCACGATTAAACTTCTGAAATATATGAAAATACTTTCACATTTCCCTATTAACTAAAGCTAACAAAAACAATACCTTCTCAGACTATTTTATCTTTCAAATCTTTATTCTGCTATGAATTGTGGAAATGTTAAAACCCAAAACTCCACTCGTGCATCATGATACAAAAACCATGTATCTCTTCTTGTATTACATTCATCTATACTACTCAATTTTCTAATCTAAAACAAAAAGATATCAATCAAATACTGTCAAAACAATATAATAATGATCTTGCTACCTTCGTTTCCCTAAAGGCGAACCTTAATAATAACAATCCACACACTACAATAAAATACTAAATAAACTGCTAGCCACACATTTCGGAATAGTAGTCAAAACTAACTGATACAAAAAAGCTACGTTCAAACACATTTAAAAAATAGACATCGGTAAAAAATGATGAACTGATAACACGAACACATAACAGGTCTACATCGACTATCTCTTGGTTAGAATAGTTACTGATACCTATCAAGGTTGTTACTCTTTATTACTGAACTTAAAGCGTTGAATAAAATAAAATAAAACAAAAACAAAAAATGTTACATGATGAACTTTCGAACGCAAAAACATTGCATTGTGGAAGAAAGCTAGTAAACCTGCATTCCAATTTGATGAGAAAGATTTATTTTTTCTACAGTATTCTAGCTAGCGTTACATACTATGTTATGACTGGATCAACTATTGAATTCTGTATATTATTTACTTTCTTGTCTTTAATGTTTGTGAATAGAGAGGCGCCACCATAACCAGCCCGGTTATTCATAATATGTTTGTATGTGTGTATATACAGTGTGGTTTAGAGAAATATTATTTCTGAACCACACTGTACTTTAATATATCTGGAATGTTTTTGAAACAGGACCAATATTAATAGCAGTTTATAACTGAAATTGTAATCCTGTGATAAATAAATATTCAAAAAATAATAATAATAATAATAATAATAATAATAATAATAACCGTCGAATTTCCGTTTAAACACCGTTTTTACTGATTTTATAACTTAGTAATGGTCTCTATTATTCAAACTTCCCGTACTGCAGTTAAAATCAATTTTGATATTGAAAACGAGGGCTATATGCATCACGTGATTGATGTGTTGGTTTACTTTTTTTTACCGTCAGCCATAACAGAAATTCGGGAAAAGTCTATTAAAAAAGGTTTTCTCCCGTTAGGGATATCATCCCACTTGTCACCCCGTCTCGGCTAACATCCCACCACCTCTGGAAATTCAGACAGTTGGAGTCTTTTTCTTTTTCAACATTTTCCAAAAGTTTTTTTTAAAGTGTTGGTTGCACAGCTTGATTTTTTTAAGTGCTATCGTCAAAATATGTAGCAAATTTGTCAAATTTTAAGCCAAAGTGGAAGCGTCAAAATAAAAGGAATAATGGCCCTGTAAATATATATTAACAGGCGCAAATATACAATGGACAAGACAATAGTTGAAGTAAATGATATTTTAACAAGAACATAAAACGTAACATAAAATAGTCTATGTATCTTAACTAACTTTCCGTAAATCCTACTCAAACTTTTAAAATATGAACCAATTTCTTCACAAATTCTATGCAATATTTGATATGCAATATACTGATGCAATATTTGGAATTTCCATGGCCTTACAAAGTTCCACGACTTTTCCATGATTAGTGGCCACAGTGCTCGCTATTGAATATTAGAAAAGAGCCATTCTAATTTGTAATGCAGTAGAACAAGATTTTTTTTGGAACAAAAGTCAACAGCAAATAAAATTTCTGTCGTTCTTTCGTCATTAAAAATAGCATTGCAGTAAATGGTATTAAAATAATATTTCCTTGTTTTCTATTTGATTTTTTTTTTACAAGTAAAAACACTTCTTGCCTGAACTCCTCGATAGCTTTGAATCGTAATTACAATTTTGTCAACAGAATAAATCATCAGAAAACTACGAAAATTTATGGTTAGTCATTAATATATTAATTATTTTCCGCCATTACTCATTAGATGAGAATGAGGCCTCATTAAATTATACAATATTAAATTTTCCTTTGTTAGTGAAGGAGTCTAATTTCTTCTTACACAACAGTAAACAGCATGACTAATGCATCAGCGTTTTTTCGGAGAACTTAATTGGAAACAAAACTTGATCAAAGAATTCTATCATCTTTTTTCTTTTAAATAAGGTAATAAAGGGTAAAAAAGACCAGACCAATTACATAGAAGTTTCACTTTTATTATATGAACTACCTGTATATATACACAAACATAAATTAAATTTATATTTCTAAGACCATAAATATGATCGTTTTAAAAAACTAACTTGAAAACACAACCTTTTATAAGCTTTAATAAAGAACTATTCAATCATAATAGTTTATATAACATTTTCACACTGGATACCCATCTTTAAGAAGAAGATATTCTTACAAAAAGAACAGAGTATACTATATGTACAGGAACTTCATAGTCGTTGTTATATATATACAACACACAACATACATTTATATCTTATCTCTTTTAACGATTTTTAAATGTAAAATAAACTTGTCTATGCGATTGTAATAATCAGCCCCAGTTTCAAAATAAAGCATTCAAAGAGGACCTTTTCCAATTACTATAATACCATTCTCAACATGGAGGTACCTGGGCACCTCACTGATCAGGTTCTTACTTTTAAAACTGAGGTTGACGAATGAAAACCTAAATGAGGTTATCTTTAAAAAATATTACAACTTTTAAAAAAAAAGTAATTAAAATTTGTACAATAAGAACTCGAATTTCATTGAATACTGAATAAACTGTTGATGACACCAATTAGCACATAATAAATAATTACCAAAATATTAATGATTTCAAAATTGTTAATGTAAAGTTCTAAAAAACTAATGTAATTAACAAAAAATACTGCAGGACTAAAACATAAGAAGCCCATTTCAAGTAAATGCAAAAAAAAAAAGAAAACAACAGAAATTGTGTTTGTTTTTTCAGATTGACTTAAGTAAGTTGTAAAAACAAACTCAGGAAAACACTTGTTTAAAAAATCACATTAAAACATGATTGCATCGTTATTTATAAAAACAACATATGTTTGGATCCCCTTGATAATTGAAATATCCACTTTTCTGAAAGTATCGTTCCACTTAGTGAATGATGCATAATATATAAACCTTCATCTCAACTCAACAACATACAAGAAAATGTTTTTTTTAAATACATTACAAATTTCAAGATATTCTATATAAAATTCAACAATAAGAAATATAATATACACATAAATCCTTGCTTCTGGTCAGGACAAAAATAATTCAAATATTTTGAAGGACTTTAATACATGCTCAAAATAATGGCACTAACATAAAGTATCATTTTGCCCAGATGATAAATCATACCAGTGTTTTGAATATGTATGGATATGGAAATTATTCACAGTCCCCGTCGATTTTCAAAATATAAGGTCAATATATATAGGTAATACAACTAAATAAAATTTATATTTCAAAACAATTTATAGCATGGTCATCATTGCAATGAAAGAGCACAGCTCCTCATCAAGTGTAACTGTGAGATTTAAAGAATTTAAGTTATTCATGCTAGTAAGTTTGAAGAACTTATTATGACAATAAAGAATTGATATTCAAGGGTTACTACATACCAACCAACACTTGCATAATTTGATCTAATTCTTCAAAATATGCATCTGGTTTACGGTGCTCAAACTCCATAGCACAGCTACTAGGATACACCCTCCAATCAGGTGTTTGTATATGCAAAGGGTTATCAAAGTCATACAAAGAAATATCAACATCAAGAAAATTTTGCTCCAACTCAACGCTTTCAAGAGCTGGGGTGAATGTACTTATTGCAGGTAACGAAAGACTGTCCCATAAGAATCCAGGAAGAAAGGGTTTGGTATCATTTATCATATTTTCTTCCTTGTCTGTGATTTTGCGTCGATCACCAATGGCACCAAACTTACTAGGTTCACATATTTGGTCATTCCTATCATTTGATTCGCCATCACAGTCAGTTACACAGTTCAATTCTATGGAATTCAGGTTATTGTTTACAATATCTTCAGCTATATTTTCTTGGATGTGGTCAAATTGGTCAAACTTATATTGATTATCGTGAAAGTTTGATATCATTTCTTCATCCATCTCATTTTCAATTTGCCTCACAGTGTTTGTTATTATCACAGATCGAAGTAACGAGGGTTCCTTTCTGCCTATGTCCTTATTAAGTTTGCACATAGACATATTGAAAATCATTTGTCGCAAAGCTATTCTTTCATTTTCATCACCATCTGATCTTCGCCGCTTAGATCCACATGAAATTTCAACCATTGTCGGGCGATTCTACACAAGGAAATCCAAAAATTAATGGGGTAAAGGAAGGCATAAAAATTTGTTAAATATGTGTTATAGCTATTATACAATCATAAGGAAAATATTAGGTCTGCACTTTTTTATCTAATTGTAAAGTACGGTATTTCCCCTAAACGAATCTACGCATTGTTTACAGTTATATATATTCAAATCTAAGAATTGCCGATTACAGGAAATATGACATTGTGTGTAATGGTTCATATCAGTGAAAACACAAAAAGAAGAGTGACAAAAAAAGTTTTTTTAATTATATATATACGATCTTCCATAATATAACTAAAAAAGATTAGTTAAAAATTATTTCGGTTTATGTTCGATGAAGCAAACATTTAGGCAGTTCTTCTTCATCCCCAAAATATTTATAGTAATATATAATATATTATATTTACCTCAGTATACAAGTACTTTCAGTTTAACGTGGTGAGAAAAAGATGAAACTTTTAAGTCTTCGTTGCAACGAGAAAACTTCAACAAGACACACCATGAAAAATGTTCTTTTTTTTTTTTCAAGCTCTAACTCTTCCAACCTAAAATAGCGAGTCTTTTCTTATTATATATTATAGAATGTTAGTCCAATCTACCCAGCATGCACTTGTGATTATCCACGGAATTGTGGGTCATAAAACCTCGGGCTTAGACATTCGCAAATAACATCAAAAACACAACAACAACATGGACAAAAAAATGTCGGCTGTAAAAGTAACATCCGTTTTTTTGTCGAGCATCATTAGCGATTCTGCAACACTGACGCTTTCGATCTATTATCTCCTAACATCTTCATCATCGTAAATTTCCCGTGTTTGTCCTCTTTCTGTGTCTGGACTCATTATTAAAATGAGAACAGTGTGATTGAAAGGGTAGTAGAGAGAAGGATTACAAAGTGAACGAAATAATATTTCACTTTATGAGCAATATGCGTTTTTCTGTATTTTATGATAGGCATCTTTTCTACGTCTGGTGTCCGTTTTGCAGAGAGCCATTTTAGAAGTTGGCTTTGTAGAGAATTCTCTATGGGAGTTTTACAGTAATCTATCCATCCATCCGTACATGGAGTATGTGTTCGTATACGGGAGATGTCCGCTTTATAAAGGGTGTACCTTTTATAGAGACTCCATTGTATTATATATAGGTTTGACTGTTGTAGAGATCATTTTTTCACTGCACTGTTCGTTTGTGCGAAAAATCTTCCTCCGCGATATTAACACCCCCTTTGAGAGCCTTTTTATTCAATCACTTTTGGGGGATTTTTATACCATTTAGTCTTTAGAAAATACAAAGTGGAAAATTTCCTAGAAAAGTTCTTGATTGAATTGTTTTGAAATACTAAATTGAAATACTTTTCACGATTTTCCCGAAAAATGTACGATGGTGGATGGATACGTGTAATGATTAAAAATTCAAAATAATAATGAATATGCTAAAAAAGCTTCTTTCTGTTCATAAGGAGGTTCATAAGGAGGTCCATATGAAAAACAATTTCCTCGAGAAACCGAGAAAACCACCTGCACGTGGTGCAAAACATAGTAACGGTATATGAATAAAAGAATAAAATGCAAAGTTTGCTGAAAACGCGAAATTTTCCCGCTTACCGAGGAAATTGTGTTCATATGGGAAAGATATTCGAGCATAAGCGAGATGCTTTGCAGCTGGAGAGCTCATTTGACAAGATCAAATATATATTACGTCATAGAAATTTCTATATACAAGGGCAGTTTTTTTTAATTGTCCGTTTTTCGTGCCGTTTCGATGTCCCAAATATGCGGAACTTTGACGACCGCATTGCTTCGATCATTCCAGATTTCAATGTTGGTTTTGTACTGTTTTTGAACTGTTTTAATCGAGTCACGAAAATTTCTTGAGTACAAAACACACATAAAAGCCTGGGATGATCGAAGCAATGAAGTAGTCAAAGTGCTGCATATCTGGGATATCGAAGCAGCCAATTTCTTTGTATTAAACTCGTAAATTTCAGGGTCAATGATGATAAAAATACCACGTTAAATTTTATTTTCCGTCTTTATTTTCTTCACTTTACTGTGAATGACCAAACAAGAAGGAAAATTAATACAAAATATAAACACTAAAAATGATCTAACAGTATAAAGAACCTAGCAGTAATAAAACAACAGCAAAGGCGTTCAAAAACAACGAACAAAGTTCTTAGGAATAGCAGGTGTACGACGAAGTTCCAGTAAAACTATCTTCCTAAAGTTACGTAATAGTGCTCGATATGTTTGTCAAAAACGCCACCAAAATCATGTCAAACAACATATTGGAGGTTGGAAAAGAATCACAGTCCTTCGGACCATTTCAAAAAAATGCTCCTTGCATATAGAAAATCCTATGACGTAATACATATTTGTTCTTACGCAATTCATTTTTTTACGTCACTATATGTATGCAATATTTAATCTTGCCAAATGAGCTCCAGCTGCAAAGAGATCTTTTGGCGTAAACTGCTTTTGATGGTAATGTGTATTGAGAAAAGTCTTATTTTATTGTCATTATGACTCCGCAGAGAATTCAAATCAACATTTTTGAAATGTGTAAAGCATTTAATAGGCTAATAGGTGCGTGTGCATGATAGTAGAAAATTTACTTGAGTATTAATATTTACAGAGCTTGATGAAGTTATATTGTTGTTTGTAAAAGAAATTCAAAAGACTCCTCGATGTTCTGTCTTGCATTCCAATGATGGATATATTCGTACAGTGTGTTACTTAATCTTATCATGGTCTTATCAAAAGTTTCTCTGACATATATTATATAAAAAAATGATAATTTATTGCGATTATTTTGTAACCTAATGAATCGTAAAAGTTATTTTAAGACAAGAAGTCATACATAGAAATAACAGCTGAAGGAAACTTTTAAAAGTCTTCAATTACATGTTTTATATTAGAGGCAGGTTTTTCGAAGAGTTTTTCTTCCTAACGATCAATATTGAATAAGTTTCCATGAGTTCTAATTTTTTGTTTGCTACTGTGTGAATGCAGCTCGGCTTCTTGTTTTATTTGTTAAACTTGTATATAATTTCAAACTTCTAATGGATCTGCTAGGGTATAAAAATATAACTGGATTCATTTATATTATTTGTAATAAAAAAACAAAAGTGTTGCTAGCTTATAAAAAAGCGTGTTTCCACTTGGTAAACGGTAGCGCAAGAGTGGTTACCGTATTATATCGAATGAACGCCCTCATTTGTATATATAAACGCTCTCTTCGATCAAACGCCCCTTGAAACAAGCCCAAAAGTAAATAAACGCCCCTCCCTAAAAACACATTTCTCTCTTGTATATACAGAACAAATAAAAACAAAGCTTTTTTAGTAACGTTCATTCCTTTATATAGATCTTACAATACTGCTCCCCATTTCTGTATATTCCCAATTTTCATTTTTGTGAAACTGTTTGTATAAACACTCCCTAGAATTATTTGATTTTTAAATAAACGCCCCGTTTATATTCGATAAAATGCGGTATGTTCCGGTGTGATAACCGTGTACCGATATTGAAAAGATGTTGGTCCATTCTGATTCTTTTGTCTGTTTTTAAAAGATATAATAGATACAGATAGTGATTCTTGGATATAGGAGCGATTATGAGGTTTTTTAAAATGCAGATTGATGAAGACATGTTTGTTATTCTCTTAACTCTGTTTTTTTTCTTTCTGAATCAATCTGCTCGAAATTATAATCGGAAACGGACTCTCTCCTCCACACCGATCCGATAAGTTTTTCGTCGGGGAGGAGCTAAGTGTGGACCGAAAGCTAATCCCATGTAATGAAAATAACATATCATAACATAATATCTTATATTTTTTTCGCGGAAGAGTTTTCTTTACTGGCGACCGTTCAAGGGGATATTTAAACCTTTCAATAACTCAGTCAAAATGCCAGAATTGCCAATTGAACAAATTAGTTTGTGAAAATGTATTCGTAAACGCAGAAATAACCATAGGCTTGCCAATTTAATACAAATCAGATATATTCATTTGTGACGTTATTTGCGAAGACGAGCCCGAACACTACGGTTGAGTGGTTATACGATACGCATGAATGAACTGAAAACTTACAGCTCCAAATCTGCAGAAAGCTGCCGAGCTTGCAAATCGGAAAAGTATTTCAAGGATCTCAATATTCTGAATTAATACAAATGTTTCGCGTTATACACTGAATTTGCACAACCGATGGAATGAGAGTGTACATTTTAACAATAACTTTACTTGTGGTGTTCGGCTTGATTAGCCAAAGTATCTCTGAAGGCGTCAATGAAGGTAAGCAAATGGTTGTGGTTGTATAAGTGGTATTGATTGAAAACATATTGCTAGTTTATGCTATTTGGTTAATGTAACAAGATGCGATCATCACTAGTTTGCAGCGAAATCCTGGTTATTTGTGCCTGGGTTAAACGAGGTGATGGTTATGTAATGCCTTGTTCTTTGAAACGAAAAAGAGAGACTTTTAATCAAAAAGTTTAATGACCGCATCTTGTTAGATTCACACCACTCCTATTTACACGCACGCAGACAGACTTTTTCAGAAATCATGGCTCGTGAAAATACTCCTGCATCCGCTCTATAAAATATTCGAGAGGTACATACGGCCCTTAATCGGGACTGGGGCCGAGGATTTATGGTTTCTAATAATATTTTTTTCCAAGATACCCTCCGTAGTGAATTTTAATGATGATAGGATTTTCCGTAGTGTTTATTTGTAGAACTCTCGTGGAGGAGTGCAATACCGCCATTTTAGCGAATTCCCAGAATTTACTCACTGATTTAAAATTTCTGGAGGGAAAAATTATTTGTCGCTTCAGAATTAAAAATGAGCAAGAAGAGAGACCCTGAAAGCAGCATTTTGAAATATTTGGAGGAACAAAATAGGCCATATAGTGCTGTAGATATATTTAATAACTTACATAAAGAATTTGGTAAGACAGTTGTTGTAAAAACTTTGGAAACGTTAGCAGAGCAAGAAAAAATTGTTGAGAAAACGTATGGAAAACAGAAGGTTTATTCACCTTTGCAAGAAAAGTTTGGAGACTACAATGAAAAGGAAATTAAAGAACTCGACACAAATGCATATACACTACAAGAAAATATAAATAAGCTGCAGAAAGAGGTGGATTGTCAAGAACACGAGATCAAAACTTTTAACAATATGGTATCAACTGAAACTGCAAAAATAACTACAAAGAAATTAATTATTGAAAATCAGGAACTTGAACAAAGGATATCAAAGTTAAAATCAGGCACTATCTTAGTCACAAAGGAAGATCGAATGAAATTAACTAAGAGAAAAGAATTCATGATCTCACAATGGAAAAAAAGAAAGCGTATTACAAATGATATCGTAAATGGTATTTTAGAAGGATATCCAAAATCCAAAAAGCAATTGCTGGAAGAAACAGGAGTAGAAACAGATGAAACTGTTGGAGTTCAAATTCCATTATAATATTTCAGTTACAATTTCATCATGTTGCAATGTTCTTCCCCGTGATGTTTATTTCCTATAAAATACTTCATTAAGAAAGAGATTTCTTTTTTATATTGTATAAACACTTGACTTATGATTTCTTTATGGATCAATGTTCTGATAAGTTTCACTGTTTTACGAATATTTTACTCCTTTCCTTGAATTTTCTTCTGATAAATATATGAATTCAAATTAAACTTTTTGCTTCGTTTTGCTTTATTTACTTTGCTTTATGTTGATGTAGTCAATTTAGTTTAACAGATATACCTGCTTTAGGTTATGGTTACATAAATGATAACCTCCCATTTTGCAAGATATTAATATATCTGATCTTTAATTATAAAATATTGGTTATGGCTCATACTCACCAATTTCTTGCAAAATGTTATTATTTCATAAACTTCTACCTTAGATTTAGGTATGTAATCATTATCTCTCTGTCCGCATGGCCGGCAATTTCAATTGTTTTCTTAACCTTAAAATAACCCATAGTTGACTCTTTTATTTTTATTGTAAAACCAGACATAATAAAACTGTTGACATTATAAAAGTATACATAAGGATAGAAATTTTGAATACTGTGCTAAAAATGACATACACAGACATGCCAGGAAATCTTAATCTTTGACATTTCATTTCATTTTATATGATTATGTTCAATTTTTGTTTTGAACAGATGACGGATTTCGTCGACTGTTAAGAAGAGCTAGTGCTGAGGCAGATCGTCCATTAATTCGTGAACAGCGAAGAAATAGAGGTAAAAGTCCTTCATTCCTGATTGGATGTAACCATAGGAAAGATTCTACTTACATTTCATTGACTTTCATGTTCATGTAATCTGCATTTTCTTTAGATGAAGATGATGAAGATTTTGGAGATATCATTGAACATCAACCATCCAACGAAGATGTGATACGCAAAAGGAGGGATGAAGAAGGTATCAATATATATGTCATGTCATTCAAGAAGTGTACCTTCTGCAAAAAATATTGCATTTTAAATGATATATAATCGTGAAAAGGGAGATTGCTTGTTATAATCGTCCTTGCTAAAGCCATTTTTTAGATTCAAGTAGATTCCAGGCTTATAGAAGCTTTAGAGATTATTCAAGACAACACTTTTTGAATATTAAAGAACATGAGTTTTAGTGACCCATGAGGGACGTACAGTTTTTAGATTTAATGCTGTATATATAACTGTGAAAAGGCACATCATCTCAAGAGTAACTTATTTTGGATAGGGAACGACAGTGGTTTTAAAGGAGCTGGAATTTTCTTAACTGAAAAGGTCAAAGGAAGTTTCTAAAGGATGTAAAGTTTGTAACTAGTGAGGAGTGTCGGTTGTGTAAAAAGTTATTTCAGCTTGTATAGCAAGGAGTGTGATGGTCATCAAGACCACACCCTTTGTTGAAGATTATTGAAAAGTTCTGAAAGAGTCTTTGCTACATGCAGCAGGAAGAATTTGTGGTTGCATCAAAGATGGTGATAAAACATAACAATAATGTGTAACCTATAGAAAGACTGGAAGAAAGGAGCTTTATCAAGTGTAGAGGAATGTGAAGCATAAAAGAATAGGTTTACTGAGGTTAAGAAAAGTGATGATTAGAAATGTGAAGTCTTTCAAATAGCTAAAGAATTGTTAAGACTAATCACTAATTACTGATTATCAGGATATTATCAGTGAACAGTGTGTTAGAAGTGATACTTTCAGGTGTCAGAAATGGTGAAAGCAGCGTGTGGACATGATAACAGACTTGATAAACCAGGTACAGAGAGATAGAGATAGAGTGTTGCTCATGCAGATTGGGAGCTTTTAGACTATTATAAATTGTGATTAAAGGTGATGATTTTGAAAGAAGGTAATTATAAAAGACTGAAGTTGACAAAAAAAGTTTTGAAAGTAATGCAAACAGTTGCTGAAGAGTTAATATAGACAGGGGCTAATACTGGAGGAAATGGATGGCGGTATACCGATTTTGGGCGCACATGCATATTTTGGGCACCCAAATAAAAAATACAATCTGTTTTATAACCTAAGATAACATTAAAATATAAACAAAAAATACAATGAAAATACTCTTCTTAACACGTTCCAACATACTTTGCATATTTCGATCTAAAAAATTAGACAATAATGAGGAAGCAAAGAGGGAGAGTTAGCACTAAAAACGTGCTTCAAATGTTGCAATATCATATTAGAATGAGCTATAGGCCGTACTGAAAATAACAGAGACTGGGAACAAAATTGTGCGTATGTTCTCTTTCTACATCTAAAAGCAACAACATGGTAACATTAACTGCCATGAGACGACAAGGGAGATCAGTGAACAATCGACTCAACAGAAGAATCATTTGAAGGAAAACCTGATTACTAAAACTTCACTTCGCTCATGCTGCCCAAATTATAACTCTGTATTAGCCTCTAATAGATGAAATACAGTTTGGTAGCAGTGCAGACACAATATTTATTCTGAGAAATGGAAGAAAAAATTGTAATATGCTTTTGTAGATTTGAAAAGCTTCCAATCGAGTAGCTAGAGATGTACTTTGGTGGGAAGGAAGTTAGGTGTTGAGTAATGGTTGATTAGAGTTGTCCAGTCAATGTACAGAAATACTAAGAGCCAGATGAGAATTAATAGTAACTTTAGTGATTTTTGGTCAATACACTTGCTAGTTGAATTGAGTCAATAAAAGTACAACAGAGTCTGAAGGGTTATGAGGACTTTAGTGATGATTAATGATGCAACAATGTATCTAGGTAGGTAAGGTACTGTTTGCAGAAAAGGAGTTTGTAGCAATTCTTCCAATTGTAAGCTTTGCCAGCTTTACATGCATAAAAGTTTTCGTGGTATTAAAACAGGTCAGGAGTTCAAATGTTTCGAGAGTTTATGTGACTGCAGAAGAATATGTAGTAGTGAACTGTGATGGACAGTCAGTAGATATTGTTGAAAAGTTTTGTTAACTTGGTGATAGCTGTGTGTGACTTGCTGAGTCAGCTGCACCTTTCATCGAATACATTAGATATTCAAATAACATCAAATTGATTTGATTTGATTCGAGAACTAGTTAGATATTTTTTTGTTTCTTGTGATATCATTTTTATCGATATGTTACACGATTAAATATCTAATAGGACAGGTCGGTCTAATGAAATCTAACTTGAATATTGTGTAACAGCATTATTTTATCTACAAGACTTTTAAATAATGTTGGCTAAATTTCATTTGCTTTAGATGCATTTTATCATACGCTGTTAGCTAGGTCAGAATCCAAACGTAAAGGTATGTTTCTAAATCTCTTGAACTGGTAAAATGAGTTATTAAATACCATTAGAAAGGGTACACTGTTTACATTTTAAATTACTTACATTTACAGAGTAGGAAATGTTTGAAAATATATATGGCAGTTCAGATAAGTAAGGATCTGTTATAACCCGATTGCAATCTGTGCTTAAAAAAGATATATCTTTAGTATTGGAGAGTTGTTTTTATTTACAGCAATTCTCTTCATAAAACTAGTAGTGACTCTTTCAAAATAAAAGTCTTTTTTATGCTCCTTTTCTGTTCACTATTCTAGCTTTTCAGGAAAGCTCTTTTGAACGAAAATCTTTTTGTGTCATTACAGCAACAAGCCACAATTTCTTTTCTATTTAAGCGAATGTGAATTTGTCTGAAAGTATTTTCCGTTTTAACCAATTCAAAAAAAACCTCATAACTGTTTAATACAAATTTGTCACGTCATCGCAGGTGTTTCTGTTTTTGATCTTGATGTAAAAAGGATTCTTTTCTGCTTGTATTAATGACGCCCTTTGATAGATATGTTCTTGTGTTTTATTCACAGCCAATTTTATGTTGTTAATATTTTGTGGAATGACCTGTAATTCTTGAGGCACTGGTATCGGTCTTTTCTGAATTTGGGTTCTCGTTTTGCTTGTTGGCAGATCTGGTATTTTTGCGTATAGACTTTCATCTCTTTTAACTTTTTTGCGGGTTTTGTTTTTCGATTCTTGTTGAATATGTTTTTGTTTCATAAAATTATCATCACTTGGTAACCTTATATAACCATTATTGTCAACAAAATTTGGTGTTGACTTATGGGATGGATTGCATAGTTCTGAATATAAGGTGTTAATGGTCACATTTTCTTCGAGAATATCCAAACTTCTGGAACGTCGTATCAAAGCTTTTCGCCGTCTTTTATCTAATAAATAATGGTCATCAAAAGATTTTGAGCGCAATGACTGTAATTCCTGACTTGCCATATTTCTTCGTTCATGTTGAAGTGTTGACCTGTGCCGGTGAAATTCAGATAAGATGTTTTTTCTTTGTGATGTGAAACTAATGCAGAGTTGCTCTTGAGAGTTAGTTAACAGCTGCTTTCTTACTTTGTCAAAGTCTGCGTGCTTTTTTGAAGTTTCTGTTGCTGGGGATTCTTGAAAAAGGTGAGTTGGGAAGAACAAGCTTTGCTCCTTTTCTTTTATGATGTCTGATATTGTTGGTAATGGAGGTAGTGGTCTTGCTCGAAGTGCTTGAATTTGTGCAAGCCTCTTCTCTCTGTCCCTTGAGTTGTGGTACGGTACTGTTTGGGTAAATCTTGATCGACGCCAAGAGAACTTTCTGAAGAATGCCCCTGTTTTTTCCACCTTCCATGGTGTATACGAAAAAGAATGGTCAGTTATAGGTGTTGCTTCCTTGCTTTCTTGTAAACATTTATGTGATGAAAGAGAAGAGGCTTGACCTAAAGATAACAATAAATGGGAAAGGATTCATGCAACTTGGTTTTATCTCAAACATATGTTTTTATTTACTTACCACAGCTGGAGCTAGGAATTTCTGATAATTCTTTCTTGGAAGACCGTGGTGTGCACAATATTCTTCTGCCATCTTGGTAAACATGGATTTCCTCTAATTGGACATCTATTGCTTTCTCATAAGCATTTAAGTCTAAAATATTGACGTAATGTTCTTAAATGGAAGCAAGTGTCGCCATGGTGATTTTTACCTGATGTTTTTTTACGTACCTTTACTATGGTAGCAAGAGAAAAGGTTGAAGGTACATCTGAAAAACAAAAAAGAATTACCAAAAAATAAGCAATCTTTTTAAATTAATTTCAAAACAACAGTGTATATGTATATCAACATGTTCCTTCGTAATTATAGTAACAAATAAGATTGATAGAAAGAAATCCACACACCTAACTGTGATGTAGGTCAGTAACCGCCTGGTAATATGGAATAGGTTGTGGCCATGACTTGGCACCCTATGAAAGAAAATCAATTTATTTTGCTTTTTTAAGCAGCTGTAAGTCTTACGTTATTCATAAAACTCAGAAATATAATTATCAATGAATATTTTACCATTTGACAATTTTGCCCGTGCCAAGCAACAAAATGACCGCCATACTTAACAATGTTATCCCCATCGTACTGATGATCCATACCCATAAACCTAGAAAGTATGAAAAACTTCAACATTTTGTGTTTTCTGAATTAATTATACCCATAAACCTAGAAAGTATGAAAAACTTCAACATTTTGTGTTTTCTGAATTAATTATTCAGAAATTGGCTCTAAAAATGTGTTTTTCTTTTTCCTTTTAAAAACAGCACAACCTATTAAGTGTATATTAGTATATCTTACTTGCAGGCCCTTTACTTTGGTGCTTATATAACTCTGCAACAGGATCGGTATCCTGATACCCATCAACCTTCCATTGGTCTAACAATGGTTTAACGGTAGTTAAGTGTGATAGCCATAAATAAACTTCATTTTTAAATACACCAGAAACACTTTCATCATCCATGGCTTAACACATTGTAATTTCTTAAAGCTTTTTTGTTGATGCAACTGCCTTATCTGATAATTCTGTATCTGCTTACGACATCAAACCATCTTAGAATATAACTGAGGTATTTTCATCAAAAAATGGACAGGAAGCATGAAATTAAATTTTCTAATCCTTTCAAAGGAAAGAATCATTTTTGAGTTCCTTTTCATGGAACCACAATACTTTGTTTGATGTACTATTAAACATGAAATCGTGAATCCAACCCTCCCCCCTGAATATGCAACTGTAATTGTTGAATTCTTTTGATAGTGCTATTTCATAGCAGGGGTTTGTGTGTAGAATTCATACAGGAATCCAATAGATTACTGATTAGATTAGTATTTTGTTTAAATATTATCTCTTTGATCTTGTTCTTTACAAGAAGACATTCTCTTTTAAATTAGATTGATAAGAAATGTGACAATGTTACACATGGGATTATTTATCAGATCAAAATAAAACATCAGGCCTACTTTACACTGAGATGAAAAATGAATGTAACCATAATGTTTAAAACAGTTTCACATATTTTCAGAAGGGCTAATTCTTAAAATGTTTCAGTTTCATACAAGTTGCTGTTAAATCCAGCAATGTGCAGAATAAACAAAAGAGACAGTAGAAGTAATGGGATTCTGGTCATGAATAGAGTTTATAAGAACCACATGTAAAATAGAATTTTTTTCTCTTTGAAAGTTAATTGTTATATTGTAATATTGTGGCTCCTATGAAATTAACTTAAAGGGTTAAGAGTCTCTGATTTTTGGTGGGAATTTAAACCTGGTTTACACAACACACTCGTTGAATAGATTATTCTTGAACATGTGGAAATAGTCTTCTTTCAATTATTTAATATTTTTTTCTTTCTTAATAATTATTTATGTTTTTTTATGTTTTTTTATTTAATTCAGTTTCCATGTGTTGCCCAGGAAACTGTTGAAAATAGACCATTGAGTATCTGTCTATCGGATCTGAATTTTTGAAAGTCCTCAAAAGAATCATTTTCCATATTTTGGTCAAAAAAGGGTGGTTTGGGTAAAATTTGGACCAAATTCTAAAAGTGCTTACTTCCATCTTCTTCACTTTCTTTGAGAATGTTTGGGTTTTTATGATCAACAATGGCTGAAAGAAATAGTTTAGCCATTTGTCATGTAGCAAGTGCTTCTCATTGCTTCCCTCTATGTTAATTTCATGACTTAGCAGTCATCACCGTTGCCATCACCATTTCTTCTTATCCAACACTTGGATGTCATTTTGTACATTTTTTATGATTTTAGAAAAACGATCTTTTGATACGAATGATGTAGACAATAAAGCAGGTTAGCAAATAAAAAAATAGGAAACAAACACTTTGTCGTTTTTTGGGGTTATGTTTGTTTTTGTATTACCAGGTGTTTCGTTTTTTACGCTAGACATTTGCAAATATTATCAACTATATAATAAATATTTTCTCTAGGTTACATTGTAAAAGAAGATTGGACTGGTGATTCCAAAATATCAGATGCTGATAGACGAGGTTGTTACTTGATACTGGGAATGAGTTATCCTAGTTACCCTAGTAATCGTAAAATCTTCGCCTAATCTTCAAATACTTTGTTTACTGAAATCCTTTATATGGCATTTTCTCCCATAATCATATAAGATGCACAATTACTCCATTGTGATTCTCACGTTTTTTACTTACTAGTGAATTAAACTGTTTTTGCACTCGTGCCCATGCGATTACTAGAGTACTAAAAATCGCACAAAATAAACATTTCTATCAAACGATTATGAATAATGGTTAAAAGAGCCATCCTATCAGAAAAATTATGTGTCTACATTTGAAGTGTATCTCGTCATCATTCCTTTAGAACTGGAAAATTTATTCCAAAAATTGAATTCTGATGACAGTTTGGAAAAGATTGAAACAACACGTTCGACAGCAGATGATGACGATGTAAGTGTTGGTTTATGTTAAATTCTGTCAAGACAAATTACCATGGACATTGACTATACATTGACTATGGGGATTCCATATAGACAGGATTAAATGCTTTCTTTTAACTTGCTAATTCTCTTTTTGAAATGTGTTTCGGTCAATCGTTTAATCGTTTTTTTTAGGACACAGTGGAAAGTGCTGCCAAAGACTATACCTCATGGTTAATGGAACAGCCTGTACGTAGTTATTTGTTTTTAAATTTCACTGTTAATGATGTCTATACTGGAAATAATATCTTTAAAAAAAATGTAAATAACTATAAAAATATTTCAGCTGTAAACCTTTTGTAGGTAAGCAAGATGAGTGCAGCACTTAGCCATAAAGCTGACATCGATCATCGTCTCACAGAACTGTTCTTCAAGTCTAAACGAGGTACATATTGATATGTACTATGGCATACCTAACATCCATTAACTGTAGATTTGTAGAATTCCTAAAATTACAATGTTTAATTTTCAAACTATTATTCGCATTCACACACACACACACACACGCAAAACTAATAATCCCTAAATTCAAATAGGGACGGGACTATTTTTTGTTTAGCAACTATCCCAATGCCCAACTGCGATAAAAATCATCCTGACTGTATGTGTAAACGGACCTGCCACCCTTACACAGTAGCTAGATATACTCCCTGCCATTGTTCAACAAATAATCCACAACGAGCTCGTAAACATCGTGTTTCAGATACGCTCAGTAAGCGCCACAAGAGCACTAAAGAAGATGAACCAGGAAATGTGAAATATCCAGAACCTGCAAATTGGAAAAAAACAGCTAAAAAAAGCAGTGGGATTGGTAATCATACTGTTACTAAGGGAAACGGCACAGCTGAAAATTGTTCAACAGCAGAATGTTTATGTGAGCGGACTTGTTCACCAAAACACGTTGCTTCAGTAAGTATTTTTTTGTTCATATATTTATCGTATTTACATTCAAATTAGTGCCATTCACAGCATGGGTGCACAAATTTCATAGAAATCCACGGAAGACCCTTTACATTACATTATTGGGAAATGGACTATTAAAATCAATCTTTTTTTTTCGCAAATTATTTCTTGGTCCAGAGTTCTTGCTTTTACTTGCTGCTGACTTAGTTTTACAAGTATTTCAATCCACTATTTATATATATATATTATATTATATTCATTTCTTTTGAATTGAATTGGTAATGCAAATCAACTTGAATGTTCTGTTACCAAAGGAACAGACTCTTTACTTATAGAAGCTATTGATATTGAGAATAGATACATTGTTTTAGGCCACACCATGTGAATGTCAGGAAATGCTGTCAAATGCCAAGAGTACTGGTAAGTCCGATGCAAAGAATGTAATCACCCAAGGCTCCAAATTGTGCACAGACGACACACCCAAATGCTTGTGTACAAGAGCTTGTTATCCCAAATCAGTTACAACCTATTCACCATGCAACTGTGAAGGGGAAGATTCTCAGAGGAACGAAACTGTGGCAACTGGAAATAAAATGGAGTCTCTCACAAATACAACAGTAAACAAAACGACGAGTGAACCAGAAACTGTCAAAGCAGCACCTCCTGCCAAAAAGGTACATTATAATTTTGTTGAACAAGCTATAAAATGACACAATTAAAAGATATTTAACAAATTGAACTCATTGCAAATAGTTCAAAATGATGGAGAATGATATTGTTTTATGAAAATGGCAGTTATTATAGTTTGTTTTTAATAAAAAAACTCATCTCTTTTCAAACCAACCAGCATGGTTTATGAAATTTCTGACGATTTTATTGGGTGATTTTGTTTCTGTTGAAATACGATTTGATTGGCTAACTCAACTCAATTTTGGTTTGAATGGTAATCAATTACACAACTATTTTCATTGAAAACATATTTATCCTCTCCTCTTCATCCTTCTCATTCATCTCCCTCACTTTGAATCTTATACAAATATTTCATCTTCTAGCTAAACACTCCTCAAAACAATCCAGTACCACCACAGGTACACAATAGTTACATATACAATTTCAAGCTGATGAATTTGTGCACTTTCAAGCTGATGAATTTGTGCACTTCTTGTTTTTACGTAGATTTTGTTATGTTTAGTTGCCAACACTTCAAAACATTCCAGCATTCAATACACCACAGGTATATATAATACATGCCATTCTTTTTAAAACTCTTTTTGGTAATTGATAGCAATGAAACTCTTTTCCAACAGTTAAGACTTTGTTTCATCCTAATACAACCTGAATAGAAATTTATAATTCCCTCATTGACAGTAATTTATTATACAGTTGTCTCTCAATAAGTGGAACCTCCACGGGACCGAAGAAAATGGTTCCACTTAACGAATGTTCCACTTATTCGATGTTGACCTTTGTTAAGGTAAATCCAAGGGACCGACAAAAATGGTTCCACATATCAAAATTTCCACTTATCCTGGGTTCCACTTATTGAGAGTCAACTGTAGAAGTTGAAGAGGTCACCCTGTAGAAATAAATATATAAATTCAAATCGAAATATAGCATAAGTCTTCATGAACCACAGAGTTGGTACAATTCTTTGTTTGTGTATTGTATTGATCTTCATTGATCTTTACTGAAATTTTCGCAGGATCAAAACTCGATAACTCAAAATATACAAAAAGCACAGGTAATACATAAACGTTTCTCATTCATCATTCTTTCATAATTAACTAAATTTTTTTGTCTAATTTTTTCTGTTTGTTTGCAACTCTATTTATTTTTTGCTTTGTCTTCTTTTCCCGAATTTTTTTAAACGCCAATATTTTGTCAAACTTTATAAGCAACACGAGGCTCAAATCTGTCAAAAAACAAAGTAGCAACCCAACTGGATTTTCCCAATAACTGAAAATCCAAATAAACTGAGAACAAAAATATCAAATATGAAGAGCAAAAAGAGACATATATTTTCTTGCTTGCTGATGAGGAACGTGTAATAAAAGTTCCATTGCTTTAAAGAAATCCTGTATTCTGCCCCGCCTCGTTTTGATGCCTTGTATTGGTTTATGGTAATTACATAACGATATATTTTCCTTAACTGCAAATCGCATTGGGACAATTTGTGATAATTTTCATCAAATTATTGCATCAAAACAAGTATGATAGTTTGGCGAAACATCGACGTTTAAAAAAAATCGGGAAAGGAGGTATTGCACAAATTAGTTTTCCAAAAGTAATCGAAAAAATCATGGAACGAAATTTGCTCAAATTTTCAAATCTAAGCTGATAACCCTCTTGACATGTCTTGTTCTTTGCAGCTTTGCACAGACACTTCTCCCAAATGTAAATGCAAAAAGCACTGTCATCCATATATTGTACAGCGAGTGACGCCATGTTCTTGTGGAAAATCTGCAGAAACACCAATAAATACGTCTATGTTTGTGCAACAGGTAGTTTCTGTGTTGTCAGTGAAAATATTTCAAATTTGGATGAACTTGAAATTTGATTTGTTGTTCGTTGAGCATTATACATCCTAAAACAGTTGTCTAGCAAAGTGTTTCTCTTCTGCAGATATGTGGAGATCGGTCTGCAGAATGTACTTGTAAAAAAGCTTGCCACCCGAACCCAGTTATCTCTTCTAAACCATGCAGTTGTCAATCTGCATCAAACCAAACGTCAGTTGCACAAGCAATCACACCTTCTTCAGCACCTGTCACCAATGCTAATAACAACACCTCGAATACGCCCTTACAAACGCCTGTCAACTCATACACAAATCCTATAATGAATGATGAAGCCAATGAACCAGCAGCACCCGCAGCTCAACAAACATTTTATTACAACTCACTTCAAGCAAATCAAGGGAACGCACCAATCATCTCACAAGGAGATCAAGAGAACGCGCCAATCATCTCACAGCCAGTTGCAAGTTTCGCAGCTCCGTTGCTATCTTCCGCTTTATTCTTAAACAATACACCTACAACATCCACTAATAATTTTGCAGTTCCAAACTTAAGCAATACATCTACTGGTTTAAATGTAATGTTACTTTTCATTCATTTTCATACATTTGTGATTTAATAGACTTTTCCCGAATTTCTGTATTATAGCCATTTCTGTATTATAGCGAGGTTCAACATGATAACGAGGTTCGACATAATAACTCGGCCATAATACAGTGTGCCTATTTAAAAGGTTATAATGCTTCCTACAGACCTGAAAATAATGAAGTTAAGAATTATGGTGATTTACATGAAGTCGTGACCTTACCTTTGAAGGCAACTTAAAGTGAAACTAGTACTTTAAATAAACTCTTTAAATTAGCCAATCATGTGCAGGCGTATACTAGGTTTAGCCAATCATGTGCATGTATACTAGATTTAGCCAATCGTATGCATGTATACTAGATTGAAAGAAACTTTTGGAGGATTGTCATTTATATTTTTTTTAGGCTGAAAACACAACTCGCGGTGAGCAACGAAGTGTTGATCCAATTGCAAGTGGCTGGTGTAAGCAAGCTTGTCATCCTCTTACTGTTGCTCTAGAAAAGCCTTGTCGATGTGCATCTGCCACTAGTAATTTTTTTCCGCCAAGAGCACCAGAGGCTGCCCGTCAACCCCAAGTTGTTCAATCTCCTGCTGCTCAAGCGCCACTGGTTCCAGTGCAAACAACGTTACCAGCACAAGCACAATTAACTCAAACTCAATCTTCTTCCTTTGTTGAACCTTCCCAACAACAGGTGGCTGTTGCTCCTGCAGTCGCTGCATACAATCTTCAAGCAGGTATTACACCTGTGCAACAGGCTGTTGATAATCCTTGTTCAAGAAGTTGTCATCCGAAACCTGTTAAGGACATTAATCCTTGTTCATGTCATAACACAAATGCTACCCAATCAGGTATGTCTACTATGTCATTACCATTATACTGCTCCCATTTAATATGTCAGGCTATGTTAAGAGTAATATGTCAGGCTATGTTAAGAGTAATATATCAGGCTATGTTAAGAGTAATATGTCAGGCTATGTTAAGAGTAATATGTCAGGCTATGTTAAGAGTAATATGTCAAGCTATTTTAACACGATCACATCGGTATTCTTTCCTTGTGTGTGAGCATTTTAGGTCAATGTAAATTATAAGTCATTTCGAAATCGGTATGTTTCAACACTTCTTGATTAATTTGTGCTTGGTCAGCAAAAAATGACATTTTGGTCCGGAAATCAAGCGTTGAAAATTTTATTTTATTTTATATTGTGCTCCTTCACTTCCCATCATCATCATCTTCTGTCCATCATTGAAATTTTCGTCTTTTTAGAAGCAGAAGGATTATTTGGCACAAACCAGCCAATATACACCACGCACCCAAGTAAGTTTTTAGATTGCTGTGGATAAAAGAAATCTAACATCTTTATATGCAGATGATAGATGAGAGGCTTAGTTTTTCTTACAAGGAATGTGAGTGGTTTCAGTTCCAGCGTTCAATGTAAACTCCAATGACTTGTTTTAGGCTATCAGGGGTGTTTTCGAGATAAAAGACCCATTCGTGATTTACCTAAACGATTTACTCGTTACCAGACCACACCTGAAGCCTGTATCAAGGAATGCCAGTATCAGAATTACAAATTTGCCGGTGTGCAATATGGCTACCTTTGTTTCTGTGGTAACGCTTTCGGTAGATATGGTCGTGCGAAAGATCAGGATTGTAATTCTCTCTGTAATGGAGATAGTAAACGACGTTGTGGGGCTTTCTGGCATAACTCTGTATATTCTGTCGGTGAGTGTGACCACTTTGTTCTCATAACTGTATATTCTGTCGGTGAGTGTCATCACTTTGTTCTCATAACTCTGTATATTCTGTCGGTGAGTGTCATCACTTTGTTCTCATAAAATCCCCTTCTAACTATTGAAATTTTGCATCAAATATTTCCTGGAATTTTATACAATCTATAATTGTTCTGCATATTGACCCATCATTAAATAATTATTGTTGAGGTAAGCATAAACTACCCGTTCTGATTGGATGATACTCCTTTCTAAATGTTTATTTGTTTTGTTAGATGGTAAGGAATATGATCCTAGCGATTTTGATTTTGGGAAAGTCGATGCTGAAGAACGTTTGCGCGACACGTTGCCGCCACCGCCGATTCGAATGGTGAAGAAAGATAACCAAAATATGAAGGTAGTCGGTAAGTTCCGTCGGTATATTCGCATTTGTCGGGATTCGTTTATATTGTGTTGGGATTTCAGAGAATCATTATCTTTTGTTTGTTTATTTAGAAGCTCAAGGAGGTAACTATGGTTACGCCAACAATGGTTTCTTTTTATCGGAGAAAAATTGAAATTCAGGCATCCAAGAAAAAGCTTAATTGAAAACAAAAAACTAAATGGAAAATAATTGCAAAGTTTTTCTATCACATTTGTTATGAGTTTCAATTTCTTTATTCTTTATTTTTCACTTTCATTTTCGATTTTTTCTTATAGCCAATGTTGCTACCCATTTGATGAAAGGTAAAGCTTCTTAACATTTTGGGTTTTTTGATCGGTCCCCCACCAGGGCTGATAAAGTTGTAGTCAGTGTTTTTGTTCTATTTTTCTTTTTTTCTATATTTTAGCTGCCCAAGCTGCGTTGAAAGGTAAAAGTCATTTTCTGTGATAACATCATGTTTGAACGATTGCGAGATTTCCGCGCGTTTTATTCAAGTAAACGTATCTTTTTCTTTTCAGCTGCACAGAAACTTCTTCCAAGTAAGTATATTTTGTTATAAGGTTATATTTTGTGTGTTTACAAATATCAAGCAGATTGTCTGTACGCAGGATGATTAGAGCGGGATGTTAGGTTTCGGTAATCGCTGAAGTATTTCTCGAATGACCAGTCAAATTTGTTTCATTCAATATCATAGGTTTTTTTCTTATTTTCTGTAAGATAATCTACAGGTTAAACCAGAATTTGTTGTTGCTGTAGGTGTGAGCAAAAAACATAAATTGCACAAGAAAGGACGTAAACATGGTCGGAAGGAGAAACGTGAAGATGATGAAGAAGATGAAGAACTCATGCAACAAAAAATGGCTTCCTTAGCATCCCTTAGTGGTGAGTCGTTAGCTTCCCTCAGTGGTGAATGGTTAGCTTCCCCCTTATAAAGCGAAGCGAAAAAATATTAACAAAAAAACAGAACTAAGTAGCTAGGTTAGACTGCGTTTGCGCTGCATTAGGGTGGAGTATCGAGATACGACAGGAGTGAATATACTGTCATGTTTGTCTGATTATTATTGTGATTATTATTTTGGTATCACGTGACAGTTGTTTAGTTGTTGTTGTTTATTTTAGCTGCTCGTGAAATCTTGAAAAAAACAGACTTTGGTATGGACAAACGTGATGCGGAACGTGAAAAACGTTCTATCGATGAAGATAGCGATCCTTACGATCCAGATAACGGCAAAGATTTACTGACTGCATATTTGTCGAACATTGATGCGTATAAACGTCAAGTAAGAAGTGTTGACGAAGACGAAGAAGACGACGATGGTAAGTGACGAAATAAATCGCTAGTCTGTGGTGCGTGTATGATAATTGTATGACGGAGATGTATGATAGTATGATGGAGATTTTCTTGCCGATTGACATCTCCCTCGTTTTATTGTTTAGTGGACGAAAAACCGAAGTTTGAATATCGACGAATGGTTATAGGAGAGGGTGACGATGGAGAATTTGTCGAAAAATATGCCGATGAAGCTACCGCAAGTCAAAAGAAGAAACGAACACAGATGGAAAAGCGCTCTTCTCGTGAAGATGCTGAAACGGAAAATATCAAAAGGTCTTCCACTTTAGAAGGAAGTGGGGCTTCCGAGAAAATAAAACGCGCCGCCCATGTAGGCAGTGGCGGAGGTGAACGAAAGAAGCGTGCCGCTTTAGAAGGAAGTGCGGCTTCCGAAAAAATAAAACGCGCCGCCCATGTTGGCAGTGGCGGAGATGAACGAAAGAGACGTACCGCTTTAGAAGGAAGTGGGGCTTCCGAGAAAATAAAACGCGCCGCCCATGTTGGCAGTGGCGGAGATGAACGAAAGAAACGTGCCACTTTAGAAGGAAGTGGGGCTGCCGGGAAAATAAAACGCTCCGCCCATGTTGGCAGTGGTAGTGATGAACGAAAGAAACGTTCTCTTCATGCGGGAAGTGGAGATCTTGTGAAAAATTTCGATAGGAAAAAACGGAGATCTGCTGGAAGCAGTAGCAAAGTAGATATTTCATTAAGAAGAAACAGAAGGTCAGCAACAGAAGCGAGTGGTGTCAGAAGTAGACGCTCCATCACACAATCCAGTGGTTCCAGCAGACGTAGGCGTTCCATACCTTCCGGAAGTGGAGGAGAAATGAAGGTTAAAAGAGAGATGTTAGCAGCTGACGAAATTATCCCTGAAGAAGGTTTATTCTTTTCATCTACTCGAGTTTTTCTTAGCATACTTGATCATTTAATGAGATCTGGTAACAAATTGTTTTATTTATTTATGTATTTATCGACTTTTCTATATTTAGCTTTGGAAGGTGATGAAGATGAAAGCGAGGCTGCAGGTGGTACGTAATTATTGACTACTTTAATGTCGGAAATTTTCAGGGGAAGAAATTTTCGTACGTCTCGATTCTTGAAATTTAGCAGATTTCGCTAGAATTGATTTTTCGCGAATTGACTAAAGTGTATGATTGTGCAAAAATCAAAAAAAAAGAATTCAAGAATTTAGTTTAATGATGAAAAATGAAATTTTTTTGAGCATTTATTTTGGAAAATTGTCACAATTTGTATTTTCTTGGAATTAACTGATATAAGACGAAAGATGGTTACTGCTCGCTCAACAGTTAGTTAAAGATATACTAATTTGAACATTTAACAAATAACAACTACTCCTCATTAAAGATATCAAAATTATTTCCATCACTACCAGTAGGATAATATACACCATCTTCGCCATCATCATTTAGGCAAGAATTTATTTTCACGAATTACCGAAAAAATACTTTTTCGCGAAAATTTCTGACATTAAATTTTAAGGACAAGGTGTAAGTTACTCGGAATGTTTGTTTCTAGTGCTTCTTTCATTCGTAGAAAATGAATCGGGTTCCGGTAATCTAGACGAAGAAGAAGAGGGGTCTGGTGCTGAATCATCTGGTGAAAGTGATGATCAACATGATATGAATAAAAGAGATAGCGAAGATGATATGCAATTATTATTTGAAAAGGTTCTTTCTAAAAAAATTCATTATATGTTCAACTATTTTTTGGTTTGAAGTTTTAACATGTTTACATGTGCATGTTTTTAGCGTTCGGTAAGTGAAGAAAATTCTACGAACTCAACGAAGCCTGAAAATGGAACAGAAAACGGTCGCTTAAAAAGTGATGTCGAGAAAGGTAAGACTCATCAGTTGATATTAAAGGTAAGACTCATCAGTTGATATTAAAGCGACTAAGAGGTCGTTTACATGAGACCCGAAGTGAACTCAAACCGTAAACGACTGCATGAGTTTACATGAGACCCGAGAACTTTTTTAGTTTAGGTAGAACCCACGCGTCCAAACAAACAAGTGTTAGTAGAACATGTTAGGCCATACTATAAAGAAATGTTGATATCAGCCACATAAGGAACTATGACGTCCTTGAACCTGCATCGAACAAGTTATATTCACCACACTGATGTCAAAAAATAGTAATTAAAAATTGGTTATTAATTTTTCGAAGCTAACACATGCGCGTTCCAGTGTTGTTGTTTTTAGATCAGCGTTGGAGGCGACAGATGCGATGGTACTACCGTATCGTAACCCTCTTTAAGAAGTTATTCTATTGTGGTCACTGTTTTTCATTGCGTCTGTTTTTTATATTTCAGGCGTGGACAGTTTGCTCAATCTAGTGGTCGAGTTATATAAACAACAGAAAACAATCAAAGCGTTCGAATCCTCAGTTCGATCTTTGAGACACGATATTCTAAGGGAATTAAACGTGCCCAACGATAAAAAAACTGGAGCAACGAAAAAAGTTCGGGATGCAATTGAAAAAACAGCTCGGGACCGTTTACACAGTATGTAATAGGATTTCATATTTCTTCCTTGTGCCGTTTTCTAAATTTACAGTTTGCGAAAGAATCTTGGCGAAAGCAATGAAGTATTTTTGGAGTCAGTCCTATATAGTCTAAAAACACTCGGTATGGTCTTTACACTTTGGTCGATGTTTCATATTGGCTTGCTACAGGATCTAATAACACATTTGGCCAATCATTCGTAATTATCAACTCCTTTGTATTGTTCCCAATCTCTTTTTGACAGCACAGTCATATGAAAAAAAATCGACCAAAGTGTGTAGACCATAGCGAGTGTTAGCGACGGTCTATATTTATAGGCTAAGTTCAGAATTAATTAAAATGTTGTCAATCAATAGTTCGGAATTGAATTTTAGTTGAATTCAGCAACAAAGTAGCGACATGTTCGTCGCTTCAATGAGTTAACATACCTGTCTTAAATTCTCTTCGTACGTTTCAGTTTTGACAAGTTCCATCGAGCATAAAATAACCGAATTTGCAAAAGCTCATCCGGAAGCGTCCAAACAAGCGAACTTGGCTAGTAGTTTACTCCCGAAACTTCCGTTGAATGCGCAGAAATTGACGGAAATGAAAAAAGAAATAAGTCGAAGATCGGCCGAGTTCGACAACATAGAAGATGCGTTCATGGAAAACGAGGAAACTGATATACCGGAGATTCTGAAAGAACACTTCCGTCGAAACGCTGAGAGAGATGATTATGCCAAGACAAAAAGAGAACTATCTAACGGAGAAGTGACATTATCCAGAATGCACCGCGACATTCAGGAAGAAGAGATGGAGACCGATGACGTCAGTGACATAGATGCTGAGTTTGCAAAATTCTTCAACTAATATTTTTCTTGTTAGCTTAGGAAATAATTTTGTTTTTCTATTTACTAATGTTTCCCTTGTGAAACATTATGACACAGGTAAGACGAACTAAATATCGACAGAACAAATTTCGTTCTGAAACAAGCATGTCAGCCTTGGATCGGTTACCTCGATTACTTGCCTTCATTTAAACGTTTGAACCAACTGCTTTATTTTTCTTGTTTTCTTTGTGATAATGTATAAACACGAAGAAAAGTATAACGAGATATTTTGTAAATTATAAATTTATTGAATGAATATTTTTTGTAAACAACTCAGTGTATTTGCATCCTCAGCAAGTATAAATAAATAAAGACAAACGTCAACCACAAATGTCGGTGAAATGAGTCGTCATATTGCGGCGTCAATTAACAAGAAAATGTTTTGGTTCAACGGAAGATATTCTCGAATATAAATTACAATATATACAAATCTAAATACTAGTTATATAATAGAAATGCTCTCTGACGTAGAGTTGGGGATTCATTGTATTTTTTTATTTTCTGATTGCTCATGTTCCTGCTTGCACTTGTGGGGCACGCATGCGCAGAATGTAAACAAGTCTCACATTTAAAAGTGAGGTTTTATTTCTGGATAGCTATGTGGTATCTATTTGAAAGCTAAAAGCCATGATACAGCTTCAAGTACCCTTGGAAACACTATTGGAAAACAGTGTAGCCCAGAAAGCTATGGAGATTCCTACTATCTTATAAAAAATATGGAAAAATCCGGAATTTAGAAGCTCAAAACGAAAAATCTGTATCATCCTTGAAGAAAACAAGATGCCAAAAGAAAAAAAAAATTTGGTTCGCCGAATTTTACAATAACACGAACATTTTGGATTGTTCCATACATTGGTGTAACGAATGAAATTAGAGCTTCTTTCACTGGACTTCACTTCAACTTTAAAAACAACTTTTAAAATATTATGGAAAGCACACTTCAAATATTTCTATTCTTAAACTTCTGGAATCATAAAAGAAATTTAAACTTGTATGCATCATAACAACGTATACTCAAAATATCAAAATTGGATATGTACCTCTATGCGACGTGTGAAAGGTCTCACTTCGTTGCGTAGGGTACATTCACACTACACCTGTGTACGTATGAAACAACAAAAATTCAACGTAATTCTTCTTATCAATCTATGCTTCATTGTGTAAACCTTGTAAAATCTGTTTGGGTTATCGAGAGTCAGGCTGTTCCACCGGTTAGCTGGTTTGGAACTGATAGATGCTCAAGTAACATATTTAGAACAACGTGTAGAATTTAGGCGACTATAAGTTTGTCAGAACAAAATTTCAAACATTCACAGGATCCAAGAGAAATAAACTGAAGAAGTCCAACATGTTGCCGGCTGCCGTAATTTCTTTCTCAAAAAATATGTAATCCAACTAGATCTCCTTCACAAGATTTTAAAATATCCTTTTATAATTTTTCTCCCACGGTTCTGGTTCTTTGGTGAAATCTATAGCAATATAACAGAATGCAGTGATTAAAAAATGAAGAGCTGGTATAAAAGCAACCACTGGAAACCACCACAAAACAATTGCAGAAGCAGTGAATGTTATCGGCTGTAACACTAATGCAATCAGAAATCTTATCGACCAATCGGCTCCGTCGTTTTTTCTGTTGAATTCGATTCCCACCCAGTCAAATATATGAGGAGATAAAATGGCGGCCCATACACTTGCTAAAGCTGCCAAACAGTAAACAACTGTTAAAATTATTTCTAGATCATACGAGAGAAGCGCACGAATCAACATTTTTTTCTGTATTTTTGCTGAAAGAAACTTTCTGTAACAACTAACACCAGAACAAAAAATGCCAATTCCAATCTGAAGAAAACGCACTCCTGAGTAGATGTTTGAACGTTTATTTCACTTCAGAAACAATCGATGAAACCCTTTAATAGAACGAGAGCATTATTTTTCAACATTTCTTTTTCATTTCACGATTTACTGTTTTCAATAGAAACCTATTCATTGTTAAACCTCTTCTTTTTGATTTCATCAAATATTGATCGCTTTAACGTAATAACAACATATATCGTCACCATGGTAACGAATTTCTAACATTCAAAATTTCTTCTTCATTATTATGGCATTTTGGTGAATAAAGTTACAATCTGCCTGCTGATAGAAGGTCCAATTTTGCTGAAAGGAGGAAAAAGATAATAAAAGACTCTCCACCGCACAACGGGCAAACTGTTTTTTAAATAACTTTTTTGAAATGAATACATCTGCGTGGGAGAGCATATTTTTTTTAAGCTTACCTTTTCGTTTTCCCAAAAGTGATATTCGCCAGCATAGTTTCTCTTTCAGATAAATCACCGACACTTTCTAACGCCGTTAACAGACTATATACGAATGACGAAATAAAGCTATTACCTTTTCTTGATACGATTTAGTAATATCATGTGAAATTTAACTGGTTGAGCGAGAACAGGTTTCTCATTTCTTACAGGTTATCTAATAACTATACTCATTCAGAAATTCATGACGTAACCCAAAAGATTTAACACCAAACATCAAATTGTGCACAACACAAATCGCATCTTACCATAAAGGAGTGGAATACACGTTGACAATAGCAACAGCTTTATCAACAGAAACACCTTTGATTTGAATTAATTGCTTCACAAACATCTCACGGACGGTCAGCATCTGAAAAAAAGAGAATGAGTGAATGAAAATGAAAGAGAATGAGTGGATGAAAATGAAAGAGAATGAGTGGATAACAATGAAGTACAAAAGAAATAAACTGAAAGTAAATAAATGTTAAAAATTGAAATTATAAATAAAAATAAGAACCAAAACATAAAAACATGATGTGTAACGCTCCACCACATTCACCACATCCACCACATTCACCCAAATTATAGTAATGGAGGGTTCGAAAATGTAAACAGACAGCTTCAAACCTGGTTCTTCTCCGTATTTTGTGCGTAGGACTCATACGTCATTACATAGTGTTCCTGTTTTTCGAGCATTTCCTGTACGTTTTCAGTCTCCTTCAAGTTCTTCACAAAATCCATGTCAGTTGCGTGAAGAGATTTGGTCTATAACAGAAACACCACATTTATGATTAAAAATCATAACTTAATTTTCTGCACAATAAGCAGTCTAATCCTATCCTCTTCAAAGGTCTTAACTTCTTTGCTACAATCCTACCTCTTCAAAGGTCTTAACTACTTTGCTACAATCCTACCTCTTCAAAGGTCTTAACTACTTTGCTACAATCCTATCCTCTTCAAAGGTCTTAACTACTTTGCTACAATCCTACCTCTTCAAAGGTCTTAACTACTTTGCTACAATCCTATCCTCTTCAAAGGTCTTAACTACTTTGCTACAATCCTACCTCTTCAAAGGTCTTAACTACTTTGCTACAATCCTATCCTCTTCAAAGGTCTTAACTACTTTGCTACAATCCTATCCTCTTCAAAGGTCTTAACTACTTTGCTACAATCCTACCTCTTCAAAGGTCATAACTACTTTGCTACAATCCTACCTCTTCAAAGGTCTTAACTACTTTGCTACAATCCTATCCTCTTCAAAGGTCTTAACTACTTTGCTACAATCCTATCCTCTTCAAAGGTCTTAACTACTTTGCTACAATCCTACCTCTTCAAAGGTCTTAACTACTTTGCTACAATCCTACCTCTTCAAAGGTCTTAACTACTTTGCTACAATCCTACCTCTTCAAAGGTCATAACTACTTTGCTACAATCCTACCTCTTCAAAGGTCTTAACTACTTTGCTACAATCCTACCTCTTCAAAGGTCTTAACTACTTTGCTACAATCCTACCTCTTCAAAGGTCTTAACTACTTTGCTACAATCCTATCCTCTTCAAAGGTCTTAACTACTTTGCTACAATCCTATCCTCTTCAAAGGTATAGTATAACTAAACTAACAGCAGTTTTATTAAGAACAAAAATGTGTGTCTGATAGAACCACCATGTTAATTTTCTTTTGTGGCAACTAAACACATATAACACCTGTAAATAAGGAACAAATTAATGCAGCTTGTTAGCATATCTTCATAGAATGTTTTAGGTGCTGTGACTTACCTTATAAAAGTTTGCAAGATATTCCGTTAATAAAGCTATATATTCCACTGTCTCAAACACATTGTTGGTTTCTTTTACAAATAGTCCATCTACTATCTAACAAGACATAACAAAATTATGAAAAGCAAGGAATTAAGGTCAGACATTTTATATCAAAATCTCCATCTTGATGAAATGATGCAGAAAAAGGATGTGTGTAAGAGCACCTCTATTGTGTGCTCTTCCACAGGAATAAAACAAACATACTTGTGTATTCATGATGGCCTGTCTTAAAGTGGAGAGAGGGATCGGTAAATGTTCGGCTGAACCATGACTTTCAACAAGATAGATCAATTTCTTCAAACCACATCGTTTTAGTCTGTACTAAAAATATGATTTGAAGTAAGTAAGTAACCCGGAGACCTTGGGTTTCCATCCGTTGGTTCTTCCACCCGCCGACTTGAAACTCGGCAGTTGACTTACCGCCACGAAGACCAGTGTGCAGTCAGTCGGTGGCTCCAAATGGACTGATACGCTGCTTTTAAAGCGCATCGGAGTGAAGTAGCGAGATACGACATGACTGAGACTCGAACATGGGCCTCAGCGGTCGCACTCGAAGGAATATCCACTACACCATCGATGCATGACAAGCAGTCTTCTACTTAAATACAAGTAGAAGACAAGGTCAAGAACTAGAATTCTGATCCATCAACTTTGTTGGATTAGTAGTCAAACCATGCGAACTTTCACTGAATGCTTCTAAACAATATATTTAAAACTTCAAAAAATTCTAACCTTTTGTTCTTTATATCGGCCATCAATTATACTGGATGCTAGATCATCTATTCTTTTCCTCTCCATGATGAAATCGAGAACAACCTCCCTCTTCCGACCTAAAACACAAACCAACTTCTTTTCCAACTCTTTTCAGCTCATGTCAACATTCTGGTAATTCGTGTAGCAGAGATAATTTCATGTTATCAAAAGAATTTTATTCAACAATTTATGATGAGAATAATGTTCCTTTACCAATTCTTTCTCTGGCTATCCACAAAAAGTCACCAAGAGGGAGTTTGCGCACCTCCATGTTCAGCACTGCGTAATTAAAAGAGTCATATATTACGTTTAAAATATAGATCGGATTTCAAGAGCTGAAATGGAATTATTAGGACTTACCACATTGCGATAACTTGTTGGCTAATTCTTTTTTCTTTTTACTACTAAACACAAAATAATAACTTTTTACAAATAAAAGAATATCGTTCCTTTACAACAAACACACATGTCATAGTGAGCATGAGAAGGTATGCGAAAATTTAGAATAATTATGCACACCTTCCTGTGGTTTCTGTTGCATCAACGCACAAAATAACATCAAATAATCCTGAGAAAAAATATAATGAAAAGCTTTGGGAAAACGAACGGAACATCGAATCTAACCTTCGAATGCAAAAATGTTTTCAATGTAATCGGACAGAAACATTCAAAAATTGGCAAATAAATGCAATTTATATCTAACATCACCGGAAATAGTGTTTATGTCAGCAATAAATATACATCTACTGATTTCTAACCAGCTAACTGGTTAAAAGTTTCTTTAAATCGTTTGAAAGAACGAAGCATAACCTGGCCCTTACCCTCACTGTCCCAAACAAATTTACAAGGTTAACGTTATGAACTTTCGTTTACCTGGCAATAATGAAAAAAGTATATGAGCGTTGCTGACGGATGTTTCCTTCTTCCTTCAAAATAAATATTAAGAAATATGTAAAACTTACATCGGTGAAGGTATACACATTAATCGAATACCATCGCAAATATCAAAACTCCTTCATAGCGTGAAGATTAAACACCAAAATCATGGTGATCACACACAAAAGACTTCTGGAACAAATCAGGAAATTCCAGGACATACAATGAACGGATGTAGAATATTAACTGGTAACAAAGAATCTAGCGAAACTTACAGTCTGTTACAGGTTTCAGTTTTTGTGAGAGAAAAAGCAGTTGTAGATATTGATGAAATTGAGGATGATGAGTTTGCTGCAGGAACAGCAGATCGATTGCTTGATATTTTGTTTGTAGTGCTCCATAGTGTTCCTGCCACGGCGGAAGTATGTGTATGTACCAAGTCTAGAAAAGTACATTTGAAAGGAACAACTGAAACCTATTTGAAGTTACACAGAAATAAATGTTTGCTTTTATTTATAAATTTTCAGCTTTTCATGGAAAAACAATAAGGTACGATCTCCACTTCACATATTTGTATACAGAAACAATCATTTGATCTACAAAATATTAAATCCTGTTTGTTATGCTTGAAGGGAAACAAAATAAAACTTCGTTGAAACAAATTTATTGCATTACCTATATTACCATTTGGAGGTCTGGGACATTCTCTGGCATCTTTATCAGCCAAATACGCAAATGTAAAAGGACCAATGCTATCTCTAAAGATAAAAGATTTCCAAATTGAAATTTTAATGAATTTTCAATCTAAACTCCAATATACAAATGGATGAGAAATCTTACATATGAAAAGTCTGCAAGAAAAAAACTAGAAAGTACCTAGTTCTGTCAAGTTTAAACAAAACTCCAGAGGATTGGATTTCATCCAAGTTAGCTTTGACAAGGAAGCCAAGACCAATGGTATCTAAATTAAAAGAATGGAACATATGAGATACATTTGCATTATTGAGACACTAACACTTCTCAGCTTCTTTCTCTTTTTTGAAAAATACACATTGAGTTGGTGAAAGAGTTTTACCATCTATGGTGACCAGAGCCTGTGACTTTGATAATGTTGTCTCGCCATTTTCTTTTACATACCAGTAAACAAATCTGTAACAATCATACAAAATAAAAGGGAAGAAATACGTCAGTCATCACCAATATGCAATACTGAATAACAAATAAATATATTATACGAATAAAATGTGAAACAAAGAAAAATTTCTCACTCTTTAAGTGGTTCATATGTCTCATCTAGATTGACAGTTCCAAAGTTTTCTGCAATGTCATCGTTTTTCTCTTCACTACAATCCAGAGACTTTGCATTTATTTTATTTTGAAGCTGAGAGAAATATCCATTTGGTGATAAGGGATCTATGGTCCTACCACCAAGACGTTGTCCTTTAGTGTTATCCAAATGTGATGCTGCAGTTGAAAAATTGATGCTGTTACCAAAAGACTTGGTGTTTTGAAATGGCAAGAGGGGATTATCTTCGTCACATTCATTGAGTGTTTTTATGGTTTTCCCTGTTGTTATTGTTTTGTTTTGTTGTGGTGACTTTATTGGCTTACGTGCCTTAATTGGAGTTCTTGCTGATGAAACAGTGCCTTGGATTAAATTATGAGCCAACTCACAACCTTTATCCGTAATGAAATACCTAAAAAATACAAAAAGAATGTTTATACCTGGAGGGAAACCAATAACAACCATGTCAACATTTGATAATAAAGGGAACCCTTCCCGTAATCCACATAAACATGCATTTATTGGCTATTGTCCATGTCAAGATGATATTATAAAGGAGGTTATGTGACTAACATACTTTGCAGGACTACTCCTTTTAATAACAAAACCTTTTTCAATCAAGGTGCCCATTGATGACCATGCAGTGTAATGTGAATTTCCATCAGACTAAAAGACATCAGGCATCAGTTAAAAACTGTTCTCTCGTGAAATATCTAAAAAATCAAACTATATACTAATAACTCAAAACCTCACCACAATAAATGAACTATCACATAATGGTTGTGCTAACTCTTGCAGTTCATTTTTATTCATAAATCCAAGATACGCCATTGTCTATATGAAAGTAAATGCTTGATGAAGGTTGTTGAAACTGGAAAGACTGGAAATATAGGAGGAGCAGAACATTTTTTACAATGAATTGAATGTTGTACGAGAGTCACATGAAATGTTGTACGAGAGTAACATGAAGTTATTGTCTGCATGATTATGGTGGCTGTAGTGTATGGACATTATGTTTACAAAAACAATATAGTACCTGACTTTCTTGATATAATGCAATCAGCAAGGCATACCCACCAGACCTGTGCTTAGGAACATATGTCCCTGAATTTGTTTTCAGATATTTTGCCTAAAAAAGTGTACAAGTATAACTATGCAGCTTTTAAACAAGAGTATACATGTTTACCTATCAAAATCACAAAGACTACTGGCCAAACGAACTGATGTTAACTTCAACAATGAAAAACATCCATTTCACAAAGATCCTTAAAACAAGTAGTTTACATTCGGACTGAAAACTGGTTCTCCTGTCTTCATACTGCTATCTGTTGTACTTTTTGGCTTTCGTTTCCGTGGTGATGAACTTTGAATATCAGGTTCAATATAATGGAGATCCTTTAAATCTATGATTGATAAAACATATTTATCAGAAGACTTATAATTTTCTACAGAAAACAAAAAAAAAATTATACACAGTAACCAACAATTAATTAATTAATCAAAAAACTCCTCATCAACACAGATAATATTATTTGGCAGAAACCCAAAAGTAAACAAGTACAGTTTACAAAAGTAAACAAGTACAGTACAGTAAACAAAAACAGTTGCAAGTACAGTTTTATCTCTTCTGCCAAATCTCTTTCAATATTGTATCTTTTCACCATAACCAGTGTTTGAACATAATAATTTTACCTCCTCCATTTTTAATGTGTTCACTTAGTCTTGCATCTAATTTTTTTGCAATACCATCTCCTAAAATTTTTACAACAGATAATTTTTTTTTTTAATTTAGTTTTTTCTCTCCATTGTTTGAACAAAAAATGTTAGTTTTCAATATTACCAATATTTTCAAGTATCTTTGCTTCTTTACCAGATCGCAGAGGTAAAGGGTATTTTTTGATTGATGCAATAGCCTTAAAAGAAGATTGGATACACTGATCGTTTCAAGAAACCTCTTTTAATGACATTTTACATGATTTGGAATTGTAATAACACTGTAATGTTAAAATTAGTCTTAGAAATATATAAGGCACTTTACTGCACATGCACACCTCTGCACGCTCCTAGATAGACACAAAAGTGGAGGTTACAAGGAGGAGATTATTAAGTTTCATCTGTCAATACACCTCATAAATGCATAAATGATAAATTTTTAAATGCATGATGTTGCTGAAAAGTATAGCTGATAAAAAAACAACTAAAAAATACGACTCAAAATACCATAAGAAATCATTAAAAACAAATATTCGTTTTGAACTGATTTCAGATCCCTAAGTGCCAAACAGCTAGATTCTTGATGGGATATATCGGGAATCAGATTCGTGCATTCACTGTTTAAAAATGACTGTGTAGAAGAGGTGCGCACCTAGGGAAAGGAGCACTAATTTTAAAACATTTTCATGGAAGGCCCTACAGGCTCCTTTGCTAACACCCCTATTGAACAATATTTTTGCACAACTGTAAAATGATCCTCTCAATTATAACTTAAATTATAAAGTCTGGTACATCATTATGACAACCAGCTGAGAGTATCGAGGTCAACTATAAAGGTCCAAAACAAGAAAGAAATAAATAGTTTATTGGAATATAACAAATGATAAAACAAGGACATAAAAAGACAAAAACAAACTTTTTGAGGTTTCACCTGAAGTGCAAAACATATTGTTTATATCGTACAATTTTATTTGCACCTAAATGATTTTACTAAGAACATTACTTTAGCATACGTCCATTTTGATTGCATTTCCTTCTCTTCAGCTTCTTTTCTCCATTCCTCAAGCCATAATAGAAAAAGTGGATTGGGACATAAGTTTTTTCTTGATTTTTTAGGTCCCATTATTTGGAACGTTTTTTCTAGAAATACATCAGAGGAAGAATGAAAACTAATTTTTCATGTTAAAGACACAAGAAAGACATGAGAATTTTGGGAGGACACTTTTTAACTTACTGGTAAAAATAGCATTCATTTCAGAAAATTATGGAAATTTTATTTGAAGAGTTTTATTTCAGTACAGCACTGGTGCAAAAATATTTAGGAAATACAGGTGGTCCAACAAAGGGAGACCTTTGAAAACATTGATTATAAAAATTTTAATTAAATTTTTTGACAAGACAGGAACACAGGAAGAAATACCATTCCCATGGCATCATCTCTTTTTTGTTGACCACAGGTGGTCCTAAACTCAATGGAGAGTACTACCAAAACAATTGATTGATTCCCAAAATGAAGGATTTAGCTGCAGGGTATTACATTTTTCAGCATTTTGCCAAGGCACATACAGCAAGAGATATCATAGGGTATTCCAGATTTGTGGCCGCTCAACAGCCTGGAACTCAATCCAGTTGATTAAAAAGTTGGGAAAATAAGGTCTATAAGGAAAAAGTAACTGATTTAGAATTGCTGAAAAGCTTTGGTGGAAAAGCTTGGGAGAAAAGTCTTAAGAGCAGTTTCTACAAAGTGAAATTGATGAAAATAATCACACAGTTTCGTAGAAGATTGCCTCGTTTTACTTAATTTTTACATGTTCATACTTTAAAATGATGTTTTTATGATAAAAATTAAGAAGGTCTACATTTTTTGGCCCACCCTGTAATAGGAAATTCAGGGTATGAAAAAATGAATTGTAGGAATAGCAAAAAGGTTTCAGCATACAAACTCCTTTTGGCATGTTTCAACCTAAGATTAACTCTCACATAAGACTTTCATTTTGGATATCTTTTGAAAGATGAGCAAAAATTTATTACATTAGTACAAATGACAAAGCAGACAGTTATCGCAATAAAAGACTTCTCCATGTGAATACAGGTCGATGTTGTCTTCACATCTTTTAGTAGTTCTTTTAGTAGATTATAACAGAATATCATTCACAAAATGAATGAATGGAACCCATAAAATATTGAATTTTCAGTCAAACTTATAAATATTTTTGCTACATAAAATCACAATTTAAACAAATGAAGTTACTTTGTAATCGTCTTTTAAGAACATGTTTACAAAATTAACAAAACCAAAAGACTTTGTGTCAATATCATTTTTGCATTTAAGTTATTAAGGTGTTTCAAGATCCTGTGTTTCTGAAGAAACAACCTCTTCTAAGGCTTCAATCGGCTTCTGTAACATTTTAACAGCTTCTTCATTATCTTTAATAGTGTTAACCAAAACTTCTTTTTTTTTCTGGTATTCTTGTAACTTTTCATTTAACTCTTTTTTCAACGATTCATATTTCTCTTCTACTTCCTGCTTGTGTTCATAATAATGTTTAAGTTTCGCTTCATACAAATGTGCTTTGATATCTTTTTCAGGTTCAGAAGAAGGCCTCCAAGCTAAATGTTCTTTGTCAGAATGTTTCTCAAGAATATCAAGTTCATTAAGTTTTTTTTTTATTTCCAGGTTGCTAACTCCATCTTCAATTTGTTGTATTACTTCTTCTCTAACACTTTTCCCAATTTCTCTTGCTATACTCATAAAGTTTGTCTTGTCTGTTTTATAAACTGGCTTAAATGATTGGGCAAGAGCATTTTCAAACCCAGAGTCTCCAAAGATAGAATGAATGTACCTTTCAATTAACACATCAAATGCTTGTACTCTCTTAATAGGTTCCTTATCATTATGTGACACAGATTGGATGACTTGATCATTGTTTTCTACATCTTCCATTGTATATAAATATATATATATTTATAGCTAAAAGGTAAAAAAAAACTGATGAAGGCATATTTGACGAAATATATATTGTCCCTTAACAAAGGCTTCAGAAAACGACCAAGGGGTTAATTTCATTGGGCTAACAGAAAACAGGTTTAAAGAGAGATGGTATCAACATAAAAACACTTAAGTATGAAAACAAAGCCAATTCGACCAAGCTTTCGAAACATATTTGGAGTCTGCAAAATAGAAACATCACATCTATCTTTTCATGGAGCATAATTGATCACGCTCGTTCATTTGTAAGCAGAAGCAAATCATACAACCTTTGCATCAAAGAGAAATATTGTATTATCATGTCGGAATTATAACTGACTCACTTGCTTTTTGTCTGTCTTCATTCATTAAGGAAAGTCATTTTTTCTATCATATTATATTCTTTTGTTTTTTTAAAGCCATGTATGTGGATGTTTTAAGCATCCAAAAATAGATTTATTTAAAAAACTGCAACCTGCAAATGTATATAAAAAGTTAACTAGTAAATAATTATAATTATATATAATTATATATAAGGTGGTGACATTTTATTTCACAGATGGTTAGCACAGTGTAATATATAAAATGAATAAACTCTTAGGGTTGGACAAGAGGTCTGATAGCTTCCTTAAATGTCCGGACAATTAAGAGTTTTCTTTTGAGCCATGGGTGGGTATGTTTCTAACATTATCTTTGACGTTTTCTGTGGCAGCATAGAACTGTAGAAAAATTTAATCAATAACACAAGAATTTAGAATAGAATAATTTAAAAATTCTTGATGAATTCTTAGAAGGCAAATTCCTTGATGCGATTCTTATGTTCTCGCCATGCTTAATGACCAGCTGATTACCAGAGTTTGTTTACAACGTGTTGTAATAGCTATGAAAATGCTACAAGCAGCTTTAAGGGTAATTAGTGGTAAAGAAAAGAAATATCATCTCTAGTGTTTCCTTTGGGACTATTACAGCATGTGGTTTTAACTGTATCTACTTTGTTATTCCACTGTTCCGTGTTTTATTTCTAAATTGTTTTGAAAATTTACTATGACGAAAAAATTATAGTATGGGTGAACACGGATGACTCCTCCCATTCTTTTTTTCCTCCGTTTATCTAATCTTCAAAGGAAAGAAATGTTTTTATATTTTTATTACTAATTTCATATCTTACATCCTTTTGAAGGTAAATTAGGTTTCCTCTTTCATTTATTGGATACTAAAGTTGTTGTGTCAAGCTTTATATATGAAACTACCTTTATATTATATTATTAATGCCGGACAGTAGAAGAAAGCATGTAATTGGTTTTAAAACAACTGCACACAACATTGTTACAATGTAACATCTACTATTGTGCAGTAAGAAATTATTCTACGGTGCAGTAATGAAATTATTCTACTGTGGCAGTAGCGATTATTCTCTACTTTAACAGAATCACTAACTGCACAGTAGTACTTACCAACCTTATATTAACTGTACAACATAGGTGGCAGATATGGGCTTCCGTACAGAACGTATGGTACAATATCGTGCATGTGTCGTCTGCCAAAAATTAGAAAAATGCGAATAAAAGATATTGCCAGCAGAGTTTTTGGTTGCGCACACTATTATACATACGCACGCACTGTCTAGCTAGCTTTTTCATATATCACATATAGCTAGGGTTCCACAGGCTGGTGAGGAGCACAAAACTATACACTTCTCACACCCAAAACTCTGCATAGAAAAATGTTTTGGAACGTTTGATCATACTATTCATTGGTTTTCTCTAAAAAAAAATTTTCTAAACATCTCCGTCGCCATTTCGCGCTTTTTTTCTCAAAAAAGCCGGTAGCCAGACTACAGGGTCCGTTGCCTTTTGAGGTTCAAGACTTTTCCGAGTATTAAAACAAAGGCTAGATAGTTATAAGTCACAGGTAAATGGCAGGTAAAGCTAGTGAATGAAGTGAGAAGTGAGTGATGTGAAGTAAAGATTAAACACGGGACGAGAAATAAAAACTCTACATCTTACTAACTATACATATTCCTTAAAAGTCCATCTATCCATCCATCATGTCCTTTTTATTCTCCAATTCGCTATAACTAAAAAATTCAATAAATTAAGAAAAGATAGATAGATGATATATATATAGAGAGAGAACATACAAAAATAAAAGTGAAAAAATATAGCTAGCTTGCTAAGGAGTTTCACAGGAAAAAAATAGATTTTTTGAACTATCTAAACTTTCATGGTATAGAATTTTTTTTAAATCCATCTATCAATCATCATCTTTTTTCCTCCTAAATCGACTAGCTATAATATATCTCTCTATCCTATATTGTGTCCTCACAACAACAAAATGTGTGGCAGTGTACTTACAGCAGTAGAGTGTTAATCCACTAAAAACAATCATAGACAATTCCGTAAAAAATCCTTGGTTCGCATCTTTTTCTGCTCCTCTAAAGTTAGTTGTGGTCGGTGGCCGGTTAATATTGAAAATGGCAATTTTTTTCTTTCCAACTCAACAGAAGTCAAATGTTTCGATCTCAAGATAATAGGTTAAATTTTAGAGTTTATATTAAGCGGTTGGTTGCATGCACAGATGTCTTTGAAGGCTGTGTTTTGGTTGACAGCGCCGAAATACGACTTTAGCTTTTTTGAATTTTCATGATTGTATCAAGATAAAATGTGAAATTACATACAACGTTAACTGCGGTGAGGTAGTGAGGTTTTTTTTGCGATTTTACTGAATCACCCAATGAATTTTTAAGATTTTTTAAAATTTACAGCAGTTGGTCAGAGGAAGCGACACAAGGCTTTTTCAGGGAACCGCCCTAATACTCTTTATAAAGTTTCACCTGCAAAAATTAAGACATTACAATGGAATTACTATTGAATTTTGTCATAGCAAATCCTAGAATAGATGAATCCATTTCTACAATCAAGACCCTCTCTCACTTTGACTTCTTTATTACAGACTTATGGGCGATGTCCAAAGTAAATCTGCCAATTGTCAATTTGACGTTTTTGTCTTTAACCCACCCACCCACTTCTGAAAACATCAAATTAAGACAAGTGTAAAGGAATGTACATCAAAATATTTCAAACTTCCGAAATGAGTCTTTCGAATCTCAGTCATCTTTGTTTAGTCTGATTTCAAAGAAACTACATGATATGCTGTGAAGGCCCATCATGTTGTTCACCTGCGAATAATAACAATTTTTTAATTTTTCTATAGACATTTTCACTTTAATATTTTTTCCAGAACTCCATCATTGTTTGAAGGCATATATATGTGTAGGTGATAAATACGAGGAGTTATTTTAATTATCTGGATTTTCATCGTATATAATATAATAATATATAATAGATAGTAGCCATTACCTTTAATTAACACCTTTCATCTATGTATGTTTATAGTTCATAAACAGAGGAATTCTGATGTACCCTGTATTTCTTTTATACTTTAACACTCTAAGCTAACTCATTACTTTTTCTAATTCATTATTATTATTTTTTTATTATTTCAAGTTCTATACTTTCAGGGCCAATTTTTTTAATCCAGAACAGGACTCGATGGAAGAACAGTTTTTATTTTGTATGTATACATGTATTTAAAACTGAATCAATGATTCCTGTATAAAGATTATAAAATAAATAAATAAGTACTATAATATTGAAAACAACAAGTTACCTCTAAAACTCAATTCTTTTATAATACTTTCTTATAAAGGTTCATCCAGTAAAAGATAAACTACAGCGATGGAGTTTCTAAAATAGATGAATCTCATGTTTACTTTTGCTTTTAAACCACTTTTAGACCACAGGGATTGACAAATTCTTTTTCACACCAGTACGTCAGCGTACTTTGAATTATTTTTAGGCATACATTATAAGAAATACTTGAACTTCAGTTATGTTTCACTTCATCAATTTTAAGGCAGAACTATTCGAACTATTCCTCTCAGGCTAAAAAAATAAAATAAAATAAATAAAAAATAAAATAAAATGGCGATAGCAACTTCTTTTTACAATGTTGTATCAACCTTGTTGTTGGACCATGAGAACAATATTAATTCATAATTGAAACGCGCTTATCTTCCAGTCTTCGTATCCCATAATACAAAGTCTTTCCACTGGGAAATCTTTTCCCTCATCATAACATAGTCATTCTCATTTTTACTATGTTGCTTTTTTTCGTTTTCTACAACAGAACTTACAAACATTTTCAGAACAAATGTCACATCCTGTATAGTAGCAGGCTTGCTTTTTCAGCTTTCTTACTCGTCATGATATCAACAAAATTAAACAAACGTTACAAATTTGACTGCTTAAGGCGCCCCCTGAGAATAAGAAAATTTAGCCTGGTAAAGCAGGCTGGCCTGCCAAACCGAGATCTTTTTCTTTTTTTTTTCTCCTTCGCAGTGTTTTCAAATTTATTGATTTCTTCAATAATTTTTAGTAGTTTAGTTGTTTATAACTTTAGACTTTTTGTTTGTTCAAGAACCTTATTATACAATTTAAATTAGACTTGGCGTACATTATTTGAGAAATGTAGCATATGTATAAAGTCAAAATTGTAACCAAGCGTACTTCGATAGACAACTGCGTATGTTGGCATATATTCAACATTAAATTGACAAGTCTACTTGAACAGTAAAAGCAACCTTCAACACGTACTCACGTATGTGATTTGTCAACCCCTTACCATCAATTTTTTGCTACACTCCTTGGAGATTCTCCTGTTTTGAATTCTTTATTACAAACTAATAGCCCTATTGTTACTAATGACTAAAAATTGGTGTACATGAAGTTTACGTTGACGGGAAAAGCATGCAGAACAAATTGGCCTTGATAATACAAATAATTAAACATGGAACATTAAATAATTGACAACAAATCATCGAGACATGTCAAAACAGTATACATCAATGGAATTCATCTATTGTTTTTTTAACATGAAAAGGTCTATTCTAAATTCTTGTGTTATTGATTAAATTTTTCTACAGTTTTATGCTTCCATTGAAAATGTCAAAAGATGATTTTAGAAACCCACCGATTCACCCACATGGAACGTCAAATTGATGTTTTGCGTGGCGTGGCAAATTTTACTTTGGACGTTGCCCCTAACTTGTGTATTCTCTGGTAAGGACTCTTTATAAGAAAGACAAATTTGAGTCGATCACTTTAAACCACTTCTGTTGCCGCCATTTGCATTTTCAATGAGATATAAATAGTAGACATGATGGGATTATAGATTGATGATGTTTAATGTATTATTGTTTTGTGTCTTCTGATTAGCTATATATATATATATATCAAGGTATTCTGTGATCAAGGCCAATTTGTGCTGCATGCTTGGCTGTCAACTTAAACCATAAATACGCACAAGTTAGTGTCACTAATAAAAATAGCTATGGCATTTATCTTTTTATGTTTAAGAATTGGAGGGGTATAAAAGTGCAACAGTACTAGTTTTATTGTTTTTTTGTCCTAAAGAGTTGGAAATTGCAAAAAGTAGGGTGTGTGTAGTCAATGATAAGCAATGAAATATATAGTGGAAGATTATCTTTTCTTGATTTGAATTCCTATTTTTAGACTTAATAACGCTCGAGGAATGATGCAATCAATGAACCAACAAGTATGTTATTAACTGAAAGTTTGTTTTACCTGCATATCATAATGTAACCATAATGTAATCATTAAATTGTCATTGTCTGTCCTAAAATTCAACTATAGAGAAATTTTGAATAATGTTCTATAAAAATTTCTTGCCTCCTTTGGTTAGTGCCACTTTGATCTGAGCTTGCCCTCTGATATCTTGCTTCAATTTTCATAGTTTAACTTCCCAGCACTGATAAATGGTTCCCTTTGCCACTTGATACTTTTTAAATTTATGCTCAGCTTTTCAAATTGATAGAAAATTTTTATATCATTTTTGGTATTAAACATTATTTTTATACAGAGATTTGGTGTGAACAACACAAATCAACACAATGCTCAACCTAACCAGTTATCAACAGCAGATCGAGAACGTGTGTACCAATGGATCTTAGAATTAGCGAGCCCTGAAACTAGAGAACATGCACTTTTGGAACTAAGGTATTTTACTACTTGTGTTTACAATGATACATCTTCCATTTCAATATCAATCTAGAAATATATAGAAAACTCTGATCTCATGGGGTCTCCAATCTCATAATATCTAAACAGCTGCTTATTTCCATGGTATAATTTCTAGTTTGACTTGAGAAAAAGGCATAGCACCTAACACTGTCTTTTTGTCCTTCTTGAAAAATGGAGGAGTACTGTTGTTAAGGAGGGTCTTTTGGGGCGCTAGTAACAGATCTATCAAAGGCGTTGATTGCTTTTCCACAAGTTATTAATTGCTAAACTCAACACATGTGGAGTAACCCTGTGGGCATTACGACTTATACATGGTTACCTAACTTCTAGAAAACAGAGAACACAGAGAATCTCTTTTTTCAGTTCATGGCTAGAGGTCCTATTGGGATCCCACAAGAGTCAATTCTAGACCCTACTTTTCAATATTTTCTTTTCAACTTATTTTTCCTAATTGATGAATTTTGCAGATGATAACACACCCTATGTCACGGATAAGAATGTTGATCTCCGTATAACTTCATTTGAGGAAACAACAAAAAGATATTCCTATGGTTTTATGAATATGAAATGAAAACAAACCCTGATAAAGATCACCTATTAGTAAGTGATAAACATTGCTTGGAGTAACTTTGATGTAAGAAAGCTTTGCAAAAGCTAGATGCAATTGAAAGAATGCAACCTGAAATTAGGAGTGTCAATAAAAGGAGAGCAATGGTCAATTGGTTCTTTAAATCTCTATTCAACTATTGTCCACTTTTTTTGGATGTGTCATAGTCGCACATTCAATAATCGGATTAATGGTTTACATGAACGTGCCCTTCGGATGATTTGCAATGATAATTCAACATCTTTTGAAGAGCTTTTCCGAACAGATGTACCTGTCTCTATTCATGTAAAAAATTGTAGGTAAAAAATTGTGAGGACTTCAATTTTTGGAAAAGAAAGTCTAAGCTACTTGGGACTTAAAGTTTGGGAGACAGTTCCTCTTCAAATAAGAGAACTGGAAAATCTAGACTTATTCAAACGACTTGGATCCCTGAAAATTTTGTTCCGAACTTACATTCGAGATTTAGGATTCGTTTAAGTGTTTGTTTTCAGCTTTTTTACATTTTTAGTTAAATCTTTTTTGTTATTATTGGTGTTGTTTTTGTTTAGTTTGTTATGAGAATAAGTTGACTTAAATTAGCTAAAATTGATTATGTTGAGATTATGTTGTTTTCTTTTCTTTTGATGATCATACCTGTCTATAGGAAATACGTAAATAGTTTTCAGCATGAAAAATAAAGTAAAAACAAATATCTGGCTAAACTCTTCGGATTCCTCCGAAAACCAAACAGGGTATTACTATAGTTTGATTTTTTTATCGATGTATTCTGTTAGCTGCTTGCATAACAATTTTTCTAAAACTTTCGAAAGGGCTGGGAGAATTGTAATTGGTAGAATGTAGAACTGTCAGTAATTCATTTGATTATATATGATCCATATTGATTGGTTGATTGATTGATTGATTGATTGATTGATTGATTGATTGATTGATTGATTGATTGATTGATTGATTGATTGATTGATTGATTGATTGATTGATTGATTGATTGATTGATTGATTGATTGATTGATTGATTGATTGATTGATTGATTGATTGATTGATTGATTGATTGATTGATTTGTTTTAGCAAAAAACGTGAGGTAGTATCTGATTTAGCACCGATGTTGTGGCACTCATTTGGTAAGATATTAAAACGAATTGATTTTTAGGATGGGAGATTATTGGGAAATAAATTTTCCCTTTGCATGAACAAAATCTAGTTTTGTAACACCTGTTATATAACTCTGCGTAGCTAACAGATTTTTAAAAATTGTAGCTTAAAGACATATTTTTTGTGTAGGAACAATAGCTGCCCTACTGCAAGAAATTGTCAACATCTACCCAATGGTCAATCCTGCTAACTTGACTGTAATGTCTTCTTTCACTTTATCACTTATTTATTAGTTTATATTTTTCTCTTAATTATTTTATGTTGTTAATTATTATTAATTAATTATTAGGCTCATCAATCCAATCGAGTTTGTAATGCACTTGCTTTGCTACAGTGTGTTGCATCACATCAAGAAACACGATCACCATTCCTTCAAGGTACATGTTGAATTATTATACAATAGGTTTTTGCATGGATTCCAATGATAGAATTTATTGTGGCTAAGAAAAGATATTTGTTACAACATTGCTCGTTATGACTTTTAACGATATTGAAATTCAATGTTTGTTAATTTTCAGCTCAAATCCCCCTTTTTTTGTATCCTTTTCTCCATACCACAAGTAAAACGAGACCATTTGAATATTTACGACTTACAAGCCTTGGTGTTGTAGGAGCTCTAGTAAAAGTATGTTTACATTTTCATTTCAAATTTCTGATTTTTCCCTCTGGACATTTCTTTAAAAAGTTTTGATATTTTACAGACTGACGATCAAGAAGTGATTACGTTTTTGCTATCAACTGAAATCATCCCATTGTGCTTAAGAATAATGGAATCCGGAAGTGAATTATCTAAAACTGTAAGGGAGTTTTATGTTCTATATCCTGTTTATCCGAAAAATCGTTTCAATAAACAAAATAAATTGTTTACTTACACTTCTCTATCTAGGTGGCGACATTTATACTTCAGAAGATTTTATTAGACGAAACTGGCTTAGCGTATATTTGTCAGACCTATGAGAGGTTCTCACATGTTGCTATGATCTTGGTAAATTCTCATGTATCTTTGTGAAACATATGTTTTAAACTCAGTATAGAATCTCTCCTTGGTTGTGTAATGAAGTTACTTGATGCGCATTTTGAGCAGGAACGAAATCCTGGCTTTAGGGAGCGAGAGAAAATTATCCCCATCTTGTTGTATTTCAGGGGAAATTATGCCCATCTTGTTGTATTTCAGGGGAAAATGGTACTGGCGTTATCTAAAGAACCATCGCCAAGATTGTTGAAACATGTTGTCCGGTGTTATCTCCGTTTGTCCGACAATCCCAGGTGATTAGGGTTTTGTCTATATATTGGGTGACTTTTTGAAGCGTGGATAATGATAGACTTGATTTCTGTTTTGTTTTTTTTCTTCACTAGAGCAAGGGAAGCTCTTCGACAATGCCTGCCAGAATATTTGAAAGATAACACATTTGTAGTTTGTTTAAAAGACGACACTTCAACGAAACGGTGGCTGGCTCAATTAATGAAAAACTTGCAAGATGTGCCCCAATCGTTGGGTGATCCTAGAGGTCTTCCGTTGCCGCCATAAATTGATGGATAACGGTCAGTCAAAACTGATGATGAAATGAAAGTCGGAGAATTTTGAACAAAATGGTGTCGCTGTGGGTGGAAATACGCGAACAGTTTTACGAAACGTTTTAAAGAGATGTTATTAGAAATAAGAAGACAGTTTTATAGTTTTTTAAGAGATGAGAAGAATTTTTGGTTTGTTTTCTGGAAAATGTTGAAATAAATCATCGGAAGAAATTTAATAATTTGAAGACTCTGTCCATCTTTAATGTCCCCCCAAAAAATAATTGGAACAAATACCTGTTATTACTCATCACAAGTTTTTTGACTAACTAGTAGCATCTTTATCACGTGTCAATTTGTGATTAAAATTGGGAGGTTGTACCCAAATCTTCTGCACCGTTATTGTCATGTCAGGACGATGTAATGGTTGGTCTAACGGTATATGATTTAGAAGGGATAACGCAATAATAAGATTAAAGGCTCTCTTTATTATATTATCCTGTTTTTTAAATGTGTATTTCTCGCCTGAAAGAAACTTTAACTGACTTTGAGTAATATGCAGAAGAGATGTCCAAACATTAGTCAAAGTTGTGAAAAGTTGATGAAGGACTAAACACGTGTGCTTCAGTGACTCTTATTATAAACACCATCACTTGCGGACAGACATATCATGATATGGCAAGCCAGTTCTAAATATAGGTGATCCTATTGTCAGAAAGAGGTTTGCGTCGGCATGTCTTAATCCAATAGAAAAAAACACATGAAAGGTAAGATACAAGAAAATAATTTTTCTCAATTAAGAACTCAAAGATTTGTACCAAAGATTTTTACTTGACAAAACACACGAAGCGTTGGAATAAAGTTTCCATGACAACATTTCTCACACTTAGTTTTGGTAAGATTGACTAGTGATGCAAAAATTAGTTCTTTCCTGTTGCGTGTTTCGAATCTATGTTTACGGCAGATGTATCGTTTGTTTCGGATGAACTGTTATTCTCTTTTGGACCACTTTTTCGTTTCCCTAATAGTTTATTGATAATGCCTTTTCTTGCACAAGGTGTCTTCAGCAGAAAAATTTTTGCTTCAATGGTAAACATGGCCATATACAAAACTCTGAATACCCAAGTTGTACCCACAATAACAACTTCATTGTTAAGATTATGGTGAGCCAAAATTGCTGCAGTTCCTCCGATGAGAATATAAGTGGCATGGGCAACAACAGTCCATTTGATCAAGTCCTGGGCCCGGTTAAGACGTTTTGCTGATGATCGCCTGTTTACGGTTTTCGTAAATGTTTTTGCTTGGTGCAAGACATTATTGAGCAATAAGTTTATAACAACTGTCGCTGTAAGCGGTACAACACTTAGAGCAGCACATATGCTGAATTTAAACTTTTTACCAGTTTTCTCCCGAAGAAAAATGCAACCGATGGCAATGAATATAGACGTCATCCAAGCCGGCAAAAGGAGCTTACATACAATTTGTCGGGTTCCTAGCACCGACGTAGTTTTTTTGCTGAACGATTTTATACCGTGATAGCGAGCGTATGTATTAAGTAACAACATGATCATGTTGATGGTGACACCGACGTAAAGGAAAAAGAAATGGTCCAAACTTTGCCGGCATTCCGATCGTGGAAAACCATTGCGTGTATAATACATTTCATTCAGAAACAAGGATGTACCTCCGAGAATATTACCAATGTAACTGGATAAAAACAGTCTGTTATGAACACATTTACATAAGGATGCATCTCGAACTGTCAAAAATAACGTTGAAACATTTAATATTAAAACAATAACGGCAAACAGTGCTAGTAAAACGTACTGGATAACACTATTTATTTTGTTATCTGAAAGAAACAAATCCGTACAGTTCGCCATAATCTGCTCGATTAGTAGATAATTCAGAATTTTGTTTATTTTAAATACATCATCATCGTTTGCTATTTTCTCGACTCTATTCGAAATTCTTACGAAAACCATCAAAAGATGTTATTATTGAAACACATAATCGGGCAATTAATCCAATTTCATACTGTCTTTTAGAAGGACGATAAAAGCAATTAAAGAGAGAACATTGTGCAAACTGTTTATTACTTTTCAAATCTCAGAGCTTTCAAAACAAGTTTTTCAGATTTTTCACCGGGATGTTTAATGAGGAGAAATTGTCATTGCAACTTATTCAAGAGTTGTAATCATATAGGCTCTGCGAGGCCATATATTCATGAACCCCCACAATATTTCTATAGAAAATTAGGAATTACAAGTTTTCCAGAAACATGGATAAATTCACATAAACTGATGTATATTTACAGAAGTGTTAACTATCGTGGTGACAATTATTTACATTATTAGAACTAAGAATAATTTAATTATAAACTTATTTAAATTGCTTTGATAGTTTTCTTTTGTGAACATAATGCTAACCTAGCAGCTTCACATGCATGCAGCCTGTATAGTGAAAAGTATAATAGGGGTTAAGACGAGTGATGGAATATTCAGTCTAATGTATTGATTACTTCTGTGGCCCACCTTTCTGTGAAGAAATTTCAAAACCATTAGATTTGAGTAAATTTTTCAATTTTTCAATCAAACAGTTCTCAGCGCAATTCGATAAATCCATTGTTATTAATAGATGATATCCTACACAGAAAAATCCATTTTGACAGGTGCCATTGCCATTCACTCAGATAAAAATGGAGTTATCCGTCAGAAAAAAAGTTACTTTGCTATTTGTAAACTTTTTTTAGAGATACAGGTTTTAAATGACCCAAGTATTCCTTGACGGCGTTGATAACGCATTTTCTTGCTTCAGGACTTCGATAAAAGTAAACTTTTGCTTGGATTGTGAACATCGTCATATAAATAAGTCTTAGAACCCAAATTAATGTCACATAAACTGTTTCATTTTCGCTCCACAATAACATGGATACTGTTGCCAAGATACCTAGAAGCATGTACACAGTATGAACCAAAATGGTAGACTTAATGATCAACCGTGCTCTTTTGAGATTTGCCACAGAAACTTTGTTATTAGCCAACTCTGCATTTTTGAAGTTCTTGGTTAGATAGTGACTTAAGTGCGTGTTCCAAAAACTAGCCAAAAGTATTGGCAAAATACTGATGAGAACACTGAGGAAAAATGGGAAACTTCCCAGTATTTTCTGCAGAAAAAGGGTGCTTACTGCACCACACAATGCCAGTATCCATCCAGGCAAGATGTATTGAAGAAATATCTTTCGGTTTTTCATGTCATGTGTTTCTTGTTTGCCAGTTGACTTTATACCACGGTACTGCGTATAAGCAGTCACTAAAATCATATTCACATTAATAGCGACGGCCAGATACAAGAAAAAGTAGCGCTCTCTTCCTTGTTTGCAACCAAGTTTCGGAATACCCAGCCTGGAGAAGTGAACGGACGAAAATTCATTACCGAACAAGGACGCATTTCCCATGATGTTACTGACGTAACTCGACAAGAATATTCGATTGATGGACCATTTGGATTCTTTTTGACATTTCAAGGTTACAAGTATCGCGAGCAGATTAAAAGCGACACCAACAAACAAGAGAATGACAAGATTAATAAACTCCACTTTAAAATACAATGCATCCCCAGTTAAGAAATACACCGAACAATTCATCTTGATGCTTCTAGATTGGTCGTGAAGTTTCGTGTGATGTATTTATAATTTATGCGTCCATAGCATGACTTTGCATTTTGATTCCTAAATTCCTATGTAATGAATTAATTCAAGTAATTATTTTCTGTGGTGTTTTGACAACCACTTAAAGATCTAACGAGAGAATGCAATAAAATGATCAGTTTCCCACGATAGCGAAACTTTTACTAGACCGATATAAGATAAAAATGAAATGAAATCGATCAAAAATTGTACGACCACGTACAATCAATCTACTTCTAAAATCCTGCATATAAATCCCACTAAATATATATTTATATTTATATATTAATATATATATTAGTATATATAATATATATTTATATATTAATATAAACCCTTGTTTATCATTTTTTCATAATTTTTAATTAGTGCACAAACATGTTGTAGTTTATATTAGTATATCAGTCTCTTTTTTGTAAAGCCGAAATATTTTGTTTGTATAAAACCCAACCTCGTTAAAAACCATGTTAGATATGCATTTGAAAAGCATCTGGATGGCAATGAAGATTACATCAGAACATCAGATATAGCCGAATTTCAAAACAAATATATTTTATAGGGCATATGTTTCTTGGTTTGTTGAACCAACAGTATTGATGATAATAACGATCTTGTTAATATTGGAGGTGGTCTGGAACGTTCTACAATAACGAAGCAAGAGATACTTTTGTCTGAAAAGTAACAACGAAGGAGAGTGGCAGTTAATTTGGAGAAGCTGGGGCGGAGGCCGATTTTTTTTTTGGTACAACTTTCAAAATAAACCATTATATTGTAAAAATTATCTTGGTAAGCTACTCCTCTCGTTTATCCATCAAAACCACTTGAAATTGAAGATTTAGGGAATCTAGAGGACTGTGTAAAATTCACCAACATAACCTTACAAAAGGGAAACCTTGAGACATTTAAGTATTTTTTTAGACAATTTATGCAAATTTATGTTAATTAAAGTTTCTAGCATGATGTATGAGAAAAACAGATTATACATTAGAATTGTTAAGTTTTCTTCTTGTTATAATAGGGACACAAGACCAATGGAAATTGATTTGTCCGAAACAGAAGGTCCATTCTATATATTGCTTATTTGTACGACTAATCCGCACGCTAAATGTTAAAAATATCAACAATGCATTGCAATAACCACATGATGAGTAAACTTTAAAAAACTTGATTGAAGTATGTACAAAAAACAAGATGGCTGACAAGAAAGAAAGTGAAGCCAGTAAACAGATCTCAAGATCAAGACTGAGGAATAAAGATTTCTGATGACTGGTTAAACAAGACATCGATAAACAACTTCAAATAAAAAACTGATTTGGACAAGATACAGAGGGTAAGAGTAGCTTACAATTTATGTTATGGCAGATTTGAGTCCAAATAAGTTGTTTTGAAGTTGTTTATCGATGTCTTGTTTAACCAGTCATCAGAAATCTTTATTCCTCAGTCTTGATCTTGAGATCTGCTTACTGGCTTCACTTTCTTTCTTGTCAACCATCTTGTTTTTTGTGCATACTTCAATCAAGTTTTTTAAAGTTTACTTATCATGTGGTTATTGCAATGCATTGTTGATATTTTTAACATTTAGCGTGCGGATTAGTCGTACAAATAAGCAATATATAGAATGGACCTTCTGTTTCGGACAAATCAATTTGAGTAATGCTTCTTCACCATTTAAGTGTAGCAAAGTGGGCTCAAATTTCAACTAGAAGGTTTCCTTGTAATGTCTCTAATATCATTGTGCCGAAGGGTTACGAAACCTCCCTTCTTGCATGACAAAGCATGTTGGACATCGAATTTTAAAGTGCATGCGCATACTGTAGATAAACCAGGTATTTGCCAATCATATCTTAATCGAATACTGAAGCGACCATATTACGTTTCCAGGAAAAACAAAACTACACTGGCGAATAATGTCCGTCGTTTAGTTCGTTTAAGCCAATCAAAAAACGTTCTTTTCCGTATTGCCCATATATAGACATCGCTAAAGGGTTAACAATTTCCCCAACCTCGAACCCAAGGTCTCTTGCCTTTTACAAAAAATCTGTGTTATTATTTAAAAAGTAGTCCGATAGATTTGTCTCGCTTGTCTCGTTTTTTATATAGTCACATTCTACCATGTGGAGACCAAATATGATTCGTCAAGTATCACTCAGCAAGATCAGTATTTCCTTGGAAACAGTGCACTACAGAACTTTAGTGTTATGAGTTGTTTACATATTTCAAAGACTTCAGCAGTATTCCAGAAACAAGTGAGGTGTTTACCGTTCTGCTCAGTTGAATTTGTAAATCATTAAGATGCCAAGAGTGCCACGGTAAACATCCTTGAAAGGAGAGAGTTGATGTTGTGAGTAATCGTTCCTTGCCTTGGGTTAGCGTAATAATGAATATGATGTATCAAATCACATTGCTCTGTTTTAGAGATAAGCAGCCAGTACAACATAGTGTGGAAAAAAGTGGGCAGAAACTTAAAAATGGACTGGATGAAAAAAGTTATATATCTTCTCACACCTCTCAGATTTGTGAGGTTGGAGGTATGATATTCGAGAAAAGAAAACAGAGAAAGATACGAAAATACTAAGTTGCCAGTTATAAATGAATCAGACATTTTAGTCCTTTAAAATTCAGCTTCAAAGTTTTTGGACGCGGGCGCGTGTAAGGTTTTCTCCGGACAATTTACTGCAAACCGTTTTTTCACCCTCCGCTATCGCCCCTGCGCCCATCGTGTTGTCAGGTTTGGTTTTGCGAGTCTTTTGGCGTTTAATAACAAATGTGAAACGGAGTGCCGTTCGTTGTATAAATAAACTACTACTGAAGGTCGGCATTCATCATCCCATAATCGAGAAATTTAACTGGTGTAAGCCAATTTGGAGGAGAACTTTCTAAAAAAGAATTGTCAATTAAGTTGCAATTATCCTTTTGAAAACACTCTTCTCCATAATTTTTACACCAGTAAAATTGAGGTTAGACCATAGGTTGGCATAGCAACTCCCACTAACAACAAGCAGAACAATTACACCGTTGTAGGTTGGCATAGCTAACTCTCACTAACAACAAGCACAACAATTACACCGTTGGGCTTTTGAAATGCTGGCTACAAAATCCTTAAAGCTGCATTGGACGATTCATTTTGCGCTTCTTTTCGTTGAAAAACCACGCAAATAATTTCGGATAGCTTGCTAGTTTTAAACAATTTTTAAACATAAGAAGCTCGATCCAGTGTTATTTTTCCATCCAGTGTTATTTTTCCATCAGTGATAATGCTTCACACTTGACGGACGAATCGACATCAAAATGTCACGTGATTTTCATGAAATTTCAAGCAGCCAGAGAAGAAGCTTCCTTTTCAAATTTTAATATTTCATCATATAGTCAAACTCTTAGGAGTGCGAATCTCAACTAAAAGGTCCCTATTTTTCGATGTAGATGTAGATGAACCTTTGTAATTTGAACACTTTATAAATTGAACAATTTGGTTTTGCATAAACAAATGTAAACATACAATACTTTAGAAATGAATGCAACGTATCTCTGAGAAACTTTTATCTGGACTGACCAAACAAAACATCTGTACAAAACAGCCTTCCAACATGATTACAAATGTATATATATATTAAAGAACATTTTTCGTCGAAAAGTGAATCCGAAACAAAATAGATGACTGCTAAAAAGAACATGAGCCGAGAGTTCGTTGAACGAGACTACCTCATGTCCTGGAAATCTGACGGAAAAACATGAATTTATTCTGAAAATAAAGAAATATAAATTAAAATGATAAATATCTATAGTCTATCCCTTTTCTCAGCAAAAAAATTCTTTAAAATATAAACTTGTATCAGCGACATTGCTACTATGACAACGGCCTGTCCTATTGACCAGTACTGGACCCTCTCGTTCAGATATTCAGCCATGTCTCTGGATGTGGCTTCTCTCAATCGATGGTGAGTCTGGTAATCTATTATCACTTTCAACGACTCGTGAATTTGTACAGCAGATGTTTCGATCATAGTAAGAGCAGTGTGATGGCCTACAATGCCACGTGTTAACAAAGTCTCTTCACCAGATTGGAAATCGAAATAAACAGTCTTGTGGGTGTACGAAGAAAATTCATTACTGAAGCAAAATACGTATTCACCTATGAACAAAAATTATCAATAAAACGATATGATACTTTTCGTGCGTAGCTGGAATAACAAACTTAAATGCAGATGTTGGTCTGGGTCCAGAGCTTTCGTTAGTCTTAGGAGGCAAAGACAAAAACTTTGACTTTTAAACGTCGAAAAGCTATAAAATAGATTCAAGTAATCCTGGAAACAATATTGGAAAACATTATTTCGCAGCAAGCTATGCAAGTTCATTCTATCTAAACATATGGAAAATTCGGAATTAGGAAACTCAAAACGAAAAACCCTTGCGGAATAACTAAGAGATTGGCTTTTAATCGACTTCTTAATTAGTAATACAAGCAATGGCTCTGTTTACACGAAGAAGATTTATACGAGGGTCAATATGGAATATCTATGAAATCTTGCTGCTAAATTGTTATATCATAAAGAAAATATTTATTATATCATTATACGGAAAAGTTAACAATTTCACAATTACACATCATTTTTTAGAAATTCGAATAATATAGAATAAATCCGTAAATCAGCATGAGACCTTTTGATAATCTACTTTTGTGTTGAATGTGTTTAGGTTACAAGCGTATAGATAGCTGACAATTTCCATCTTTTCGATATCGGACAGTACAATTATACAATCAATATCAACTATAAAATCATTATGTTAAGGGTTATACCCATTATTGCAAAACAGTGACCTCAAAAAGAGCATTTCGTGACATCAAATTTTTGCAAATGAAAAATATCTTGAACATTTCGCAACATCAAATTTTATATTTGCGTCATTAACCATTAACAACACCAACCAAAGTAAAGAAATTAACTAGATCATTTTTTAAAAATATATTTTAAATAACCAATTCGTTATGATAAAGACGATGTTGTTGAACAACCTTCAAATCGTGGAACCAATTTATTTATTAATTTTATTGTTTACCCTAGATAGTCTCTTCAGTTCTGATAGAAGTGTTATCAATGAGGGTCTTGCTTAGGAGGTCCTAGAACATAAAGTCCTACGAAAGCTGCATGTCTGCTTCAACTGCTCAACTAGACAACCCCTTTAGACACCCACACTCAAGCTGAGTGCTAAGTTGAGTGGATTAACTCACACTGTTATAATCCCTGGCATGCCTCGGCCAGGATTTGAACCCGACCTCCCGCACTGGAGGCCAGCACTCTACCACGATGCCATCATCATTCATTTTCATTTCCCACCTCATCAATCATCATTCCTCAAACTCTCATCAAACCTCATCATTATCTTTCCCAAGTAGCCCATAATGAAAATTTGGTGGGAAAACATTTTATCCACATAAAGCAGCTAAACCTTACGTAACTTTATAAAATCTTTTTTGGGAAATTTTGTGACATTTGCAGTCAAATATACATAACTTTTTTTAACAGACTTTATCAAATGAATATGGTTCACCTGGTGTCTTTGCTTCAAATGAATGGCTATCATATTGTTTTTTCTTTTCATCATATAAAACATTTCCTTTAGGGTCTTTCAAGATGACATCAACATCATAATGGCCACCCGTAACAACCTAAAAAAATGATGAATTTTAAAATCGAACATTCAACTAAGCTTAACTTTTAGTCTCTTTACTTTGAAAGAAAGATATACGCAGAAACATAATTTCCTCTATAAAACTTGAAACAACTGTTAAAAGTAAAACAATGACGAAATAGGAAACAATATAAATTGATAAATATGAATTTTATAAAAAGCTGGAAACATTTTAATAGATCTGTGAAACTTAAAATCCCTTTTTTTAAAAGAGAGGTCATTTTCAGGATAAGAAACATTTGCAAATTATCGCAAATTAAATATATATAACATCTCTATTTCTAAGACGCTGGAAATGAGATTCCAAATCTTTAGTTAGCGTGGGTTGGCACAGTCACAACTATAAAAACGAAATCCTGCCTATGGGAAAATATTGACCAAGGTTGTGATGTCATTACGAGCAACTGAGGTTGAAATGTGTTCCTGTATTGACCATGTGACATCAATTAATCAATTAACCAATCATAATGATCTATTGCGAAAAGACAGGTACTAAAGTTGAACGTATTTGCTCCACTTTAATTCAAAATAGTTTTAGTAAAAATATATACTGAATTTGATCATTAACTATTCTTGTCATTCTTAAATTCGAAATTACTAATTACAAAATTAACAAGTTTGATAGGGTAACCCACTTGTTGAAACATAAAAGATACCTATATTTTGGCCAATGTAACTCTGTGACAATGGCATTTCATATGTGATGAACAAAATACTGGCAATTTATCTATGATCAATGATCTGTAGGCCATATGAATATTATGATGCGACATACCATTACAATGTAAAGGAAAAAACTTGAAATATCACAGAATCAGATTTACCTTCAACTCAAAGAATATTTTGAGAAAATTGAAATCTTGTCCACAAAGAAATAATAACAATGTCTTCAAAATTCTTTGTGGTGACTGTAATGCTATATATTTTTTGGTAGATTCATGTCATCTTTTAACGCACACACTAAGGAACATCAATACCCCGTGAGACCCATAAAAAAAGTTTTGAAATATACATTTTGATCTGATTTTAATTGTGTATAAACAACTTGTTCTCATTCACAACGTATGCTCCTCCAACAACATAAATCATCATGTCCATTATACAATATGATAAACTTTTCACTTATTATGCCATATATTTTAGTTTAATAAATATAATATAGCTACTTACTACTTAGTAGGAGGGTGAGGATTTGGAGACTCCCCCAAACACAGTTTCAGTTTTTGGGCATGTCAGAGGTCTCTTTTTTTCAAAAGGACGCCTCTCCTTAATCGAAGAAAAAACTGGAAAAAGTTTACAAACCTGAAATTCAAGAGTGCACTTTGTTACATTTTCGATTTTTTCGTGGAAACATTCTTTTGCGTTATCTGTAAGCTCGAATGTAAGCTCTACAGAGTGCAAAGATAAAATAGCGGATGTAACAAAAATGAATATCCTAAAGATACTGTAGGAGACCATTCTCCACTTCTATGACACGTTGAATATGCAGCAAAATTTATATCTGTTGGCGTCAGACAGAAATAATAAATCTCCAAACTAAGCACACAGTGAGGACACCATTAACTTCAAATGCACATTTTCTTGGTCACACATACCTTATTAAAAAGTTAAAGCGAAAATCTGTTTCACGGAGTTGGGAAATGCAAAAAAATATTAACGAGGAAAAGAGACGTGGCAGCATGCATATCGAGGCAAAACGTTTCATATGGTGTTCAGCTATTAAATATTTACGTTTTATTTACTTACCACATGCAGTAAATTAGATTATAATTTAGATTGTGGCCCTTCAAAGTTTCTGCCAGCGAAAAAAAACAAAAAAACTTCAGCAAAACTAAAAAAACTAATTAAGAAAATTTTCACTACAAATTTAAATCTCACACGGCAAATACACCTTCCCGAATTTCTCTTTAAACATCGTGTTTTTGCTAGTACATCCAACCTCGTTTTTCAACTTATTGTATCACTAATTGTTTGACTTTATGACCTAGTCATTATCGTTGTTTTTATCAAATAGAACAGCCCAAGTCACTCTAGATTAGTTCAGATTAGTTAGGTGTTAAGGGCTTTTTTCGATTTTACTTCGGATTTTTTTTATTCGGTAATATAGAAGAGATTTTTAAGATTTCCCCGTAAAAATATATAAAGGGAAAAAAATATTATTTATTTATAGGCCTTCTGTCTATCGACTAAGAGTTGCAATGCAACCGTCTTTCTGCCCATTTTCCGAATCGGTTATCAGTTTATAAATTTTTTTCCAATGCTTTTTTATATCCATGGTTTCGATGATGATTATGTGTAAAATTACGTTATATTTTAAAAAAGCTTCAGAAAATTTAAAGAAGTATTTTCTTTGTATTATTTAAGTGTGTACATTTGATATGGAGCAGTTGGTCGTCTTCCAACACAGGGCCGGCGGAAAGGTTTTGGAAATGGAGAGGCTGAATAATATAGTATCTAAGGAGGCGCCACCATGGTTGGCGCCAACGGGCTTGAAATTTTTGAAAAATAGGCCCTCTAGATTGGCTAAAACTGGCCCCAATTTAAAAGAATATTGTGTCGAAATAATCACTGATAAACGTAAAAAAGCAGGCTCAAAATGTGACCCATGAATAACGCATCAAATTTTTCCTTTGTTCTAGATATATGTATACAATGATGGAATAGTGGATAAAGTAAAGTAACGAAAAAGTAAACATAAAGATACTAAGTAAATTACAAGTCCTTTGCAGTAAATTTGCCAAAAATTCTCTGGCGATGCTCGTCTGATTGAACAAATGCATTTGCAATCTTTACTAAATCTAGTTTATCTGTACAATTTTTATGAAAGTTAAGCATCGAAACAGAGTTAAATCTTGCTGGTAACATCGTCGATCTGATCCAAGTTTTGACTCTCCTGGCCAACGAAAAGGTTCGCTCAGCGGTTGCACTAGATGCTGGGTTAACTGCTAATATTTTACTAATTTTGCAAACGTTAGATAAAAATTTCTTCTCTGGCTTCTCCAATAATTTCATTTCCTTAATCAGATCTTCGAAATTATCTATTTCTTTATCTTTCATAAGAACTTTAAATGATGAGAGCTCTACCATCAACTCATCCTCGTTGATATCGGTTGCATAATTCTCACGGACAACTTTCAATTCTGCCGTTATGTCCTTGCCTTTCAATGCCTTTATCAATAATGACTCTAAATTTTCAAACATAAAAAACGATGGCTGGGTAAAACGATCACGAATAGAGGTAACTAAGACATCGATAGCTTCATAAAACTGCTGACGATAGTGGTCGCGTGGAGTTGAGACATGGTGGGCTTCAGACGAGCTTCTGTTTCCTTCAAGATAAAACAACATCGAGTATTTTGGATTTTTACGTTTCCTTTTTAAAACTGGTTCGGAAACGAACGGAATTTGTTCGATCTCCTTCAAACATAAATCATAAAGAGCATCGAAACTTTGAGAATTTCGCATTTTGGCGATGGTTTCGACAGTAAGCATGGCTATGCGCTTACTACTGACAGCTGACATTTTCTCTTTTTGCAATGTTTGTGATAACTTGTCGGTATGTGAGTAAAGGAGTTTTCCGATTTTCAATCCAAAGTAATAATCGAATGTCTCCATTTGTGATTGGCATCCAATGATTCGTGATTTCACATCTCTGTTAAGCCCTAATTCCGTAAGGCAATCATCCCAAAGCTGGTGCAAGTGGTGGTAGTTTTCGATGATCTTTTGAAAACAATTAGCACGAACTGTCCATCTCGTTGTTGAGAGTTTACTGATACGGTTAGTTGATTCAGCATCTACATCAGTAATTTTTATGGCCTCCAATTTCTGTTCCCGTTTAGGAGAGTACTTCACAAGTACCGCAATCTCGCCGCTGGTATCCATGGTATTCGATAAAATCTTTGATTCTTTTGTCGTTTCTTTCACAGACAAGCTTAGCGAATGACAATGGCAGTGAGTTACAAATGCTTTTGATTGCATGTCTTGGATTTTCTTTGCGACGCCGGACTTTTTGCCAAGCATACTACTCGCGCCGTCATAACACTGTTCTCTACAGTTATCTAAAGATATTTGGACACGTAAAAGGATATCGGTAATTGCTGAGACGATCGTATCGCTTTTGATATTTTGGACCTCGTAAAAGCCCAAAAAATCTTCATGTATGTCGAACAAATCATCCACCCATCGTAAACAAAGAGTTAATTGTTCTTTGTTGGAAATGTCAGTATACTCATCGCAGATGGTTGCGTAATAGGTATCTTTTATTTCGTCAGATAGATCACGTAATATTTGGTGTGCCATCAACATGAGTAATTCGTTTTGGATGTCGTGAGATGTATATTTCTCTCTCTTCTTTTTCAACCACTCGGTCAGCTTTGGAAAGTCAGTACATCTCAATTTCAAAAGCTGGATAAAATTCGAGTTTTCATCGCTCTCATCTCCTCGTAGTGCAAGTCCTTGTCGACCAAGAAACTGTATTGTTTCAATAATTTTCAAGAGACATTTTCGATTTTCTTCCATGTCCGACTTGATCTTTTCGCTTGTCATTTGGAGTATGTTCCCACACTGAGGTATCGTTATCTCAAAGGTTAGTGCTGCAATGTGGCATTTGGATTGTTGATGCTGTTTGAACTTGGCACGTGCATTTTTCCAATAACGAAAACCAGAGGTAAGGAAAGCTTCTTCCTTTCGTTCCAGATCAAGTTTTGGCAAGTGTTTTTTACAAACGAAACATGTCACTGAATCTCTTTCCTCGTTAAAATCAAGCCACTCAAATTCAGTTAGCCAGTTGTGTTGAAAAGAACGGTACTGGTCTCCAAATAAAGTTTTTTTAAATTCAAACTTACTGTGTGGATGATTGGGTTTATCAGCAATCACTGGTGGAGCCTCTGCCGAAGATCTTGTGCTACTATAACTGCCACTACTGCTATCCGTTGTCTCTGGTGGGCCAGTAATATCGGTTTCTTTTCCCACGTCTTCATTTTCTCCGCTTCCCGCTTTTTCAGGAACTTTTTTAAAATAGTTGTTAATCGTTTTCATCTTATAAATATTGAGCGTTTTGTACTTGTCTTGTCTTGTCTCGTCTTGCTCTCTCTCTCTAAACTGAAACTATCTTCGTTCCTCGTAATATGAAAAATATGAGAAAGAAAAAAACGCAAAAAGGTCTCCTTCTTTGAGCATTATCAATATGCACAGGTCGGCACTGGTTAATATGTATCAAAATAATATCTACGTTGGAGGGTTTTCTGTTTCATTGACATTAAATCTATCAAAGAAGCTACACTTTTGCTGCATAATAGATTCAACATTAGTCCGCATCATATTACGCACATTATTTTAAATCAATGAAAACACTGTTAAAAAAAATTCATACCTTTGCAAAAAAGTGGGGAGGCTGAAGCCTCACCAGCCTCCCCGGCTCCGCCGTGCCTGCAACAACTTTTGAATTGTTTATCTTTTTTATATTTTTAAAAAATATATTGAACTGTAAGCGTAGATGGCCGAGTGGCCCAAAGCTTTGCATTTCTTTTCGAGAAGATAGTGGTTCAAATCCGATGTTTTTCGAGTTTTTTCAGAATAAGTTACAATAAGTAAATGTAGGTTACAGCTATCCTCCTAGGTTACAGTAAACATGATTATAGAGACAGATTTAGTACTAAACGATAAATATATTTGAAATAATCCGCCATCGGATTTAAACCACTATTGGATTGATGCAATGACATGTTTTCACAATATTGGCCAATATTGGTCAAAAAAGACATTATAGAGAGACACCCAGGCTATATAAAGCTTCTATTTCCTCTGGAGTTATCATTATCATAAACATTGATAAAACGAGTTCAAAAATGAAAGAAGCAGGAGAAAAATTGGATTCTCGCAATAACACTTGGCTTGGACACACTGAAATCTTTTAAATCAACAATGTTGATCTTGTTTTACTGTTGTGTGAATAAAATTTTGGCCAAAATCGAAAAAAGCCCTAACTAATCTGAGGAATTTTGAAAACGACACGAGTATCCAAAATATATATCACTATATTTAGGTTTGCGTATGCAAGAGTTAGTTGCTAAGTTGGCATGACAAATATTCAAAACAGAAGAAACGGGTTTGACGGGTCCACCGTCCAGCAAAAAAAACACCGTGTTAACAATTTTCAAAACCAGTATTCCTAGAAACTTAAAAGATGACCAATTCCTGTTAGAGTTAGGTCTTGAAACTTGGTATGCTATAAAATTTCCCCATGGACTAAATTCAAATATTAATGAAGGCTGTTTGAATAAAATATTTTCGACTACCTCTTCATAAAATGGTACGCAACTATGTCTAGTTCAAATTGACATTAATATAAAGTAAAAGGAAGGAATGCACTTTGCACAAGTACGACATTCCACAATTGTGCACCTAAAAAGATGCAATAGTGTATATGAGTAGTATCTTTGTGGGCAAACGTTAAAACCATTGTTCGAACGTACAGTCCATCGGCTGCAGGGATTGACTGACTGCCTAATCGCAAGTCAGAGCAATAGGATTTAAATTCGTCGGTTCGTCGTAAGTATGTGATTCCAATACGGGAGTATAACTACGAGTGAGTACTCAGTGGATATACAGCCTATTGTTTTTCCTGTTTCTCTACTATTTGAATATTTAGCTTGCCAACTTAGCAACTAGCTCTTGTTAACGCAAACCTTAATAATAGTGATTTGAAAGACCAGGTAGTTCCCCTTTATTCAGTTATCTCTTCAATACATAATACAACTACCGTGATGCAATGCAAAAAAGTCATTAAAAATGTCTCAATAGAAAGAATAACGAAACCTTTTGATGAACAAAAAAATTGATATTCTCATTGCCATTTAGGGACATGCTTAAACAAAGCATTGCATTGTGGTAATTTTATGATTTATTAAAGAGATAACTGAATAAGGGCCTCTTTCATCACGTATGGGACCACGATATATTAGGGAGGTAATATCTTCTTATACTAATACGCAATCTTGCTTTTTTCTTACCTAACTTTTAAAGAAAGAACGTTAAGTAAAAATTTTCGGGAAGTTCGTCAATGGATGTTTGTTTATGTTTGTTCCGTATTAGGATAAGGCACTCCGGCTTGGTGCTTATAATTGTTTTATGATATAAAATACGTAAGGGAAGACATGATATAGCATATCAGGCGGAGACTTCGAATTGCAATCGAACGTAGCAGCTATTGACAACGAATGTAAAATAGTTGTTTGAAGAAAAAAGAAGTGTTTGTTTACATTTTTTAAGACGAAGTAATAATAAGAAACATGCATAAAAAAGACAATTTTTTTTCACGAAGCATAGTTTTTACATATTTACGACTTATATATAATGTTGAAGGTATAAGACATATCAAACGGCATTTTATCCAGTTTCGGTTTGTTTTTTTAGATTTCCAGAGAAAAGAAAGAAAATTTAGTAGAAACTGTGTTGGGCATGGTATTTTTTAGTACAATGATAGAAAGAAGAAAGTCAAGAAGGTATAAAAGATTAGAGATTTGATTAATCTGTTGGTTTTGGCCGTGAGTAAAATTAGTTAATACCGATGGCATTTTTTCTAATTGGCGATCTCTCTGTTCCTGGAATTTATAGAGAAAGAAAACTCAGCTTTGAAGAAAGAAACATTCTTCGGAGGTATGATTCTTTTTAAGATTTAGTTAATACCTTATATCTTACATATGTAAATCTGTATATATTCCAAAAGTTAATTCTGCGATGGGTATTGTAGTGTGGGGTGAGTGAGATATTTTACAATTTGTGAATATTTTTATCTGAGAGTTAGTATTGATAATTATGAATCTATTCACCACAAAGTCTGAAAGTATTTTTGGTTGACTAAAGTTAGAAAGTGGAAAGAATTAAGAATTGGTTAGGATTCAGAAGTCGAAAAAATACAGCCTTTTATTTAATTTTTTTTATTTTATTAATTTTTTTTGTAGCAAGTTGTTTGAGGGACATGGAACTATGACGTCATTATCATGACGTTAAAATGTATTGCCGACTACATGTCGGTCACAATTGAATTTGTGTACATTTTTTCGATGGGCTTAATATATATGACATTAAACGCATAATTATTGCGTTAATTGTTGCCGTTTTGGGCCCATATTGGCTTTGAGTTATGACTCAAATTGATTTCTTCAGTAAAACTTTCCATTAAATATGATTCGACGTAAACATGTAATAACATTTTTAACAGACAAACTTCTTCCACGTTCTGTGATTTCTATTTTTGGCGACAAAGAAAGGAGAAATCAATAGTTTTACCTCAATACACGGGGTTATAAAATGCTTAGTATGGCGGGTAAAATATTTATAAATCGATGAAAGATTTTAGGGCGGCGTTTTGGACTGCGTTTTTGTATTTCATAGAGTTATTATCAAATGGTTAGTATAGCGTGTAAAAACATCTTATTGGGAAAGATGTAAAAAAATTTTACACGGTATACTAGTCTATATACTAATAGCGAGTTGTGCATCCACTTTTTAGTCTGGTCAGTGTGAATAAAAGAACTGGGAACGAAATGTTCGTATGGAAAATGTTATAATTGACATTTTAGGTCGTGCGTAACTGAGTTGTCGAGATATAGGCGATATTAGTATTATAGGAGTAGCCCGACGTCAGTGGGCACATTGCATTGCACCCTAAATAGAACGCGATATTTAAGGGCAAATATCTCGAGAACCAATGAGAATAACTGACGTCGCATTGGGCGCGCAATATTGGCGGTGGGGTGTCGAAAAATTTGGGCCTAAAACATTTTGGGGACGGGCGTGACGTCATCACAATTTTTGATCGGCGATATCTCCGTAACGGTAAGTCGTACGCAGACGATCCCATACATTTTCTTGATCAGCTTTTCGAGCTCTACAGCTTGGTGAAATTTATTGTTAGCAATTATGTGATTTTATTTTTCGTCATTACTATATATTGAAAGAGGAAGAGCACGGGATGGTGGTAACTCATGGGTAAAGTGAACCGGTAAAATGTTTTTACCCGGGATACTAGTCTTCTTATACTAATACGCAATCTTGCTTTTTTCTTACCTAACTTTTAAAGAAAGAACGTTAAGTAAAAATTTTCGGAAAGTTCGTCAATGGATGTTTGTTTATGTTTATTCCGTATTAGCATAAGGCACTCCGGCTTAGTGCTTATAATTGTTTTATGATATAAAATACGTAAGGGAAGACATGATATAGCATATCAGGCGGAGACTTCGAATTACAATCGAACGTAGCAGCTATTGACAACGAATGTAAAATAGTTGTTTGAAGAAAAAAGAAGCGTTTGTTTACATTTTTTAAGACGAAGTAATAATAAGAAACATGGATAAAAAAGACAATTTTTATTTACGAAGAATAGTTTTTACATATTTACGAGTTATATATAATGTTGAAGGTATAAGACATATCAAACGGCATTTTATCCAGTTTCGGTTTGTTTTTTTAGATTTCCAGAGAAAAGAAAGAAAATTTAGTAAAAACTGTGTTGAGCATGGTATTTTTTAGTACAGTGATAGAAAGAAGAAAGTCAAGAAGGTATAAAAGATTAGAGATTTGATTAATCTGTTGGTTTTGGCCGTGAGTAAAATTAGTTAATACCGATGGCCTATTTTCTAATTGGCGATCTCTCTGTTCCTGGAATTTATAGAGAAAGAAAACTCAGCTTTGAAGAAAGAAACATTCTTCGGAGGTATGATTCTTTTTAAGATTTAGTTAATACCTTATATCTTACTTATGTAAATCCGTACATATTCCAAAAGTTAATTCTGCGATGGGTATTGTAGTGTGGAGTGAGTGAGATATTTTACAATTTGTGAATATTTTTATCTGAGAGTTAGCATTGATAATTATGAATATGTTTACCACAAAGACTGAAAGTATTTTTGGTTGACTATAAAGTTAGAAAGTGGAAAGAATTAAGAATGGTTAGGATTTATTTTAGAAAAGATTATCAAATGCTTAATATGGCGGGTAAAATATTTATGAATCGATGAAAGATTTTAGGGCGGCGTTTTGGACTGCGTTTTTGTATTTCATAGAGTTATTATCAAATGGTTAGTATAGCGTGTAAAAACATCTTATTGGGAAAGATGTAAAAAATTTTTACACGGTATACTAGTCTATATAATAATAGCGAGTTGTGCATAACAAATTTAGTTCGGTCAGTGTGAATAAAAGGACTGGGAACGAAATGTTCGTATGGACTGTGATATAGTGACATTTTAGATCGTGCGTAACTGAGTTGTCGAGATACTAGGCTATATACTAATAGCGAGTGTGCATAGCACTTTTATTTTAGAGAGTGATACATTTAGAAAAATTTCACGGTCATTTTCTCACGAGGGGCGCGTAAAACCACGCTGCTGCGAGAAGCGTTTTTTTCAGTATTAGTATATTAGTAGTAGCAAATGACGCGACGTGAATTTTTTGGCACGGGTAACATTGCATTGCATCCCCAATGGAACGCGACGTTTAGGGACAAATATCTCGAGAACCGTAGGGATAACTGACGTTTTTGGGGTCCGCAATATTGGGCGATGGGGTGACCAAAAAAAAATTGGTTCTAAAACTTTTTTGGGGACGGGTGTGATGTCATCAGAATCTTTGATCGACGATATCTCAGTAACGGCACGTCGTACACAGACAATCCCATACATTTTTTTGATCAGCATTTCGAGCTCTATAGCGTGGTACTACTTATCCTTTTGAATTGTGTGATTTTATTTTGGGTCACCCCAATATTGATAGAAAAATCACGGGATGGCGGTAACTCATGGGGAAAGTGAACCGTAAAATGTTTTTACCCGGGATACTAGTCTATATACTAATAGCGACTGTGCATCCACTTTTTAGTTAGGTCAGTGTGAATAAAAGGACTGGGAACGAAATGTTCGTATGGAAAATGTTATAATTAAATTTTAGATCGTCCGTAACTGAGTTGTCGAGATATAGGCGATATTAGTATTATAGGAGTAGCGCGACGTCAGTGGGCACATTGCATTGCACCCTAAATATAAAGCGATTTTCAGGGGCAAATATCTCGAGAACCAATGGGAATAACTGATGTCACCTTGGGTACGCGATATTGGCGATGGGGTGTCGAAAAATTAGGGTCTAAAACTTTTTGGGGACGGGTGTGACGTCATCAAAATTTTTGATCGGCGATATATCAGTAACGGTAAGTCGTACACAGGCGATCCCATACATTTTCTTCATCAGGTTTTCGAGCTCTACGATTAAGTGATACTTATTCTTAGCAATTATGTGATCTTACTTTTCGCCACCCCTATGTTTTAAAACAACACAGGTGAAGATGGGGGTGTAACTCATGTAAATCATTGGGGATGGGTGTGACGTCATCTAAAAGTGAACTGGTAAAATGTTTTTACCCGGGATACTAGTAGTACAATATATTATAGAGACAATATAGAAATAATATAAAAGTAGGCCAACTGAATCATAAAACATCCTTGATCGTACACATGATATCTCAAAAGTTTGTGGTTAATTTGTTGTGGGACAACGAGGCTGATTACGTCATGCATTGTTCTTTCAAACGAAAACAAAACGCTGCATTACGTATAAAACAAGGACCAAGCCCCTCCCCCTCACATAATTGCTCCGAAATATTTTTGTTTCAGTTTTACAGCAGTAAAACTATCATGAGAGAACGTTAAGATAATGCTAAACTCTTCCCAGTAATCGATATTTGAGGAACTATAGTATTAAAAAAATAAGTTTACCTTTTTTTCGTTTTTTCAATTTTTTGTACTAATGATAATCTCTGATAGGGTAAATATGAACGTTCCAATACTATAAGCTTGTGAAATAACAGCAAAAATATAAGAAACTTGAAAAATATTCGCCATATTGCACTCGGCATGTGCGATAACTAATACATATTGACTGACGTCATAGTAATCTATCTATCTATCTATCTATCTATCTATCTATCTATCTATCTATCTATCTATCTATCTATCTATCTATCTATCTATCTATCTATCTATGTCTTTTCTGTATTTGTTAGTGTAATGGTAAGTATATAAAAACTATAAAACTATAAAACAGTGTAGTAATGTAGATCCGAATGTAGGAGAATAGTGCATGCATAGGGCGGATGCTGAACTAGAACTAGTAGAAAACAGGACTTGGAAAGAAAAACAAAACAGAAACGTAGTTGAAAGAGGACGGAAGGCCAATATGGCTTATATAAGGGGGAGTATTAAATCGAGAAAGGCATAATGCAGGTTTAAAAAAATAGTATTCAAAGTTAAATTTTTATATTCAATTTTGTACATGTTTGTAAAGGATAAAATCAGAGATAACATTAAAAAAGTATTCATAATTTTTTTTATATGTACAAATAAGAGAATTTAAATCATTTTCAAACATAAACATTTTATTGTTCCACAAATAATGAATGCTGCATTGATAATCTCTTGTGGCAAGCTATTCCATTGGTTGACAACTCTGTTTACGAACATATGCTGACGAAGCTGACATGATGTAGGCTGCTTGTAAATTGCCAATTCGTTGACCTCTTGTCGTTGATGATTTCGGTATAATTAAATCTTTAGTGACTTTCGTATCATAATATCCTGTTTGAATTTTAACGGTTTCAATCATATCTCCTCTGTATCTACTGTAGAATAATGTAAGGAGATTAAGCATAATCAATTGTTGGCGGTAACTCATTTCTTTGAGGCCTGGAATTAATTTTGTTGCCCGTCATTGTACTTTTTCAATGTTTTCAATGTATTTTCTAAGAAATGGCGACCAAATAACATGACCATATTCCAATATAGGACGAACAAGGGATTTAAACAAGAGATTAAAGTTTTCTTTGCCAAGATTTATTTAAATAAATAAATAAATAAATAAATAAATAAATAAATAAATAAATAAATAAATAAATAAATAAATAAATAAATAAATAAATAAATAAATAAATAAATAAATAAATAAATAAATAAATAAATAAATAAATAAATAAATAAATAAATAAGCGATTTGAAATAAGTAAGTAAGCAAGTGATCATTTATTTAGTTTATAACTCTCACACTTACAATTACAATGAAAGAAAGAATAACTAGGAGACCACTCCATATAGAAAATTCTAGTCAAAGGGAGTGGCCACCTAAAAAAAACAATAAAAGTGATAAAAATGATAATAACATATGTAATAAGTTTTCGTCAATTAGTCAATATATTGAGAAATAAGATACGATTTAGTTAAGGCTTTTAATTTTGGAAATGTAAGCGCAGATAAGTCGTCAAGTTGAAGATCGACTGATATTGGATGGAGAATTTACCAAATGAGAAATTCTTGAACGGGTGTTAAACTAACGAACCTACCTTCCTTCCGCGAGTATTATAATTCAAATCAGAGCATTTAAAAATCAAATTTTTGCGACCTTGTGTATAAAAGATATATTTAAAAATTTTACAATGTCAAAAAGCTTAAGGAGACCTAATTTCCGAAACAGAGGGGATGTATTAGCTAGCCAGTAAGCATTACAAATAGTACGTATTGCACGTTTTTGTAGCAGAAAGATACGCTTTGTGACTAGGTTTACCCTTTGACCTCAAACCTGACAGGCAAAAACCATATGTGAATGAAAGATAGCATAATAGACAGAAGTTAAAAGAGGTTGTGGCATAAAGTGACGACGTTTTGTTAAAGCTCCATTTGCTCTTCTTAGTTTGTAAGATAGCTTGCACAGACCAGTTAAAATTTTCATCTATATGGATTCCAAGATATTTAATGAAAGAACTCTTAGTCATTTTTTTACCGTCAATCTTAATACAGAAATTAAAATCAATATTACGACGCTTGTGTTTAAATAAAACATGTTCTGTCTTAGATGCATTAAGAGAGATTTTGTTTGCACTTAACCAGTGCATCAAGAGTTTCAAATCGATGTTGACCCTCTTAGCGAGTTGTTTTATATTTTTACTACAATTTAACATATTTGTATCATCGGCAAAATGGAATACAGAAGAAAATCTAACTGCCGTATGCATGTCGTTGATATAAATTAAAAACAATAAGGGTCCCAGCACTGAACCTTGAGGAACTCCATGAAGAATGGGAGAAATATTTGAACTTTGACCTCCAATACAAACGAATTGCTTTCTATCAGTTAAAAAGGAATAAAACCAATTTAATGCATTACCTCTGATACCATAACGATTCAGCTTAGCAACTAGTATTGAATGATCCACTGTGTCAAACGCTTTTTGTAAGTCTTATAATATCCCACATGCAACTTCCCCATTATCCAGCGCTTTTAAAATTGTTTCAGTAGTGTTAATCAGGGACAAAGTTGTTGAATGGTTCTTACGGAATCCAAATTGCAATGGTACAACGTTTGATGAAATTGAAAAAAAGAAATTATGCGCTTATACATTAATTTTTGAAATACCTTATCTATATTTGATAATAGGGAAACTGGCGGTAATTTTTGACTTGCAATGGCGAATCTTTTTTGAATACTGGTATAACCTTAGCAAGTTTTAGTGTTGTTGGGTAGGTACCAGAGGTAAAGGAAAGATTGATCAAAGAGGAAAGAGGAGTACACAATTCAAAATATAATTTTTGGGTGTTAATGTATTGGTGATGCAACTTTCGACAATTAAAATGTCGACTCCAATAAATTGAATGAAAAATCTGCTAATCCAATTCGACAAATTTGATACCATAGTCACGTGGTGCAAGAAAGTCACAAGTCACGCAGATGCAAGATGTTTAGATCATATACCTTATTCCAGGAAATTAACACGCTATAAAATTAGCGCGAAGGAAATTACCGCGGAAGAAATTACCGCGGTTGACGAATTTTGCCTTAAGTTTTTAAATAAAATTAAGCGGTTACAACAAATAGATTTCAAAATGTATGAAATTAACGTGAATTTGAGGCATTGGTGAATTTTGTAAGGCAAACGCAAACAATACATAGACTCTCCTCCTCACTATCACTCGGACGGTGCTTTTTATTATTAACTGTCAAAACAATGAGTTATTGACAGCAAATCCAAACCAATGATTACATGAAATTGTTACTATAATGATTTTTTTTTAAAACGTTTTTTATTTGAAAAACATTGAAAAAATACGCATATAAAATTAACACCTTATGATATTTGCCAATATTAAATCAATGTTGAAGGAAATAATCCGCGTTAATTTCATAGCGCGTTAATTTCCTAGAATAAGGTATTATCATATGTCATATGCCATATATATATTAGCTGCATGTACAGTGTGTCCACAAAAAAGCGGGCCTCTAAAGCATATCTTTTGTTGTTTTCGCTTATTTTTTGCGGTTTTTACACCAAATGAAAGATAATTTTTTGCTCTTTCTAATCCTATGTCCCTTTTTTACTTAAAAATATTTTATAGGTATCTGTAACAGATTTTAGCATGAGAACATGCAATTAAATAGATAATGATCAATTAACGCTTGCTTGAATTGGAATTAATGACTCGAGTAATATGAAAAGTCATAAAAAGTAAGTGATTGTTGTAAAGTTGTATTTACACTGAAAACACATACTTTTTTACAAATGTGAAAGATTTCGTTGCTAGAGTACTTTAACAAAGATAAGATCAATAAAGGATAACCTCTGAATAAAAACTAAATATTCAATTACATTCAACGTGTCCGCCGTTTCTTTAAATACAAAGGTTTACTCTGTTTCTCATTTCAGTAAACAAACGTCTTATCATTGGTTAGTTCTGTCTCAATAAATTCACTTCGTCCTTCTTCTCAATTTAGTCGGATTGAAAAAATGAGGGCCAATATAATTTGCCCATTGCCACAAAGGCAAACCCAAACATGAAGCTTTTCGCACGAATTACTCTTCTCAAATTTAAAATTTGGAGGAGGCTGACCTTTTGGCGCGTAGCAGCGGACGTTTTGTGTGCTGACCGTACCACACATATGGAAAACAGCTTCATCACCGATCACCATATTTGGAACAAAACAAATATGATGTGCTTGCTGCCGAAACCACTGACAAAATCGTAATCTTCTTCTAAGATCACCATTTTTAAGCTTCTGTACGATGTGGATTTTGTATGGGTGCCATTTTAAATATTTATTGACAATATTGTTGAAAGAACCCTTGGACAGTCCAGTCGGGTTGTTCCTGCACGAAACGCCTTGTGGTTGTTGTATCATCAGCTGCCTTGTATCATCAGCTGCCTGTTCTAACAGTTTTCCTTCTGCCACTTCTTTCTTGTTTAGGTTATAACTTGTTCCCTCATTGTCATACTTCTTGATATTTCTCTGAATTGTACTTCTTGAAGGTGGATTTCTGCCAGGAAAACGCTGTCTAAAAGCTCCAATACTTTTTGCTTCATGAAATTTTCTCACGATGAACACTCTTTGTTGCACTGTTAGCTGCATGATTAAATAAACTTACAAGTTTTCCTGCTTATAAAGAATTTTGACAAGGCGTTGGGAATATGAAATTATTAAAACATAAAAAAGATTTTAAGCTCACTTTACACAATGAATAAAAAATTGGTGATCTTTACAGAGTTTCGTGCTAAACGTAGCACAGTAGCATCCTGAGCACTAATCGCAACGAAACAAAAGTTAATGGCTCATTAAAAGTCCGGTTTATTGATCATTAAAGAGTTAATGACCGTATCAAATGAAAAAGTTCTTCGTATTTTCTTAAACAAAAAATACCACAAATGAAAAATTATATTTTCAGAATCCTTGAAATATTTTCTTTCTAACGCTATAAAAATCGCATTGATTTGATAAAGATTTAAAAAGTTATTATGCTTTTAAAACTAGGGGCCTGTTTTTTTGTGGACACACTGTATATTATTTATTTCTCTGTAAAATTAATTAATATAAAAACAAAAAAAACAAAAACGCAAACAATACATAGACTCTCCTCCTCACTTGGCCAGTGGGTTTATTTATTAACTGGCAACAATAACTTATTGTCAGCAAAGCCAATGGAATGATTTCAACAAATTATTTCTAATATGTGGAGTTAGATGTGTTTCAGTTATTGCGCTGCTGTCTGTGGATGTGAACGAACATTTGGTAGTTACGATTTGAACGATTCGGCTGAAAATACAAGAATCTAAAGGTTCTGTTGTTACACTTTGGTGGCAAAGCAAAGAACTTACTAGGTTTGCATTATGAAATCACCTGTGTATGTTTACCTATATTCCGAAAGTGTTGAAAAGGAGAGGAAGTGGTGATGTGCAGATGTAAACTGAATTCAAGGGACCAATTATTGATGACATTAATGAAATTGCGATTAGACAACCAGTTTGAAAATTTAGCTGATCAATTCAATTGTTGTAAGAGTTCGCTAAATAATATTTTCAAACGTTGGATTACATTGCTCTACGAAAAGCTCTTATTTGTTATACGTTGGCCTGACCATGATGCCAATCTGAGAACTTTACCAAGTGTTTTTGGACAATATTTTCCAAGGCTAACCAGTATAATTGACTGTACCGAAATCTTCATTCAAAGGCCTCATAAATTGGATGCCAGAGCTCAAGTTTATTCAAATTATAAAAAACATTCAACGGTTAAATTTTTAATTGCTTGTACACCTCACGGATCAATCGCCTTTGTATCTCAGGCCTGGGGTGGAAGAGTATCAGATGTGGAACTTGTTAAAAACAGTGCCTTGATGAACTTAACATCTCATCATCCTGGTGATCAAATTTTAGCTGATCGTGGATTTACCCTACAAGACGAATTTGCAGCAAACTGTGGCGTTGAATTGATAATACCTGCATTTACTAAGGGAAAGAGACAATTATCTGCTCGAGATGTAGAAACTTCAAGGCAGATTGCATCTATCCGGATACACATTGAGCGAGTAATTGGCCTTGTCAAGAACAGGTATAGAATATTGGAAGGTGGCCTTCCCATTCAAATGGTTAAGTCCATATCTGATGAAGCAACTGAAAATCCAATCTCTGGTGTGGATACGCTGTTCAAAGTTTGTTGTATTTTATGTAATTTGGGTGATGGCATTGTGTATAATGAACAAAACAAATGAACTTGGTTGTATTGATATATTTTGTAACAAATTAATTTAGTAGTATAATGTTGTAACTATTTTTGTGTTGGAAAAAAAAAACAATCACCATAGTTAGTGGTCTAAATGTAATTTGGGTTCGATTCCCAACTATGGTAAATCAATAATACACTACATCCATGAGTTAAGCTAACTCGTAGTGTGGGCTCTCAAGCTTGAGCACCCTCTACCTGAAGAACAATTTTGGACCCTTGATCTTTCACCAAGATCACTGCAGCAGGACTTTCTCAAACTACCTTCTGGACCAATTTTGGTGTGGGGGATATTTGGCAATTTTGGTTCGAAATTTAATTTTGCTCAGAAAAACTTGAAATAAGACTCCAATAATGGCCACAATGTGGGTTGATTCTTCCAAGAATCTTCTGGTAGCTGGTAAGGACATTTATCCATGTCAATCAACTTTAACTTTGTTTGATAACGAATTCTGGCTTCAGCGTCGAGAGAATCGATTGAGTACGACATGATGTTGATATGTAGCTTTTAAAAAAGCTTTTTTAATAGGTATTTTCGATAAAAGCAGCAAAAGACTTCAAGAGGAGATGTTTTCACTACGAATATTGCAGGTAAAATGGTGTATGCTGTGATTTGTTTTCCCTGCAAGTATTTCACGCATGCGCAGTAACTTCCTTACGGCTGTAAGTGACGTCACGGCGAATCGGCGAATTGGTGTTTTCTTGAGCACAGGTTCACATACACCTTCTTTAGGGTGTTTGAGGTAAAATCTCGAATCACAAACCTTTTGGTGGAAACTCTTATAAAAGTGTTTGAAAGAAAGAAAGTTGTTTATAAACACAATCACGCAAACAAATTTTACAAGATTTATACCACCATGAACTTTAGTGATATGAGATTTTAGCTTAAACTTTAAGATTGCGTGTGAAAAACGAGTTCACGGTTTGGGAAACATAATAGCTTACTTTAAATTTGCATTGTTGTTAAACTCTTATTCAGCAGTCAGCAATTGGGAACAACATGTGAAATCTGAAACTATGAACTAGTGTATTGAAGGAATATAGACAGACAAAACAAAAGTATTATATATAATTTCCTAACGCAATTTCAATTCTGTTTGTATAGTACGCGGAACTGCCAATAACCGCCAATACTTTCATTCTACAAAATACTTCCTTTCTATAAAAGATATACTTTCATTTTATATATACCTTTTAAATATTAAACTTTTTTTAAGAAATATACATGCCTATTTTTTAGCCAGGAAACCTGGTTCTAGGGGCATGTTCCACCTGTGGATGAAATTCAACCTTCTTCTGTATAAGTTTTTTTGAGAGGATACACATATTAGGTGCGTTGAAATTTCCATGATTTTTATGTGTATGCACAATTTTTTTTTCACCTTGGTGGTGGAACATCAATATTAAAACGATCCTAAATATTTTTTTTCTACAATACCATTTTGGCAGAGATCAGCGATTGGCTGAAGATATATCATAAATAATAATAGAAGACATGCTTCAAATAATTATCAAATTTGATCAAAAACAGTCAAAACAAAACCTAGGGGGTCTGTTAATATGAGAAAAGCTGGCCCGGTTTGCCAGGGCCCTTACTTAGTTGAGATCCCACTTTATTTGTAGTTTTCATCATAAAAATACAGTGTGTTTTTCTAAGAAAACCTGACCCGGCAAAACAGGATTTACCATATTAACGCATAAAAACCAGCGCATGTGACCCCTGCATAAAGATGGAAAAAATCGAAAAATTAACAAGCTGGGGGCCCATTTATTTGGCACATAAGAGTATGCAACTTGTGGTTTGCCTGAGAATGAGACGCCTTCTTGAATGTTATGCCATTCTAATGATAGAGTTTACAAACATACAAATTTGAAGAGGCAGAGTTGGGGAGGCACAAAATATTGGTACGTCTAAATGATATCTAAAGAGAAAATATCTACAGAGGTTGAGGGATTGTCTTTGTATCTCCTAATTGAACAAAATAAAATGTAAATTCAACGGAAAACAGCTACCGGAAAATCATTCAGATGCTACAGGCAGAAAATCATCCACCAAAATCATCCACCCATCGTAAACAAAGAGTTAATTGTTCTTTGTTGGAAATGTCAGTATACTCATCGCAGATGGTTGCGTAATAGGTATCTTTTATTTCGTCAGATAGATCACGTAATATTTGGTGTGCCATCAACATGAGTAATTCGTTTTGGATGTCGTGAGATGTATATTTCTCTCTCTTCTTTTTCAACCACTCGGTCAGCTTTGGAAAGTCAGTACATCTCAATTTCAAAAGCTGGATAAAATTCGAGTTTTCATCGCTCTCATCTCCTCGTAGTGCAAGTCCTTGTCGACCAAGAAACTGTATTGTTTCAATAATTTTCAAGAGACATTTTCGATTTTCTTCCATGTCCGACTTGATCTTTTCGCTTGTCATTTGGAGTATGTTCCCACACTGAGGTATCGTTATCTCAAAGGTTAGTGCTGCAATGTGGCATTTGGATTGTTGATGCTGTTTGAACTTGGCACGTGCATTTTTCCAATAACGAAAACCAGAGGTAAGGAAAGCTTCTTCCTTTCGTTCCAGATCAAGTTTTGGCAAGTGTTTTTTACAAACGAAACATGTCACTGAATCTCTTTCCTCGTTAAAATCAAGCCACTCAAATTCAGTTAGCCAGTTGTGTTGAAAAGAACGGTACTGGTCTCCAAATAAAGTTTTTTTAAATTCAAACTTACTGTGTGGATGATTGGGTTTATCAGCAATCACTGGTGGAGCCTCTGCCGAAGATCTTGTGCTACTATAACTGCCACTACTGCTATCCGTTGTCTCTGGTGGGCCAGTAATAGTTTCTTTTCCCACGTCTTCATTTTCTCCGCTTCCCGCTTTTTCAGGAACTTTTTTAAAATAGTTGTTAATCGTTTTCATCTTATAAATATTGAGCGTTTTGTACTTGTCTTGTCTTGTCTCGTCTTGCTCTCTCTCTAAACTGAAACTATCTTCGTTCCTCGTAATATGAAAAATATGAGAAAGAAAAAAACGCAAAAAGGTCTCCTTCTTTGAGCATTATCAATATGCACAGGTCGGCACTGGTTAATATGTATCAAAATAATATCTACGTTGGAGGGTTTTCTGTTTCATTGACATTAAATCTATCAGCCCAGCCTCCCCGGCTCCGCCGTGCCTGCAACAACTTTTGAATTGTTTATCTTTTTTATATTTTTAAAAAATATATTGAACTGTAAGCGTAGATGGCCGAGTGGCCCAAAGCTTTGCATTTCTTTTCGAGAAGATAGTGGTTCAAATCCGATGTTTTTCGAGTTTTTTCAGAATAAGTTACAATAAGTAAATGTAGGTTACAGCTATCCTCCTAGGTTACAGTAAACATGATTATAGAGACAGATTTAGTACTAAACGATAAATATATTTGAAATAATCCGCCATCGGATTTAAACCACTATTGGATTGATGCAATGACATGTTTTCACAATATTGGCCAATATTGGTCAAAAAAGACATTATAGAGAGACACCCAGGCTATATAAAGCTTCTATTTCCTCTGGAGTTATCATTATCATAAACATTGATAAAACGAGTTCAAAAATGAAAGAAGCAGGAGAAAAATTGGATTCTCGCAATAACACTTGGCTTGGACACACTGAAATCTTTTAAATCAACAATGTTGATCTTGTTTTACTGTTGTGTGAATAAAATTTTGGCCAAAATCGAAAAAAGCCCTAACTAATCTGAGGAATTTTGAAAACGACACGAGTATCCAAAATATATATCACTATATTTAGGTTTGCGTATGCAAGAGTTAGTTGCTAAGTTGGCATGACAAATATTCAAAACAGAAGAAACGGGTTTGACGGGTCCACCGTCCAGCAAAAAAAACACCGTGTTAACAATTTTCAAAACCAGTATTCCTAGAAACTTAAAAGATGACCAATTCCTGTTAGAGTTAGGTCTTGAAACTTGGTATGCTATAAAATTTCCCCATGGACTAAATTCAAATATTAATGAAGGCTGTTTGAATAAAATATTTTCGACTACCTCTTCATAAAATGGTACGCAACTATGTCTAGTTCAAATTGACATTAATATAAAGTAAAAGGAAGGAATGCACTTTGCACAAGTACGACATTCCACAATTGTGCACCTAAAAAGATGCAATAGTGTATATGAGTAGTATCTTTGTGGGCAAACGTTAAAACCATTGTTCGAACGTACAGTCCATCGGCTGCAGGGATTGACTGACTGCCTAATCGCAAGTCAGAGCAATAGGATTTAAATTCGTCGGTTCGTCGTAAGTATGTGATTCCAATACGGGAGTATAACTACGAGTGAGTACTCAGTGGATATACAGCCTATTGTTTTTCCTGTTTCTCTACTATTTGAATATTTAGCTTGCCAACTTAGCAACTAGCTCTTGTTAACGCAAACCTTAATAATAGTGATTTGAAAGACCAGTTAGTTCCCCTTTATTCAGTTATCTCTTCAATACATAATACAGCTACCGTGATGCAATGCAAAAAAGTCATTAAAAATGTCTCAATAGAAAGAATAACGAAACCTTTTGATGAACAAAAAAATTGATATTCTCATTGCCATTTAGGGACATGCTTAAACAAAGCATTGCATTGTGGTAATTTTATGATTTATTAAAGAGATAACTGAATAAGGGCCTCTTTCATCACGTATGGGACCACGATATATTAGGGAGGTAATATCTTCTTATACTAATACGCAATCTTGCTTTTTTCTTACCTAACTTTTAAAGAAAGAACGTTAAGTAAAAATTTTCGGGAAGTTCGTCAATGGATGTTTGTTTATGTTTGTTCCGTATTAGGATAAGGCACTCCGGCTTGGTGCTTATAATTGTTTTATGATATAAAATACGTAAGGGAAGACATGATATAGCATATCAGGCGGAGACTTCGAATTGCAATCGAACGTAGCAGCTATTGACAACGAATGTAAAATAGTTGTTTGAAGAAAAAAGAAGTGTTTGTTTACATTTTTTAAGACGAAGTAATAATAAGAAACATGCATAAAAAAGACAATTTTTTTTCACGAAGCATAGTTTTTACATATTTACGACTTATATATAATGTTGAAGGTATAAGACATATCAAACGGCATTTTATCCAGTTTCGGTTTGTTTTTTTAGATTTCCAGAGAAAAGAAAGAAAATTTAGTAGAAACTGTGTTGGGCATGGTATTTTTTAGTACAATGATAGAAAGAAGAAAGTCAAGAAGGTATAAAAGATTAGAGATTTGATTAATCTGTTGGTTTTGGCCGTGAGTAAAATTAGTTAATACCGATGGCATTTTTTCTAATTGGCGATCTCTCTGTTCCTGGAATTTATAGAGAAAGAAAACTCAGCTTTGAAGAAAGAAACATTCTTCGGAGGTATGATTCTTTTTAAGATTTAGTTAATACCTTATATCTTACATATGTAAATCTGTATATATTCCAAAAGTTAATTCTGCGATGGGTATTGTAGTGTGGGGTGAGTGAGATATTTTACAATTTGTGAATATTTTTATCTGAGAGTTAGTATTGATAATTATGAATCTATTCACCACAAAGTCTGAAAGTATTTTTGGTTGACTAAAGTTAGAAAGTGGAAAGAATTAAGAATTGGTTAGGATTCAGAAGTCGAAAAAATACAGCCTTTTATTTAATTTTTTTTATTTTATTAATTTTTTTTGTAGCAAGTTGTTTGAGGGACATGGAACTATGACGTCATTATCATGACGTTAAAATGTATTGCCGACTACATGTCGGTCACAATTGAATTTGTGTACATTTTTTCGATGGGCTTAATATATATGACATTAAACGCATAATTATTGCGTTAATTGTTGCCGTTTTGGGCCCATATTGGCTTTGAGTTATGACTCAAATTGATTTCTTCAGTAAAACTTTCCATTAAATATGATTCGACGTAAACATGTAATAACATTTTTAACAGACAAACTTCTTCCACGTTCTGTGATTTCTATTTTTGGCGACAAAGAAAGGAGAAATCAATAGTTTTACCTCAATACACGGGGTTATAAAATGCTTAGTATGGCGGGTAAAATATTTATAAATCGATGAAAGATTTTAGGGCGGCGTTTTGGACTGCGTTTTTGTATTTCATAGAGTTATTATCAAATGGTTAGTATAGCGTGTAAAAACATCTTATTGGGAAAGATGTAAAAAAATTTTACACGGTATACTAGTCTATATACTAATAGCGAGTTGTGCATCCACTTTTTAGTCTGGTCAGTGTGAATAAAAGAACTGGGAACGAAATGTTCGTATGGAAAATGTTATAATTGACATTTTAGGTCGTGCGTAACTGAGTTGTCGAGATATAGGCGATATTAGTATTATAGGAGTAGCCCGACGTCAGTGGGCACATTGCATTGCACCCTAAATAGAACGCGATATTTAAGGGCAAATATCTCGAGAACCAATGAGAATAACTGACGTCGCATTGGGCGCGCAATATTGGCGGTGGGGTGTCGAAAAATTTGGGCCTAAAACATTTTGGGGACGGGCGTGACGTCATCACAATTTTTGATCGGCGATATCTCCGTAACGGTAAGTCGTACGCAGACGATCCCATACATTTTCTTGATCAGCTTTTCGAGCTCTACAGCTTGGTGAAATTTATTGTTAGCAATTATGTGATTTTATTTTTCGTCATTACTATATATTGAAAGAGGAAGAGCACGGGATGGTGGTAACTCATGGGTAAAGTGAACCGGTAAAATGTTTTTACCCGGGATACTAGTCTTCTTATACTAATACGCAATCTTGCTTTTTTCTTACCTAACTTTTAAAGAAAGAACGTTAAGTAAAAATTTTCGGAAAGTTCGTCAATGGATGTTTGTTTATGTTTATTCCGTATTAGCATAAGGCACTCCGGCTTAGTGCTTATAATTGTTTTATGATATAAAATACGTAAGGGAAGACATGATATAGCATATCAGGCGGAGACTTCGAATTACAATCGAACGTAGCAGCTATTGACAACGAATGTAAAATAGTTGTTTGAAGAAAAAAGAAGCGTTTGTTTACATTTTTTAAGACGAAGTAATAATAAGAAACATGGATAAAAAAGACAATTTTTATTTACGAAGAATAGTTTTTACATATTTACGAGTTATATATAATGTTGAAGGTATAAGACATATCAAACGGCATTTTATCCAGTTTCGGTTTGTTTTTTTAGATTTCCAGAGAAAAGAAAGAAAATTTAGTAAAAACTGTGTTGAGCATGGTATTTTTTAGTACAGTGATAGAAAGAAGAAAGTCAAGAAGGTATAAAAGATTAGAGATTTGATTAATCTGTTGGTTTTGGCCGTGAGTAAAATTAGTTAATACCGATGGCCTATTTTCTAATTGGCGATCTCTCTGTTCCTGGAATTTATAGAGAAAGAAAACTCAGCTTTGAAGAAAGAAACATTCTTCGGAGGTATGATTCTTTTTAAGATTTAGTTAATACCTTATATCTTACTTATGTAAATCCGTACATATTCCAAAAGTTAATTCTGCGATGGGTATTGTAGTGTGGAGTGAGTGAGATATTTTACAATTTGTGAATATTTTTATCTGAGAGTTAGCATTGATAATTATGAATATGTTTACCACAAAGACTGAAAGTATTTTTGGTTGACTATAAAGTTAGAAAGTGGAAAGAATTAAGAATGGTTAGGATTTATTTTAGAAAAGATTATCAAATGCTTAATATGGCGGGTAAAATATTTATGAATCGATGAAAGATTTTAGGGCGGCGTTTTGGACTGCGTTTTTGTATTTCATAGAGTTATTATCAAATGGTTAGTATAGCGTGTAAAAACATCTTATTGGGAAAGATGTAAAAAATTTTTACACGGTATACTAGTCTATATAATAATAGCGAGTTGTGCATAACAAATTTAGTTCGGTCAGTGTGAATAAAAGGACTGGGAACGAAATGTTCGTATGGACTGTGATATAGTGACATTTTAGATCGTGCGTAACTGAGTTGTCGAGATACTAGGCTATATACTAATAGCGAGTGTGCATAGCACTTTTATTTTAGAGAGTGATACATTTAGAAAAATTTCACGGTCATTTTCTCACGAGGGGCGCGTAAAACCACGCTGCTGCGAGAAGCGTTTTTTTCAGTATTAGTATATTAGTAGTAGCAAATGACGCGACGTGAATTTTTTGGCACGGGTAACATTGCATTGCATCCCCAATGGAACGCGACGTTTAGGGACAAATATCTCGAGAACCGTAGGGATAACTGACGTTTTTGGGGTCCGCAATATTGGGCGATGGGGTGACCAAAAAAAAATTGGTTCTAAAACTTTTTTGGGGACGGGTGTGATGTCATCAGAATCTTTGATCGACGATATCTCAGTAACGGCACGTCGTACACAGACAATCCCATACATTTTTTTGATCAGCATTTCGAGCTCTATAGCGTGGTACTACTTATCCTTTTGAATTGTGTGATTTTATTTTGGGTCACCCCAATATTGATAGAAAAATCACGGGATGGCGGTAACTCATGGGGAAAGTGAACCGTAAAATGTTTTTACCCGGGATACTAGTCTATATACTAATAGCGACTGTGCATCCACTTTTTAGTTAGGTCAGTGTGAATAAAAGGACTGGGAACGAAATGTTCGTATGGAAAATGTTATAATTAAATTTTAGATCGTCCGTAACTGAGTTGTCGAGATATAGGCGATATTAGTATTATAGGAGTAGCGCGACGTCAGTGGGCACATTGCATTGCACCCTAAATATAAAGCGATTTTCAGGGGCAAATATCTCGAGAACCAATGGGAATAACTGATGTCACCTTGGGTACGCGATATTGGCGATGGGGTGTCGAAAAATTAGGGTCTAAAACTTTTTGGGGACGGGTGTGACGTCATCAAAATTTTTGATCGGCGATATATCAGTAACGGTAAGTCGTACACAGGCGATCCCATACATTTTCTTCATCAGGTTTTCGAGCTCTACGATTAAGTGATACTTATTCTTAGCAATTATGTGATCTTACTTTTCGCCACCCCTATGTTTTAAAACAACACAGGTGAAGATGGGGGTGTAACTCATGTAAATCATTGGGGATGGGTGTGACGTCATCTAAAAGTGAACTGGTAAAATGTTTTTACCCGGGATACTAGTAGTACAATATATTATAGAGACAATATAGAAATAATATAAAAGTAGGCCAACTGAATCATAAAACATCCTTGATCGTACACATGATATCTCAAAAGTTTGTGGTTAATTTGTTGTGGGACAACGAGGCTGATTACGTCATGCATTGTTCTTTCAAACGAAAACAAAACGCTGCATTACGTATAAAACAAGGACCAAGCCCCTCCCCCTCACATAATTGCTCCGAAATATTTTTGTTTCAGTTTTACAGCAGTAAAACTATCATGAGAGAACGTTAAGATAATGCTAAACTCTTCCCAGTAATCGATATTTGAGGAACTATAGTATTAAAAAAATAAGTTTACCTTTTTTTCGTTTTTTCAATTTTTTGTACTAATGATAATCTCCGATAGGGTAAATATGAACGTTCCAATACTATAAGCTTGTGAAATAACAGCAAAAATATAAGAAACTTGAAAAATATTCGCCATATTGCACTCGGCATGTGCGATAACTAATACATATTGACTGACGTCATAGTAATCTATCTATCTATCTATCTATCTATCTATCTATCTATCTATCTATCTATCTATCTATCTATCTATCTATCTATCTATCTATGTCTTTTCTGTATTTGTTAGTGTAATGGTAAGTATATAAAAACTATAAAACTATAAAACAGTGTAGTAATGTAGATCCGAATGTAGGAGAATAGTGCATGCATAGGGCGGATGCTGAACTAGAACTAGTAGAAAACAGGACTTGGAAAGAAAAACAAAACAGAAACGTAGTTGAAAGAGGACGGAAGGCCAATATGGCTTATATAAGGGGGAGTATTAAATCGAGAAAGGCATAATGCAGGTTTAAAAAAATAGTATTCAAAGTTAAATTTTTATATTCAATTTTGTACATGTTTGTAAAGGATAAAATCAGAGATAACATTAAAAAAGTATTCATAATTTTTTTTATATGTACAAATAAGAGAATTTAAATCATTTTCAAACATAAACATTTTATTGTTCCACAAATAATGAATGCTGCATTGATAATCTCTTGTGGCAAGCTATTCCATTGGTTGACAACTCTGTTTACGAACATATGCTGACGAAGCTGACATGATGTAGGCTGCTTGTAAATTGCCAATTCGTTGACCTCTTGTCGTTGATGATTTCGGTATAATTAAATCTTTAGTGACTTTCGTATCATAATATCCTGTTTGAATTTTAACGGTTTCAATCATATCTCCTCTGTATCTACTGTAGAATAATGTAAGGAGATTAAGCATAATCAATTGTTGGCGGTAACTCATTTCTTTGAGGCCTGGAATTAATTTTGTTGCCCGTCATTGTACTTTTTCAATGTTTTCAATGTATTTTCTAAGAAATGGCGACCAAATAACATGACCATATTCCAATATAGGACGAACAAGGGATTTAAACAAGAGATTAAAGTTTTCTTTGCCAAGATTTATTTAAATAAATAAATAAATAAATAAATAAATAAATAAATAAATAAATAAATAAATAAATAAATAAATAAATAAATAAATAAATAAATAAATAAATAAATAAATAAATAAATAAATAAATAAATAAATAAATAAATAAATAAATAAGCGATTTGAAATAAGTAAGTAAGCAAGTGATCATTTATTTAGTTTATAACTCTCACACTTACAATTACAATGAAAGAAAGAATAACTAGGAGACCACTCCATATAGAAAATTCTAGTCAAAGGGAGTGGCCACCTAAAAAAAACAATAAAAGTGATAAAAATGATAATAACATATGTAATAAGTTTTCGTCAATTAGTCAATATATTGAGAAATAAGATACGATTTAGTTAAGGCTTTTAATTTTGGAAATGTAAGCGCAGATAAGTCGTCAAGTTGAAGATCGACTGATATTGGATGGAGAATTTACCAAATGAGAAATTCTTGAACGGGTGTTAAACTAACGAACCTACCTTCCTTCCGCGAGTATTATAATTCAAATCAGAGCATTTAAAAATCAAATTTTTGCGACCTTGTGTATAAAAGATATATTTAAAAATTTTACAATGTCAAAAAGCTTAAGGAGACCTAATTTCCGAAACAGAGGGGATGTATTAGCTAGCCAGTAAGCATTACAAATAGTACGTATTGCACGTTTTTGTAGCAGAAAGATACGCTTTGTGACTAGGTTTACCCTTTGACCTCAAACCTGACAGGCAAAAACCATATGTGAATGAAAGATAGCATAATAGACAGAAGTTAAAAGAGGTTGTGGCATAAAGTGACGACGTTTTGTTAAAGCTCCATTTGCTCTTCTTAGTTTGTAAGATAGCTTGCACAGACCAGTTAAAATTTTCATCTATATGGATTCCAAGATATTTAATGAAAGAACTCTTAGTCATTTTTTTACCGTCAATCTTAATACAGAAATTAAAATCAATATTACGACGCTTGTGTTTAAATAAAACATGTTCTGTCTTAGATGCATTAAGAGAGATTTTGTTTGCACTTAACCAGTGCATCAAGAGTTTCAAATCGATGTTGACCCTCTTAGCGAGTTGTTTTATATTTTTACTACAATTTAACATATTTGTATCATCGGCAAAATGGAATACAGAAGAAAATCTAACTGCCGTATGCATGTCGTTGATATAAATTAAAAACAATAAGGGTCCCAGCACTGAACCTTGAGGAACTCCATGAAGAATGGGAGAAATATTTGAACTTTGACCTCCAATACAAACGAATTGCTTTCTATCAGTTAAAAAGGAATAAAACCAATTTAATGCATTACCTCTGATACCATAACGATTCAGCTTAGCAACTAGTATTGAATGATCCACTGTGTCAAACGCTTTTTGTAAGTCTTATAATATCCCACATGCAACTTCCCCATTATCCAGCGCTTTTAAAATTGTTTCAGTAGTGTTAATCAGGGACAAAGTTGTTGAATGGTTCTTACGGAATCCAAATTGCAATGGTACAACGTTTGATGAAATTGAAAAAAAGAAATTATGCGCTTATACATTAATTTTTGAAATACCTTATCTATATTTGATAATAGGGAAACTGGCGGTAATTTTTGACTTGCAATGGCGAATCTTTTTTGAATACTGGTATAACCTTAGCAAGTTTTAGTGTTGTTGGGTAGGTACCAGAGGTAAAGGAAAGATTGATCAAAGAGGAAAGAGGAGTACACAATTCAAAATATAATTTTTGGGTGTTAATGTATTGGTGATGCAACTTTCGACAATTAAAATGTCGACTCCAATAAATTGAATGAAAAATCTGCTAATCCAATTCGACAAATTTGATACCATAGTCACGTGGTGCAAGAAAGTCACAAGTCACGCAGATGCAAGATGTTTAGATCATATACCTTATTCCAGGAAATTAACACGCTATAAAATTAGCGCGAAGGAAATTACCGCGGAAGAAATTACCGCGGTTGACGAATTTTGCCTTAAGTTTTTAAATAAAATTAAGCGGTTACAACAAATAGATTTCAAAATGTATGAAATTAACGTGAATTTGAGGCATTGGTGAATTTTGTAAGGCAAACGCAAACAATACATAGACTCTCCTCCTCACTATCACTCGGACGGTGCTTTTTATTATTAACTGTCAAAACAATGAGTTATTGACAGCAAATCCAAACCAATGATTACATGAAATTGTTACTATAATGATTTTTTTTTAAAACGTTTTTTATTTGAAAAACATTGAAAAAATACGCATATAAAATTAACACCTTATGATATTTGCCAATATTAAATCAATGTTGAAGGAAATAATCCGCGTTAATTTCATAGCGCGTTAATTTCCTAGAATAAGGTATTATCATATGTCATATGCCATATATATATTAGCTGCATGTACAGTGTGTCCACAAAAAAGCGGGCCTCTAAAGCATATCTTTTGTTGTTTTCGCTTATTTTTTGCGGTTTTTACACCAAATGAAAGATAATTTTTTGCTCTTTCTAATCCTATGTCCCTTTTTTACTTAAAAATATTTTATAGGTATCTGTAACAGATTTTAGCATGAGAACATGCAATTAAATAGATAATGATCAATTAACGCTTGCTTGAATTGGAATTAATGACTCGAGTAATATGAAAAGTCATAAAAAGTAAGTGATTGTTGTAAAGTTGTATTTACACTGAAAACACATACTTTTTTACAAATGTGAAAGATTTCGTTGCTAGAGTACTTTAACAAAGATAAGATCAATAAAGGATAACCTCTGAATAAAAACTAAATATTCAATTACATTCAACGTGTCCGCCGTTTCTTTAAATACAAAGGTTTACTCTGTTTCTCATTTCAGTAAACAAACGTCTTATCATTGGTTAGTTCTGTCTCAATAAATTCACTTCGTCCTTCTTCTCAATTTAGTCGGATTGAAAAAATGAGGGCCAATATAATTTGCCCATTGCCACAAAGGCAAACCCAAACATGAAGCTTTTCGCACGAATTACTCTTCTCAAATTTAAAATTTGGAGGAGGCTGACCTTTTGGCGCGTAGCAGCGGACGTTTTGTGTGCTGACCGTACCACACATATGGAAAACAGCTTCATCACCGATCACCATATTTGGAACAAAACAAATATGATGTGCTTGCTGCCGAAACCACTGACAAAATCGTAATCTTCTTCTAAGATCACCATTTTTAAGCTTCTGTACGATGTGGATTTTGTATGGGTGCCATTTTAAATATTTATTGACAATATTGTTGAAAGAACCCTTGGACAGTCCAGTCGGGTTGTTCCTGCACGAAACGCCTTGTGGTTGTTGTATCATCAGCTGCCTTGTATCATCAGCTGCCTGTTCTAACAGTTTTCCTTCTGCCACTTCTTTCTTGTTTAGGTTATAACTTGTTCCCTCATTGTCATACTTCTTGATATTTCTCTGAATTGTACTTCTTGAAGGTGGATTTCTGCCAGGAAAACGCTGTCTAAAAGCTCCAATACTTTTTGCTTCATGAAATTTTCTCACGATGAACACTCTTTGTTGCACTGTTAGCTGCATGATTAAATAAACTTACAAGTTTTCCTGCTTATAAAGAATTTTGACAAGGCGTTGGGAATATGAAATTATTAAAACATAAAAAAGATTTTAAGCTCACTTTACACAATGAATAAAAAATTGGTGATCTTTACAGAGTTTCGTGCTAAACGTAGCACAGTAGCATCCTGAGCACTAATCGCAACGAAACAAAAGTTAATGGCTCATTAAAAGTCCGGTTTATTGATCATTAAAGAGTTAATGACCGTATCAAATGAAAAAGTTCTTCGTATTTTCTTAAACAAAAAATACCACAAATGAAAAATTATATTTTCAGAATCCTTGAAATATTTTCTTTCTAACGCTATAAAAATCGCATTGATTTGATAAAGATTTAAAAAGTTATTATGCTTTTAAAACTAGGGGCCTGTTTTTTTGTGGACACACTGTATATTATTTATTTCTCTGTAAAATTAATTAATATAAAAACAAAAAAAACAAAAACGCAAACAATACATAGACTCTCCTCCTCACTTGGCCAGTGGGTTTATTTATTAACTGGCAACAATAACTTATTGTCAGCAAAGCCAATGGAATGATTTCAACAAATTATTTCTAATATGTGGAGTTAGATGTGTTTCAGTTATTGCGCTGCTGTCTGTGGATGTGAACGAACATTTGGTAGTTACGATTTGAACGATTCGGCTGAAAATACAAGAATCTAAAGGTTCTGTTGTTACACTTTGGTGGCAAAGCAAAGAACTTACTAGGTTTGCATTATGAAATCACCTGTGTATGTTTACCTATATTCCGAAAGTGTTGAAAAGGAGAGGAAGTGGTGATGTGCAGATGTAAACTGAATTCAAGGGACCAATTATTGATGACATTAATGAAATTGCGATTAGACAACCAGTTTGAAAATTTAGCTGATCAATTCAATTGTTGTAAGAGTTCGCTAAATAATATTTTCAAACGTTGGATTACATTGCTCTACGAAAAGCTCTTATTTGTTATACGTTGGCCTGACCATGATGCCAATCTGAGAACTTTACCAAGTGTTTTTGGACAATATTTTCCAAGGCTAACCAGTATAATTGACTGTACCGAAATCTTCATTCAAAGGCCTCATAAATTGGATGCCAGAGCTCAAGTTTATTCAAATTATAAAAAACATTCAACGGTTAAATTTTTAATTGCTTGTACACCTCACGGATCAATCGCCTTTGTATCTCAGGCCTGGGGTGGAAGAGTATCAGATGTGGAACTTGTTAAAAACAGTGCCTTGATGAACTTAACATCTCATCATCCTGGTGATCAAATTTTAGCTGATCGTGGATTTACCCTACAAGACGAATTTGCAGCAAACTGTGGCGTTGAATTGATAATACCTGCATTTACTAAGGGAAAGAGACAATTATCTGCTCGAGATGTAGAAACTTCAAGGCAGATTGCATCTATCCGGATACACATTGAGCGAGTAATTGGCCTTGTCAAGAACAGGTATAGAATATTGGAAGGTGGCCTTCCCATTCAAATGGTTAAGTCCATATCTGATGAAGCAACTGAAAATCCAATCTCTGGTGTGGATACGCTGTTCAAAGTTTGTTGTATTTTATGTAATTTGGGTGATGGCATTGTGTATAATGAACAAAACAAATGAACTTGGTTGTATTGATATATTTTGTAACAAATTAATTTAGTAGTATAATGTTGTAACTATTTTTGTGTTGGAAAAAAAAAACAATCACCATAGTTAGTGGTCTAAATGTAATTTGGGTTCGATTCCCAACTATGGTAAATCAATAATACACTACATCCATGAGTTAAGCTAACTCGTAGTGTGGGCTCTCAAGCTTGAGCACCCTCTACCTGAAGAACAATTTTGGACCCTTGATCTTTCACCAAGATCACTGCAGCAGGACTTTCTCAAACTACCTTCTGGACCAATTTTGGTGTGGGGGATATTTGGCAATTTTGGTTCGAAATTTAATTTTGCTCAGAAAAACTTGAAATAAGACTCCAATAATGGCCACAATGTGGGTTGATTCTTCCAAGAATCTTCTGGTAGCTGGTAAGGACATTTATCCATGTCAATCAACTTTAACTTTGTTTGATAACGAATTCTGGCTTCAGCGTCGAGAGAATCGATTGAGTACGACATGATGTTGATATGTAGCTTTTAAAAAAGCTTTTTTAATAGGTATTTTCGATAAAAGCAGCAAAAGACTTCAAGAGGAGATGTTTTCACTACGAATATTGCAGGTAAAATGGTGTATGCTGTGATTTGTTTTCCCTGCAAGTATTTCACGCATGCGCAGTAACTTCCTTACGGCTGTAAGTGACGTCACGGCGAATCGGCGAATTGGTGTTTTCTTGAGCACAGGTTCACATACACCTTCTTTAGGGTGTTTGAGGTAAAATCTCGAATCACAAACCTTTTGGTGGAAACTCTTATAAAAGTGTTTGAAAGAAAGAAAGTTGTTTATAAACACAATCACGCAAACAAATTTTACAAGATTTATACCACCATGAACTTTAGTGATATGAGATTTTAGCTTAAACTTTAAGATTGCGTGTGAAAAACGAGTTCACGGTTTGGGAAACATAATAGCTTACTTTAAATTTGCATTGTTGTTAAACTCTTATTCAGCAGTCAGCAATTGGGAACAACATGTGAAATCTGAAACTATGAACTAGTGTATTGAAGGAATATAGACAGACAAAACAAAAGTATTATATATAATTTCCTAACGCAATTTCAATTCTGTTTGTATAGTACGCGGAACTGCCAATAACCGCCAATACTTTCATTCTACAAAATACTTCCTTTCTATAAAAGATATACTTTCATTTTATATATACCTTTTAAATATTAAACTTTTTTTAAGAAATATACATGCCTATTTTTTAGCCAGGAAACCTGGTTCTAGGGGCATGTTCCACCTGTGGATGAAATTCAACCTTCTTCTGTATAAGTTTTTTTGAGAGGATACACATATTAGGTGCGTTGAAATTTCCATGATTTTTATGTGTATGCACAATTTTTTTTTCACCTTGGTGGTGGAACATCAATATTAAAACGATCCTAAATATTTTTTTTCTACAATACCATTTTGGCAGAGATCAGCGATTGGCTGAAGATATATCATAAATAATAATAGAAGACATGCTTCAAATAATTATCAAATTTGATCAAAAACAGTCAAAACAAAACCTAGGGGGTCTGTTAATATGAGAAAAGCTGGCCCGGTTTGCCAGGGCCCTTACTTAGTTGAGATCCCACTTTATTTGTAGTTTTCATCATAAAAATACAGTGTGTTTTTCTAAGAAAACCTGACCCGGCAAAACAGGATTTACCATATTAACGCATAAAAACCAGCGCATGTGACCCCTGCATAAAGATGGAAAAAATCGAAAAATTAACAAGCTGGGGGCCCATTTATTTGGCACATAAGAGTATGCAACTTGTGGTTTGCCTGAGAATGAGACGCCTTCTTGAATGTTATGCCATTCTAATGATAGAGTTTACAAACATACAAATTTGAAGAGGCAGAGTTGGGGAGGCACAAAATATTGGTACGTCTAAATGATATCTAAAGAGAAAATATCTACAGAGGTTGAGGGATTGTCTTTGTATCTCCTAATTGAACAAAATAAAATGTAAATTCAACGGAAAACAGCTACCGGAAAATCATTCAGATGCTACAGGCAGAAAATCATCCACCAAAATCATCCACCCATCGTAAACAAAGAGTTAATTGTTCTTTGTTGGAAATGTCAGTATACTCATCGCAGATGGTTGCGTAATAGGTATCTTTTATTTCGTCAGATAGATCACGTAATATTTGGTGTGCCATCAACATGAGTAATTCGTTTTGGATGTCGTGAGATGTATATTTCTCTCTCTTCTTTTTCAACCACTCGGTCAGCTTTGGAAAGTCAGTACATCTCAATTTCAAAAGCTGGATAAAATTCGAGTTTTCATCGCTCTCATCTCCTCGTAGTGCAAGTCCTTGTCGACCAAGAAACTGTATTGTTTCAATAATTTTCAAGAGACATTTTCGATTTTCTTCCATGTCCGACTTGATCTTTTCGCTTGTCATTTGGAGTATGTTCCCACACTGAGGTATCGTTATCTCAAAGGTTAGTGCTGCAATGTGGCATTTGGATTGTTGATGCTGTTTGAACTTGGCACGTGCATTTTTCCAATAACGAAAACCAGAGGTAAGGAAAGCTTCTTCCTTTCGTTCCAGATCAAGTTTTGGCAAGTGTTTTTTACAAACGAAACATGTCACTGAATCTCTTTCCTCGTTAAAATCAAGCCACTCAAATTCAGTTAGCCAGTTGTGTTGAAAAGAACGGTACTGGTCTCCAAATAAAGTTTTTTTAAATTCAAACTTACTGTGTGGATGATTGGGTTTATCAGCAATCACTGGTGGAGCCTCTGCCGAAGATCTTGTGCTACTATAACTGCCACTACTGCTATCCGTTGTCTCTGGTGGGCCAGTAATAGTTTCTTTTCCCACGTCTTCATTTTCTCCGCTTCCCGCTTTTTCAGGAACTTTTTTAAAATAGTTGTTAATCGTTTTCATCTTATAAATATTGAGCGTTTTGTACTTGTCTTGTCTTGTCTCGTCTTGCTCTCTCTCTAAACTGAAACTATCTTCGTTCCTCGTAATATGAAAAATATGAGAAAGAAAAAAACGCAAAAAGGTCTCCTTCTTTGAGCATTATCAATATGCACAGGTCGGCACTGGTTAATATGTATCAAAATAATATCTACGTTGGAGGGTTTTCTGTTTCATTGACATTAAATCTATCAGCCCAGCCTCCCCGGCTCCGCCGTGCCTGCAACAACTTTTGAATTGTTTATCTTTTTTATATTTTTAAAAAATATATTGAACTGTAAGCGTAGATGGCCGAGTGGCCCAAAGCTTTGCATTTCTTTTCGAGAAGATAGTGGTTCAAATCCGATGTTTTTCGAGTTTTTTCAGAATAAGTTACAATAAGTAAATGTAGGTTACAGCTATCCTCCTAGGTTACAGTAAACATGATTATAGAGACAGATTTAGTACTAAACGATAAATATATTTGAAATAATCCGCCATCGGATTTAAACCACTATTGGATTGATGCAATGACATGTTTTCACAATATTGGCCAATATTGGTCAAAAAAGACATTATAGAGAGACACCCAGGCTATATAAAGCTTCTATTTCCTCTGGAGTTATCATTATCATAAACATTGATAAAACGAGTTCAAAAATGAAAGAAGCAGGAGAAAAATTGGATTCTCGCAATAACACTTGGCTTGGACACACTGAAATCTTTTAAATCAACAATGTTGATCTTGTTTTACTGTTGTGTGAATAAAATTTTGGCCAAAATCGAAAAAAGCCCTAACTAATCTGAGGAATTTTGAAAACGACACGAGTATCCAAAATATATATCACTATATTTAGGTTTGCGTATGCAAGAGTTAGTTGCTAAGTTGGCATGACAAATATTCAAAACAGAAGAAACGGGTTTGACGGGTCCACCGTCCAGCAAAAAAAACACCGTGTTAACAATTTTCAAAACCAGTATTCCTAGAAACTTAAAAGATGACCAATTCCTGTTAGAGTTAGGTCTTGAAACTTGGTATGCTATAAAATTTCCCCATGGACTAAATTCAAATATTAATGAAGGCTGTTTGAATAAAATATTTTCGACTACCTCTTCATAAAATGGTACGCAACTATGTCTAGTTCAAATTGACATTAATATAAAGTAAAAGGAAGGAATGCACTTTGCACAAGTACGACATTCCACAATTGTGCACCTAAAAAGATGCAATAGTGTATATGAGTAGTATCTTTGTGGGCAAACGTTAAAACCATTGTTCGAACGTACAGTCCATCGGCTGCAGGGATTGACTGACTGCCTAATCGCAAGTCAGAGCAATAGGATTTAAATTCGTCGGTTCGTCGTAAGTATGTGATTCCAATACGGGAGTATAACTACGAGTGAGTACTCAGTGGATATACAGCCTATTGTTTTTCCTGTTTCTCTACTATTTGAATATTTAGCTTGCCAACTTAGCAACTAGCTCTTGTTAACGCAAACCTTAATAATAGTGATTTGAAAGACCAGTTAGTTCCCCTTTATTCAGTTATCTCTTCAATACATAATACAGCTACCGTGATGCAATGCAAAAAAGTCATTAAAAATGTCTCAATAGAAAGAATAACGAAACCTTTTGATGAACAAAAAAATTGATATTCTCATTGCCATTTAGGGACATGCTTAAACAAAGCATTGCATTGTGGTAATTTTATGATTTATTAAAGAGATAACTGAATAAGGGCCTCTTTCATCACGTATGGGACCACGATATATTAGGGAGGTAATATCTTCTTATACTAATACGCAATCTTGCTTTTTTCTTACCTAACTTTTAAAGAAAGAACGTTAAGTAAAAATTTTCGGGAAGTTCGTCAATGGATGTTTGTTTATGTTTGTTCCGTATTAGGATAAGGCACTCCGGCTTGGTGCTTATAATTGTTTTATGATATAAAATACGTAAGGGAAGACATGATATAGCATATCAGGCGGAGACTTCGAATTGCAATCGAACGTAGCAGCTATTGACAACGAATGTAAAATAGTTGTTTGAAGAAAAAAGAAGTGTTTGTTTACATTTTTTAAGACGAAGTAATAATAAGAAACATGCATAAAAAAGACAATTTTTTTTCACGAAGCATAGTTTTTACATATTTACGACTTATATATAATGTTGAAGGTATAAGACATATCAAACGGCATTTTATCCAGTTTCGGTTTGTTTTTTTAGATTTCCAGAGAAAAGAAAGAAAATTTAGTAGAAACTGTGTTGGGCATGGTATTTTTTAGTACAATGATAGAAAGAAGAAAGTCAAGAAGGTATAAAAGATTAGAGATTTGATTAATCTGTTGGTTTTGGCCGTGAGTAAAATTAGTTAATACCGATGGCATTTTTTCTAATTGGCGATCTCTCTGTTCCTGGAATTTATAGAGAAAGAAAACTCAGCTTTGAAGAAAGAAACATTCTTCGGAGGTATGATTCTTTTTAAGATTTAGTTAATACCTTATATCTTACATATGTAAATCTGTATATATTCCAAAAGTTAATTCTGCGATGGGTATTGTAGTGTGGGGTGAGTGAGATATTTTACAATTTGTGAATATTTTTATCTGAGAGTTAGTATTGATAATTATGAATCTATTCACCACAAAGTCTGAAAGTATTTTTGGTTGACTAAAGTTAGAAAGTGGAAAGAATTAAGAATTGGTTAGGATTCAGAAGTCGAAAAAATACAGCCTTTTATTTAATTTTTTTTATTTTATTAATTTTTTTTGTAGCAAGTTGTTTGAGGGACATGGAACTATGACGTCATTATCATGACGTTAAAATGTATTGCCGACTACATGTCGGTCACAATTGAATTTGTGTACATTTTTTCGATGGGCTTAATATATATGACATTAAACGCATAATTATTGCGTTAATTGTTGCCGTTTTGGGCCCATATTGGCTTTGAGTTATGACTCAAATTGATTTCTTCAGTAAAACTTTCCATTAAATATGATTCGACGTAAACATGTAATAACATTTTTAACAGACAAACTTCTTCCACGTTCTGTGATTTCTATTTTTGGCGACAAAGAAAGGAGAAATCAATAGTTTTACCTCAATACACGGGGTTATAAAATGCTTAGTATGGCGGGTAAAATATTTATAAATCGATGAAAGATTTTAGGGCGGCGTTTTGGACTGCGTTTTTGTATTTCATAGAGTTATTATCAAATGGTTAGTATAGCGTGTAAAAACATCTTATTGGGAAAGATGTAAAAAAATTTTACACGGTATACTAGTCTATATACTAATAGCGAGTTGTGCATCCACTTTTTAGTCTGGTCAGTGTGAATAAAAGAACTGGGAACGAAATGTTCGTATGGAAAATGTTATAATTGACATTTTAGGTCGTGCGTAACTGAGTTGTCGAGATATAGGCGATATTAGTATTATAGGAGTAGCCCGACGTCAGTGGGCACATTGCATTGCACCCTAAATAGAACGCGATATTTAAGGGCAAATATCTCGAGAACCAATGAGAATAACTGACGTCGCATTGGGCGCGCAATATTGGCGGTGGGGTGTCGAAAAATTTGGGCCTAAAACATTTTGGGGACGGGCGTGACGTCATCACAATTTTTGATCGGCGATATCTCCGTAACGGTAAGTCGTACGCAGACGATCCCATACATTTTCTTGATCAGCTTTTCGAGCTCTACAGCTTGGTGAAATTTATTGTTAGCAATTATGTGATTTTATTTTTCGTCATTACTATATATTGAAAGAGGAAGAGCACGGGATGGTGGTAACTCATGGGTAAAGTGAACCGGTAAAATGTTTTTACCCGGGATACTAGTCTTCTTATACTAATACGCAATCTTGCTTTTTTCTTACCTAACTTTTAAAGAAAGAACGTTAAGTAAAAATTTTCGGAAAGTTCGTCAATGGATGTTTGTTTATGTTTATTCCGTATTAGCATAAGGCACTCCGGCTTAGTGCTTATAATTGTTTTATGATATAAAATACGTAAGGGAAGACATGATATAGCATATCAGGCGGAGACTTCGAATTACAATCGAACGTAGCAGCTATTGACAACGAATGTAAAATAGTTGTTTGAAGAAAAAAGAAGCGTTTGTTTACATTTTTTAAGACGAAGTAATAATAAGAAACATGGATAAAAAAGACAATTTTTATTTACGAAGAATAGTTTTTACATATTTACGAGTTATATATAATGTTGAAGGTATAAGACATATCAAACGGCATTTTATCCAGTTTCGGTTTGTTTTTTTAGATTTCCAGAGAAAAGAAAGAAAATTTAGTAAAAACTGTGTTGAGCATGGTATTTTTTAGTACAGTGATAGAAAGAAGAAAGTCAAGAAGGTATAAAAGATTAGAGATTTGATTAATCTGTTGGTTTTGGCCGTGAGTAAAATTAGTTAATACCGATGGCCTATTTTCTAATTGGCGATCTCTCTGTTCCTGGAATTTATAGAGAAAGAAAACTCAGCTTTGAAGAAAGAAACATTCTTCGGAGGTATGATTCTTTTTAAGATTTAGTTAATACCTTATATCTTACTTATGTAAATCCGTACATATTCCAAAAGTTAATTCTGCGATGGGTATTGTAGTGTGGAGTGAGTGAGATATTTTACAATTTGTGAATATTTTTATCTGAGAGTTAGCATTGATAATTATGAATATGTTTACCACAAAGACTGAAAGTATTTTTGGTTGACTATAAAGTTAGAAAGTGGAAAGAATTAAGAATGGTTAGGATTTATTTTAGAAAAGATTATCAAATGCTTAATATGGCGGGTAAAATATTTATGAATCGATGAAAGATTTTAGGGCGGCGTTTTGGACTGCGTTTTTGTATTTCATAGAGTTATTATCAAATGGTTAGTATAGCGTGTAAAAACATCTTATTGGGAAAGATGTAAAAAATTTTTACACGGTATACTAGTCTATATAATAATAGCGAGTTGTGCATAACAAATTTAGTTCGGTCAGTGTGAATAAAAGGACTGGGAACGAAATGTTCGTATGGACTGTGATATAGTGACATTTTAGATCGTGCGTAACTGAGTTGTCGAGATACTAGGCTATATACTAATAGCGAGTGTGCATAGCACTTTTATTTTAGAGAGTGATACATTTAGAAAAATTTCACGGTCATTTTCTCACGAGGGGCGCGTAAAACCACGCTGCTGCGAGAAGCGTTTTTTTCAGTATTAGTATATTAGTAGTAGCAAATGACGCGACGTGAATTTTTTGGCACGGGTAACATTGCATTGCATCCCCAATGGAACGCGACGTTTAGGGACAAATATCTCGAGAACCGTAGGGATAACTGACGTTTTTGGGGTCCGCAATATTGGGCGATGGGGTGACCAAAAAAAAATTGGTTCTAAAACTTTTTTGGGGACGGGTGTGATGTCATCAGAATCTTTGATCGACGATATCTCAGTAACGGCACGTCGTACACAGACAATCCCATACATTTTTTTGATCAGCATTTCGAGCTCTATAGCGTGGTACTACTTATCCTTTTGAATTGTGTGATTTTATTTTGGGTCACCCCAATATTGATAGAAAAATCACGGGATGGCGGTAACTCATGGGGAAAGTGAACCGTAAAATGTTTTTACCCGGGATACTAGTCTATATACTAATAGCGACTGTGCATCCACTTTTTAGTTAGGTCAGTGTGAATAAAAGGACTGGGAACGAAATGTTCGTATGGAAAATGTTATAATTAAATTTTAGATCGTCCGTAACTGAGTTGTCGAGATATAGGCGATATTAGTATTATAGGAGTAGCGCGACGTCAGTGGGCACATTGCATTGCACCCTAAATATAAAGCGATTTTCAGGGGCAAATATCTCGAGAACCAATGGGAATAACTGATGTCACCTTGGGTACGCGATATTGGCGATGGGGTGTCGAAAAATTAGGGTCTAAAACTTTTTGGGGACGGGTGTGACGTCATCAAAATTTTTGATCGGCGATATATCAGTAACGGTAAGTCGTACACAGGCGATCCCATACATTTTCTTCATCAGGTTTTCGAGCTCTACGATTAAGTGATACTTATTCTTAGCAATTATGTGATCTTACTTTTCGCCACCCCTATGTTTTAAAACAACACAGGTGAAGATGGGGGTGTAACTCATGTAAATCATTGGGGATGGGTGTGACGTCATCTAAAAGTGAACTGGTAAAATGTTTTTACCCGGGATACTAGTAGTACAATATATTATAGAGACAATATAGAAATAATATAAAAGTAGGCCAACTGAATCATAAAACATCCTTGATCGTACACATGATATCTCAAAAGTTTGTGGTTAATTTGTTGTGGGACAACGAGGCTGATTACGTCATGCATTGTTCTTTCAAACGAAAACAAAACGCTGCATTACGTATAAAACAAGGACCAAGCCCCTCCCCCTCACATAATTGCTCCGAAATATTTTTGTTTCAGTTTTACAGCAGTAAAACTATCATGAGAGAACGTTAAGATAATGCTAAACTCTTCCCAGTAATCGATATTTGAGGAACTATAGTATTAAAAAAATAAGTTTACCTTTTTTTCGTTTTTTCAATTTTTTGTACTAATGATAATCTCCGATAGGGTAAATATGAACGTTCCAATACTATAAGCTTGTGAAATAACAGCAAAAATATAAGAAACTTGAAAAATATTCGCCATATTGCACTCGGCATGTGCGATAACTAATACATATTGACTGACGTCATAGTAATCTATCTATCTATCTATCTATCTATCTATCTATCTATCTATCTATCTATCTATCTATCTATCTATCTATCTATCTATGTCTTTTCTGTATTTGTTAGTGTAATGGTAAGTATATAAAAACTATAAAACTATAAAACAGTGTAGTAATGTAGATCCGAATGTAGGAGAATAGTGCATGCATAGGGCGGATGCTGAACTAGAACTAGTAGAAAACAGGACTTGGAAAGAAAAACAAAACAGAAACGTAGTTGAAAGAGGACGGAAGGCCAATATGGCTTATATAAGGGGGAGTATTAAATCGAGAAAGGCATAATGCAGGTTTAAAAAAATAGTATTCAAAGTTAAATTTTTATATTCAATTTTGTACATGTTTGTAAAGGATAAAATCAGAGATAACATTAAAAAAGTATTCATAATTTTTTTTATATGTACAAATAAGAGAATTTAAATCATTTTCAAACATAAACATTTTATTGTTCCACAAATAATGAATGCTGCATTGATAATCTCTTGTGGCAAGCTATTCCATTGGTTGACAACTCTGTTTACGAACATATGCTGACGAAGCTGACATGATGTAGGCTGCTTGTAAATTGCCAATTCGTTGACCTCTTGTCGTTGATGATTTCGGTATAATTAAATCTTTAGTGACTTTCGTATCATAATATCCTGTTTGAATTTTAACGGTTTCAATCATATCTCCTCTGTATCTACTGTAGAATAATGTAAGGAGATTAAGCATAATCAATTGTTGGCGGTAACTCATTTCTTTGAGGCCTGGAATTAATTTTGTTGCCCGTCATTGTACTTTTTCAATGTTTTCAATGTATTTTCTAAGAAATGGCGACCAAATAACATGACCATATTCCAATATAGGACGAACAAGGGATTTAAACAAGAGATTAAAGTTTTCTTTGCCAAGATTTATTTAAATAAATAAATAAATAAATAAATAAATAAATAAATAAATAAATAAATAAATAAATAAATAAATAAATAAATAAATAAATAAATAAATAAATAAATAAATAAATAAATAAATAAATAAATAAATAAATAAATAAGCGATTTGAAATAAGTAAGTAAGCAAGTGATCATTTATTTAGTTTATAACTCTCACACTTACAATTACAATGAAAGAAAGAATAACTAGGAGACCACTCCATATAGAAAATTCTAGTCAAAGGGAGTGGCCACCTAAAAAAAACAATAAAAGTGATAAAAATGATAATAACATATGTAATAAGTTTTCGTCAATTAGTCAATATATTGAGAAATAAGATACGATTTAGTTAAGGCTTTTAATTTTGGAAATGTAAGCGCAGATAAGTCGTCAAGTTGAAGATCGACTGATATTGGATGGAGAATTTACCAAATGAGAAATTCTTGAACGGGTGTTAAACTAACGAACCTACCTTCCTTCCGCGAGTATTATAATTCAAATCAGAGCATTTAAAAATCAAATTTTTGCGACCTTGTGTATAAAAGATATATTTAAAAATTTTACAATGTCAAAAAGCTTAAGGAGACCTAATTTCCGAAACAGAGGGGATGTATTAGCTAGCCAGTAAGCATTACAAATAGTACGTATTGCACGTTTTTGTAGCAGAAAGATACGCTTTGTGACTAGGTTTACCCTTTGACCTCAAACCTGACAGGCAAAAACCATATGTGAATGAAAGATAGCATAATAGACAGAAGTTAAAAGAGGTTGTGGCATAAAGTGACGACGTTTTGTTAAAGCTCCATTTGCTCTTCTTAGTTTGTAAGATAGCTTGCACAGACCAGTTAAAATTTTCATCTATATGGATTCCAAGATATTTAATGAAAGAACTCTTAGTCATTTTTTTACCGTCAATCTTAATACAGAAATTAAAATCAATATTACGACGCTTGTGTTTAAATAAAACATGTTCTGTCTTAGATGCATTAAGAGAGATTTTGTTTGCACTTAACCAGTGCATCAAGAGTTTCAAATCGATGTTGACCCTCTTAGCGAGTTGTTTTATATTTTTACTACAATTTAACATATTTGTATCATCGGCAAAATGGAATACAGAAGAAAATCTAACTGCCGTATGCATGTCGTTGATATAAATTAAAAACAATAAGGGTCCCAGCACTGAACCTTGAGGAACTCCATGAAGAATGGGAGAAATATTTGAACTTTGACCTCCAATACAAACGAATTGCTTTCTATCAGTTAAAAAGGAATAAAACCAATTTAATGCATTACCTCTGATACCATAACGATTCAGCTTAGCAACTAGTATTGAATGATCCACTGTGTCAAACGCTTTTTGTAAGTCTTATAATATCCCACATGCAACTTCCCCATTATCCAGCGCTTTTAAAATTGTTTCAGTAGTGTTAATCAGGGACAAAGTTGTTGAATGGTTCTTACGGAATCCAAATTGCAATGGTACAACGTTTGATGAAATTGAAAAAAAGAAATTATGCGCTTATACATTAATTTTTGAAATACCTTATCTATATTTGATAATAGGGAAACTGGCGGTAATTTTTGACTTGCAATGGCGAATCTTTTTTGAATACTGGTATAACCTTAGCAAGTTTTAGTGTTGTTGGGTAGGTACCAGAGGTAAAGGAAAGATTGATCAAAGAGGAAAGAGGAGTACACAATTCAAAATATAATTTTTGGGTGTTAATGTATTGGTGATGCAACTTTCGACAATTAAAATGTCGACTCCAATAAATTGAATGAAAAATCTGCTAATCCAATTCGACAAATTTGATACCATAGTCACGTGGTGCAAGAAAGTCACAAGTCACGCAGATGCAAGATGTTTAGATCATATACCTTATTCCAGGAAATTAACACGCTATAAAATTAGCGCGAAGGAAATTACCGCGGAAGAAATTACCGCGGTTGACGAATTTTGCCTTAAGTTTTTAAATAAAATTAAGCGGTTACAACAAATAGATTTCAAAATGTATGAAATTAACGTGAATTTGAGGCATTGGTGAATTTTGTAAGGCAAACGCAAACAATACATAGACTCTCCTCCTCACTATCACTCGGACGGTGCTTTTTATTATTAACTGTCAAAACAATGAGTTATTGACAGCAAATCCAAACCAATGATTACATGAAATTGTTACTATAATGATTTTTTTTTAAAACGTTTTTTATTTGAAAAACATTGAAAAAATACGCATATAAAATTAACACCTTATGATATTTGCCAATATTAAATCAATGTTGAAGGAAATAATCCGCGTTAATTTCATAGCGCGTTAATTTCCTAGAATAAGGTATTATCATATGTCATATGCCATATATATATTAGCTGCATGTACAGTGTGTCCACAAAAAAGCGGGCCTCTAAAGCATATCTTTTGTTGTTTTCGCTTATTTTTTGCGGTTTTTACACCAAATGAAAGATAATTTTTTGCTCTTTCTAATCCTATGTCCCTTTTTTACTTAAAAATATTTTATAGGTATCTGTAACAGATTTTAGCATGAGAACATGCAATTAAATAGATAATGATCAATTAACGCTTGCTTGAATTGGAATTAATGACTCGAGTAATATGAAAAGTCATAAAAAGTAAGTGATTGTTGTAAAGTTGTATTTACACTGAAAACACATACTTTTTTACAAATGTGAAAGATTTCGTTGCTAGAGTACTTTAACAAAGATAAGATCAATAAAGGATAACCTCTGAATAAAAACTAAATATTCAATTACATTCAACGTGTCCGCCGTTTCTTTAAATACAAAGGTTTACTCTGTTTCTCATTTCAGTAAACAAACGTCTTATCATTGGTTAGTTCTGTCTCAATAAATTCACTTCGTCCTTCTTCTCAATTTAGTCGGATTGAAAAAATGAGGGCCAATATAATTTGCCCATTGCCACAAAGGCAAACCCAAACATGAAGCTTTTCGCACGAATTACTCTTCTCAAATTTAAAATTTGGAGGAGGCTGACCTTTTGGCGCGTAGCAGCGGACGTTTTGTGTGCTGACCGTACCACACATATGGAAAACAGCTTCATCACCGATCACCATATTTGGAACAAAACAAATATGATGTGCTTGCTGCCGAAACCACTGACAAAATCGTAATCTTCTTCTAAGATCACCATTTTTAAGCTTCTGTACGATGTGGATTTTGTATGGGTGCCATTTTAAATATTTATTGACAATATTGTTGAAAGAACCCTTGGACAGTCCAGTCGGGTTGTTCCTGCACGAAACGCCTTGTGGTTGTTGTATCATCAGCTGCCTTGTATCATCAGCTGCCTGTTCTAACAGTTTTCCTTCTGCCACTTCTTTCTTGTTTAGGTTATAACTTGTTCCCTCATTGTCATACTTCTTGATATTTCTCTGAATTGTACTTCTTGAAGGTGGATTTCTGCCAGGAAAACGCTGTCTAAAAGCTCCAATACTTTTTGCTTCATGAAATTTTCTCACGATGAACACTCTTTGTTGCACTGTTAGCTGCATGATTAAATAAACTTACAAGTTTTCCTGCTTATAAAGAATTTTGACAAGGCGTTGGGAATATGAAATTATTAAAACATAAAAAAGATTTTAAGCTCACTTTACACAATGAATAAAAAATTGGTGATCTTTACAGAGTTTCGTGCTAAACGTAGCACAGTAGCATCCTGAGCACTAATCGCAACGAAACAAAAGTTAATGGCTCATTAAAAGTCCGGTTTATTGATCATTAAAGAGTTAATGACCGTATCAAATGAAAAAGTTCTTCGTATTTTCTTAAACAAAAAATACCACAAATGAAAAATTATATTTTCAGAATCCTTGAAATATTTTCTTTCTAACGCTATAAAAATCGCATTGATTTGATAAAGATTTAAAAAGTTATTATGCTTTTAAAACTAGGGGCCTGTTTTTTTGTGGACACACTGTATATTATTTATTTCTCTGTAAAATTAATTAATATAAAAACAAAAAAAACAAAAACGCAAACAATACATAGACTCTCCTCCTCACTTGGCCAGTGGGTTTATTTATTAACTGGCAACAATAACTTATTGTCAGCAAAGCCAATGGAATGATTTCAACAAATTATTTCTAATATGTGGAGTTAGATGTGTTTCAGTTATTGCGCTGCTGTCTGTGGATGTGAACGAACATTTGGTAGTTACGATTTGAACGATTCGGCTGAAAATACAAGAATCTAAAGGTTCTGTTGTTACACTTTGGTGGCAAAGCAAAGAACTTACTAGGTTTGCATTATGAAATCACCTGTGTATGTTTACCTATATTCCGAAAGTGTTGAAAAGGAGAGGAAGTGGTGATGTGCAGATGTAAACTGAATTCAAGGGACCAATTATTGATGACATTAATGAAATTGCGATTAGACAACCAGTTTGAAAATTTAGCTGATCAATTCAATTGTTGTAAGAGTTCGCTAAATAATATTTTCAAACGTTGGATTACATTGCTCTACGAAAAGCTCTTATTTGTTATACGTTGGCCTGACCATGATGCCAATCTGAGAACTTTACCAAGTGTTTTTGGACAATATTTTCCAAGGCTAACCAGTATAATTGACTGTACCGAAATCTTCATTCAAAGGCCTCATAAATTGGATGCCAGAGCTCAAGTTTATTCAAATTATAAAAAACATTCAACGGTTAAATTTTTAATTGCTTGTACACCTCACGGATCAATCGCCTTTGTATCTCAGGCCTGGGGTGGAAGAGTATCAGATGTGGAACTTGTTAAAAACAGTGCCTTGATGAACTTAACATCTCATCATCCTGGTGATCAAATTTTAGCTGATCGTGGATTTACCCTACAAGACGAATTTGCAGCAAACTGTGGCGTTGAATTGATAATACCTGCATTTACTAAGGGAAAGAGACAATTATCTGCTCGAGATGTAGAAACTTCAAGGCAGATTGCATCTATCCGGATACACATTGAGCGAGTAATTGGCCTTGTCAAGAACAGGTATAGAATATTGGAAGGTGGCCTTCCCATTCAAATGGTTAAGTCCATATCTGATGAAGCAACTGAAAATCCAATCTCTGGTGTGGATACGCTGTTCAAAGTTTGTTGTATTTTATGTAATTTGGGTGATGGCATTGTGTATAATGAACAAAACAAATGAACTTGGTTGTATTGATATATTTTGTAACAAATTAATTTAGTAGTATAATGTTGTAACTATTTTTGTGTTGGAAAAAAAAAACAATCACCATAGTTAGTGGTCTAAATGTAATTTGGGTTCGATTCCCAACTATGGTAAATCAATAATACACTACATCCATGAGTTAAGCTAACTCGTAGTGTGGGCTCTCAAGCTTGAGCACCCTCTACCTGAAGAACAATTTTGGACCCTTGATCTTTCACCAAGATCACTGCAGCAGGACTTTCTCAAACTACCTTCTGGACCAATTTTGGTGTGGGGGATATTTGGCAATTTTGGTTCGAAATTTAATTTTGCTCAGAAAAACTTGAAATAAGACTCCAATAATGGCCACAATGTGGGTTGATTCTTCCAAGAATCTTCTGGTAGCTGGTAAGGACATTTATCCATGTCAATCAACTTTAACTTTGTTTGATAACGAATTCTGGCTTCAGCGTCGAGAGAATCGATTGAGTACGACATGATGTTGATATGTAGCTTTTAAAAAAGCTTTTTTAATAGGTATTTTCGATAAAAGCAGCAAAAGACTTCAAGAGGAGATGTTTTCACTACGAATATTGCAGGTAAAATGGTGTATGCTGTGATTTGTTTTCCCTGCAAGTATTTCACGCATGCGCAGTAACTTCCTTACGGCTGTAAGTGACGTCACGGCGAATCGGCGAATTGGTGTTTTCTTGAGCACAGGTTCACATACACCTTCTTTAGGGTGTTTGAGGTAAAATCTCGAATCACAAACCTTTTGGTGGAAACTCTTATAAAAGTGTTTGAAAGAAAGAAAGTTGTTTATAAACACAATCACGCAAACAAATTTTACAAGATTTATACCACCATGAACTTTAGTGATATGAGATTTTAGCTTAAACTTTAAGATTGCGTGTGAAAAACGAGTTCACGGTTTGGGAAACATAATAGCTTACTTTAAATTTGCATTGTTGTTAAACTCTTATTCAGCAGTCAGCAATTGGGAACAACATGTGAAATCTGAAACTATGAACTAGTGTATTGAAGGAATATAGACAGACAAAACAAAAGTATTATATATAATTTCCTAACGCAATTTCAATTCTGTTTGTATAGTACGCGGAACTGCCAATAACCGCCAATACTTTCATTCTACAAAATACTTCCTTTCTATAAAAGATATACTTTCATTTTATATATACCTTTTAAATATTAAACTTTTTTTAAGAAATATACATGCCTATTTTTTAGCCAGGAAACCTGGTTCTAGGGGCATGTTCCACCTGTGGATGAAATTCAACCTTCTTCTGTATAAGTTTTTTTGAGAGGATACACATATTAGGTGCGTTGAAATTTCCATGATTTTTATGTGTATGCACAATTTTTTTTTCACCTTGGTGGTGGAACATCAATATTAAAACGATCCTAAATATTTTTTTTCTACAATACCATTTTGGCAGAGATCAGCGATTGGCTGAAGATATATCATAAATAATAATAGAAGACATGCTTCAAATAATTATCAAATTTGATCAAAAACAGTCAAAACAAAACCTAGGGGGTCTGTTAATATGAGAAAAGCTGGCCCGGTTTGCCAGGGCCCTTACTTAGTTGAGATCCCACTTTATTTGTAGTTTTCATCATAAAAATACAGTGTGTTTTTCTAAGAAAACCTGACCCGGCAAAACAGGATTTACCATATTAACGCATAAAAACCAGCGCATGTGACCCCTGCATAAAGATGGAAAAAATCGAAAAATTAACAAGCTGGGGGCCCATTTATTTGGCACATAAGAGTATGCAACTTGTGGTTTGCCTGAGAATGAGACGCCTTCTTGAATGTTATGCCATTCTAATGATAGAGTTTACAAACATACAAATTTGAAGAGGCAGAGTTGGGGAGGCACAAAATATTGGTACGTCTAAATGATATCTAAAGAGAAAATATCTACAGAGGTTGAGGGATTGTCTTTGTATCTCCTAATTGAACAAAATAAAATGTAAATTCAACGGAAAACAGCTACCGGAAAATCATTCAGATGCTACAGGCAGAAAATCAATAAAAATTTGTCAGAACAGACATAAACTTACAATCTTTTCCATCCCTGTGCAGGTTGTTCATTCACACATCATCTTGTGACTGACTGTCACATCACCTCGAGACTTATTGAGATGATGAAAATGTAACAAAGTATTTGGATTTTTTTTCTCTGTGTAGAAAGTTTAGTAGTGACGATATTATTTTTTTGTGTTTAAATTTTTTTTCACTTGAAAAGTTTCCGAGAGACGAAAATGTTACGTAAATTTTTGAAAACAATGAAACAATGGCACTAATATGCTTCCGTAGTATCCCATTTATATTAAATAATGACATGTCATACATAAATTTAATTTCAAATAGTGGAAACAAGGTGTTATGAATTCGACAATCTATTCATTAAATTAGTGAATTCTTCAAACGTTGGATTTTATATTTATAGAAGATGTTCAATCACTTCGCGAATAAAGATTATTATGTTTTCTTAGTTTGAAGTTTGAACATTGCATTGCTTGGAAGTTTTATTATCTTGTTTACATTTGAAGCTACTATTTTTAGCGGGCATTATCGAGCTGTAATAACTGGTCACTGAGCCGATCAAATTCTCCCATTTCTCATAATAACTCCTTTTGTAATACCCTCCAGGTAATAATAAGCATTAATAAAGACTTTATAGCTATTATACGTGAGTATTATGGCTGTACATTTCTATAACATTGATTACCCAGATTTTATACAACAGCCCATCTGCTTAATTAATAAGGGAATTGAGAAAATCTGCCTGTTCATTTTGCCTGTCTCTTTTAATACTCAAACTATTATATGATTTATTTATTTATATATATTTATTTATGACATAATTTGGAAATATTGTGATATATAATAATAGTAATATAATCATATGAGAGCCTTGAAAATCTTATCCTTGTTATTCTTTAAGATTTTTTTGGAACTGAGTTTTTCTTTGATATTTTAGAATTTCCAAATTAAGTGGAAAGACAAAGGAAGAACATTTAATGAAGAAATACCTTCTTATTAATTTCATTATTTCTTTTTAGTGTTACAGTTTTATTATGGATCAAGAGAACGATTATAATGGAACTGTTATAAGGGAGGACCAAGGTAAACATGTTTGCGACAGTTGTAGTTATGATTAAGGTGAAGTAAGTTGAACTAAGAATTTTTTATTGTTTTCTTTGTAGACCTTTGGATTGCCTACATGGTTGACCAAAGACTTTTTGCAAAATGTTTGTCTGAAAGAAAATTTTTAATCCAATCATTTTTATGGTTTGTCAATGAGACACTGAGAAAATGCAGATATCAGTCTCATGTCATTACACCTGATCAAATTCGTAATCTACCAGTTCCACAAGGTATAAAGGATTTTTAATCATCTATTTTTTTCTGTAGCATGCAGATGTGTTTCTGGGAAGCCCTGATTCCTTCTAATTTTTAAACTAAAGATTCTTGAAGATGATTTTGTACATAAGTAACTCAGAGTTTTGAGTCCTTAGGCTTTCATCCATGTCAATTGGTTCATCAGTTGGTTAAGTGATTAGTCTCATAATATATATGTATCTCTTCCTTTAAAGTGCTGTTTAAATTTCATCACATTTTTGATTTGTCTTTGATTCATAACATTTAGTCTTTCAGTCTAGAGTCTCAGTAATCTTCGTCATCAAATTTGTCAATTTCTTTTTGTTGATTTATGCAATATATTTCAGATATATTTCAGAAAACTAGATGCCCTTACAGGCAAAAGGATTTCTGCATCATTAGCCAATCATTTTCAATATTTTCATAGAAAAGCGATTAAGACAAAAGAGTCCCTGCAGGATTTCTAGATCAATCACTGATTAGTAATAGACTATCGAGTCAAGCAATTATTATACCACCACTGAATTACTTTCACTAGCCAACATTTGAGCAATCTTAACAACTCCTTGGCAAAGAAATACTAATATGTTAACTTTGAAATTAAATAAATGAAAACATTGCTTTGGTATCTTGTGAATGTTTACATAAGTTTTCTGAAAATATACAACTTGAACCATTTAAAATGTTTAAAAATTTGTAAATAAAAATGCTTAAACTGAAATTATTAAATGACAACATTCCTTTATCATCTTTTCCACGGTTCGTTAAATTTTGAAATGTTAATTTAAAACGATTCTGACAGATAGAAAAACTGGGTTGAAGAACAAAATATGTGTTTCACCATGTCAGCCATTTTCTTTCATGGCAATGAATATTTAGAGGAGGTGCCATAATTGATAAAATTCGCATAATTAACAATTCCACATTCATGCTAGAAGTGAACAGTGAAAAAAAAAACTAAGAAAAAATAACACAGACAGTTGTAATGGATTTCTTTGCTATGGAGAAATCCAATTAAGATGGTTTACAGGCACAAGGATTTCTGTAGTACCAGTTGGAAATAATATTATGAAGATACTGTTTAAAGACACAAGGAGCCTATTTGCATTACCTGATATTCTCAAACTACATGCTTTTTTTGAAAATTTGAAATCAGTCTTAGGATATGCTTATTCTATGCTCGTTCGAAAATCAAAAACCTGAAAATTTGAATGGTACATTTACATTGTGGTAAAATTCATCTGAGTAAAATATCTGTCTCACAAGCAAGAACTGCACTTCAGAACGATTCACCAAGGCTGGAATATATGCTTAGCATATGCTTAAGAAATTCCCAAATCTGAGCCTGCATATGCTTTACAAATGACATGCTTATAAAAAAGAGTCATAAATAATAAAATTCTGGAGGAAGCTGTGCTTACATAATAAATATCGACATCTTTCACCACACAAAGAACACATAAATCTCTAGCAACCTCGATCCCAGGGCTTCTCTCTATATATTCATATTTAATATTTACGGAAAGAGATAGATAGCTCTGGCTTTCTAAGCTGTTTAAAATCCCATCACAATGAGGGATTTTTAGAAATGTTTCAATTGATACTCTCATTTCTCCCTTTCTTGAAAATTATCAACATACATTTTCAATGTTTGTTATTATGACAGTAAGTGAGATACTGTTTTTTGTCCCATAAAAAATCAAACTATGAACATCATTCATGGAATGTGAAAAATAATATACTGTCACTAAATCAAAACAATGCAAATGAATGTCATTTTAAATGTCAAATTTGTAAACATTAGTTCTTCATGCTACTTATCTGCAAAGTGTTATTTTGCAATTATGCCCTGGCCAAGGACATTTCTAATAGTAAGGTGGATCCTACATGTCAGTGAGATATTACCACAGTTTACTTTTTTGTACTTTTCAGTGTATGACATCAATTTCCAGAATACAGATGAACGAGATAAAACTTTCAAGAAAATTTTCAACACCATTTCATCACAAGTGCCAGATTTAGAAAGAGATATTGCACATTTTTTGTTGAAATACAATGAAATACAGGCAATAAGAAGAAATTACAGCCATGATGTGAAGGAGAGGTTGTTTCAAGTGCTTAGCGAGTGGTATGAAGGAAATGAACCAGCGATAGTTACATGGAGTTATCTGAAGACTTTATTAATTTATTTCAATGAAAATAATCTAGTTGATGATATAGATAAAGGTATGGTTCTAAAGTTGTCCTAAAGAAATTTTAGTCTGTTCTTTCTTTGTCATTATTATAAAAATTTGTATTTAATTTGTTTACATTTTTATACATAGATTTATTTGGTGTGAATCCTATCAGGTATGATTTTTCCTTTTTCCTTTCTCAGACTTCAAGTAAATTTGTTTCCTCATCAACTATTATGTAGGCTGATTCTTTTCATTTTTGAAGTTTATGCAAAAACGAGTTTGAGGAAACTTATTATCAGGCCATTTATTATTCTCTTTTCAACCATAGTAAGCCAGCTCCCTACCAAGAGTCACCTGAAACAGGTGAGATGAGATTTTTCAATATATTCCATTTTGATTTGCGGGTTTAAATTTTCAACGTCAAAAGTATTTACCAAGAAGCATTTTAGGTAGACTTACACACAAGAACGATTGTTTATTTACTGAACATTTGTTTGACTGGAATACTGTGCAATGGGATATCTATCTAAAAGAATCTAGATCATCTTTTTCATCTCGTCATAAATCAATACTGACCCTAAAATATGTTGAAGAAAAGATGAATAATAATATCTTTTAAGTTTTTTAATTGCAAATATAAGAAAGTCCTGCAAAAATAAATCTGGCTCCTTATGCGAACATCTTCACTTCACATCATACACTATCATTTTTTAATGACGTTTTTCAATGATCATTGGAAAATTATAATTAAAGTCAACAAAAAATGACATTTTTTAATCCCTTCTCTTCTTTGAAGAATGATTCAAGAATTAACTGAAGTATCAGATTGTACTGGAAGCAAGTCCGCAGTACTAGTTTTAATGGCATGTGTGAGAATCATTTTGTTTGATTGAAGTTTTTGAACATAGTAGAGTTCAAGACTGCTTTCAGTTTCCATTCAACGATATCGTCCGAGCGAGCCACCGTTTGTCACCAATCCGTGCATCAATCGAGCGTATATTTTATTTCCATTCAATTTTAAAAGCGTGCACATTAAAATATCTTTCAATGTCTTTTCAAAAATCTTTTCTCTTGTCAAAACAAAAAGAAGTTATTGTTGTTCAGAAATAAATTAATTATTACAGAGTTTTCTATAAATTGATTGGTTGATATAGACAGGCGGAAAAAACGAGATCAAAAATTTTAGATGTGCACGAGCGTTGATTTGTCCGACTGCAACCGCCGGCTCGAGCATAATTCCAGTTCCATTGCGCATGCGCTGACGTCAATAGGGTTGTTTTTTCCGAGCGAGCGGGCGAAACTGCTGAATGGAAACCGACCTTAAACCATTCAATTGAACGCTTTCAAGCTATATGTTAGGAGAATTTGTGTGTTGTTTCTTCTTTGCAAAGAACTTCTATAGTTTTTTTTTTCATTTTTCTATTCTTCAATTATCATTTGTTTTGCACAAGATACTATTGTCTTAATGCAATCCAACAATTATATAATATAGTAATACTATGCCGTGTTAATTTAGATAGGTGATATTATGTTCTTGAAAAAAATATTGCAATTTTTTTTATTGAGTTTAAATTTGTAAAAAAGACTTTCATATTGTTTGTTTATGAACTTAAATCTTTCATTTGGGCCTATGTTGTTTTAGTGGAGAACAGAACCTTTAAACTCTTTTCTCACAAGCTTCTAGGTGTAAAAGTAAGAAAGTTAGTAGGTTTGAAGGATGGGGTTACAAGTTATATAAAAAATATATAAAATCTAAAAATTTACAAGCACATGCTAAAAATGTAATGACAGCTTGAACATTCTTAGCAGGAATGAATGAGGTTAATTATGATTTGACAAGTTAATTTTTGAATATACAAAATTATGCACTCCTTTTAGTTGTCTGTCCAAGAGAATCTTTCAGCCTGCTATAAAATCTTCTTTTATCAATATTTTCTGACTTTACTTTAATAATGTTTTCCATTTTTGTTGTTTTAGTATCAGAAAGACAAGAACAAACAGCTGTTGTGAGAACAAACCCTGGAGTCCTAACCCACACTGCTTTTAGAGACATCTATGAAAAGTTGGATTTCTCTGAAATAGAAATGCCAGACAAAATAAACATTGTCACCAGTGGTAAACTGCCATCCACACAAATACCTTTCCATAAATATACCATGAAATGCAAAAAAATTTTCTCAGATTACTTTGACTTTGGTTTTGATGATGCGCACAACGAGAATATAAGGTTTCCACCAGCATATATGTGTAAAAGTAAAATATATGATATTGCTGCAAAGTTTGAATTATCTAATAAAGTTTTGATAACCGATTATAATCTTGTTGAACATTGCAAAATGCTTAAGCTAGATCTTAATGATATTTATGCTAAACTGCTCATTGATGCTTCATCCATTGGTAATGGAGACCGACAATTTCTTCTGTTCGATTATATAAAGCAATGCATCTATATCGTACATTACAGTGAAGCTAATAGTGAAGAAGGAGCCCTGAAGGACTTAAAATCTGGTGATAACTATTGTCAATTCTTTTCCTATGTATTCAGTAATATCCTTGGAAAGGACCAATCATATATCAATGTAGTAGCTGCACCACAAATCACAAGTGACTGTGAAAATGTTTTGATCTTAAATAAACACCACTTTGATGAAATAGATCTTCAAGATAAACTCTTAGATTTGCACTCTTATATTGAAGACATCACTGAAGATTCAACGCAGCAAAGTCATCAAAATACAATACTCGCAGTCAGTTATATTTTCAGTTTTCTTGCTACTAGAAACATTGGACCAGAATCTTTATTTGGTACTGTGACAGAAAAAATATTATCAATGTGGTTAACTCAAGAGCAGTTCAAAGTGGTGTTCAGTAAGGAGCGATGGAGAATAGTCACTGGTGGGTATGGAAGTGGTAAATCTGTAGTTTCAAGGTCTCTTCTTGAACATTTAGTCAAGCATGCAGCAGAAACTGTAGATATATATTTTGTCTTATTTGACAATGGTAGCTTGTTCTTGAAAAGTTTGAAAAATTTTATCAAGAAAATAAGGGACAGTTGCAAAGCAAATGTGATTTTTGGAAATTGTAAAGAAATGGAAAGTTGCTTATCAAAAGAATTTGAACAAATTTGTGTTAGCCAAAGCAAAGATATCCCTTTCACTGTATCTAATATGCTACTGGCAATGGTAGAAAAAGCCAAATCTTCCAAAAGGATGTTTCATTTCATCATTGATGAACTTGATGGTGAAGTTATCGATGCAGTAGAAGCACTTGCACTCAAAGACATCTTCAAACACAATAGTGATGTACTGAAGAATTCACATGTGTTATTTTCAATTCGTTCAATGGAGAAAAAAAGGGCAAATAAATTAACAAACAACGAATGGAACACAATTCCTTCCAATGTTATTACGACTGTGGAATGGAAGTCATGTCATTATCATTATCAATACGCTTTACAAAGAAAGTTTCAAAAATCATTCAAATATCTAAGGAAGCAACCACTTGTCCAAACAGAATATTGCAACCACCAATGAAAATAAACAAAAAAAATAATAAAGTCAATAAAACTGCTGAATCATCATTGCCTCATATAAGAAATGCGGGAAGACTTCTCAGAAAATCATTCAGATCTAACCGTTCGAAAAAAGAAAAAAAAGTCAATAAAACTGTCAAATCATCTGAATCGAATCCTATTTACCACCACACAACCAATAAGACAGTGTCACAAGAGTCCTCGGCCACTAGAAGTTTGTCAACAGCAAGCAGTAAAGTGCATGTGCAGCATGCTAACCCAGATGAAATTGACTCCGTTGCTCTGGAACATGATCAAAAGTTTGAAGGCTCTAATATAGTTATCGAGACGGACTTCATATTCCATCAATGTAACAGTTATGGACATAATATATCTGGCCGCCAGCCCGTTCTTGTATTTTTAAATCAACATTAGAAAGAAGACTTACCAGCAACATTGCATTGCATTGCAACGTCGCTTTTACAATATTGGAAAAAGAAATAAGAAACGAATGATAATATGTAATGAAGGCAATGAATACCAGATGTGTATTTCAGCATTGACAGCTTTGAATAGAAAGTACCTGCTCTACATACCTGGTGCATCAGATAATCAATCCTGTGGTGAAAAGTCATTGGAAACAACAGTTATCACAGATTATGCAGGATGCAGAGGAATGGAATGCTCACAAGTTGTTGTTTTCATAAATCCAAAAGAACATTTCAAGAGGCAGTTTTTTATTGAGATGATTTCACGTTGCACCGATCATCTAGTGTTGATTGTTCCCTATCCTTATATAGAAGATGAGCATGGTCCAAATGAAAGGGAATCAATGGCTACTATTTTAGAGAAGTTATGTCGTCTTAATAAAAACGACAATTTGATGGACATTTTTTCATATGTTCTGAGTGGACATCCAGAAAATCAGTTTCCACATGCTGTTCCCTCTTACTGCAGTCAATCAAAGATCACTACTATCAAAATCAACACAAACAGTCCACGACGCACAAGATATTGTCAAAACGTCTAATGAGTTACCAAATATCATAAGGTCAAATGATAATCCTGCATTAAGGTATCTAATCTTTCTATTGATTCAACATAGTTTTCTAATAAACTAAAGGGTAATCTAAGATAAGATTTGTGATTTTCCATGCGGATTTAAATTCGGGAACTTTTCATTTTTTACTCGGATTTACCAATTAATCTTTAAAAAATGTATAATAATATTTTTTTTTTTTTTTTTTTTTTTTTTTTTTTTTTTTTCGTTTCCTTTTGAGAGAGTAGAGGTATAAACTTGCTCCAAACATCCTTTCGAAAAGAGGCTGCTCTGTATCTCATTGGTGACTGTTAAGATATTTTGAAACAAGTACTTCTCTTTAGCTACCATCATCAAATCGATGGGTTTTTGATTCGCTATCTGTTGTTTTTTAGCTTTATGCAGCCTGATCCTGTTGAAGATCTCCGACTGAAAATACTATCAAATGATTTAATAGAACTCGTTTCAAGTAAAAAGAATGATATTATCCATAAGTGAAGAATACGAAATTATAGAGTCTTCTCTTGGGGATTCTTTTGTTTTCACTCCACTATCTATGAAAGAATGGGAAATTGTACATCCACATTTTCATGGTAATAAACTGCAGTTGTCTGTGGAAAACAACCTCTCATACAAATTCCATATCCACGCTATCAGTAAATATGGAGGACTCTTATCGGTACCCACTGAGATTGATTTCTCATCGAGTAACATTGGAAGGTAACTTCTATATTCTTGTGATTTTATAGCTTTGTGTTATTGGATATAATGCAACGTGAGTAGATGAATATTTTCTTTTTTAGCCAACCATCCAACAGTCAAACTTCATCTGCTCTACCTCCACGTTCTCCGTCTCCTCTATCCAAGTCTGAACCTGCAAAGGAAGACAGCTCATCGAGTAACATCGCAAGGTAACTTCTTTATTATTCTTATTTTACAGTTTTGAGGTGGTTCTTAGAAAAATGCTAATGTTTGATTATTATTTTTTTAGCCACTCATCTACCCATCCAACCTTGTCTACTGCACCTCCCCCTGTACCTCCTCATCAACCTGCAAAAGAATACACCTTCGAAGGTATAACTGTCATCATGATCTTTATTATTTGGTTTCCATGCTTCCAATCTCGCATTCTTTTACATTTTGTTTGACTTTTTTCAAACTTCGCCCTATTTTATAGTTATCGCGATAACTGCATTGAAAATAGAATACATTCCAAAAATTAAAGTTGACTTTTTTGATAAACCGAGTAAATTTGATGGACATGCTTTTTTAAAAGAATGTTTAAGTTTTTAATTAAAATTTAAAGGAGAGAATATACAAACAGAAAGTACTGAGCTGTTTTCACCAAAAATTGAGTATTTAAGTGTAAATTTTTTCTAAAACAGAACAATAACGCTTATATTATAACATAATGGCTGTTATGACTGAGCTTAAAAATATGGTTTTTAAGAGAAAGTTCCGGTAAAAGTTTACCAAAGTGTCTGAGGAGTGCTCGAAAAAAGATTAATAGAACCAAGAAAAGTTCTGTAGAATTGCACAGAACATAACTAGAAATATTCAAGAATAAGATAAGATAAGATAAGGATTTATTTCCAGTATTTCCAAATAAATACATTTGGCTCTTCACCCAGAAATGCGTATGATATAAGTGTTTGCATCGCGTCAACAAAAAAAATTAGAATAGTATAAACGTATTCATTATTGCTGAATACATTTTTATTATCTTCGTTGCATTGAATGTTGCCACCAAAAATTGATCCTGATTCTTCTTTTAAGTTCTCCGTGTTGTTTCGATTTGAAAACGATGAAGAATTATTGAAATAATACAGACCAGCTAACTTTCCACGGTCAACAACTTAATGAAAGTTCAAAATAAAAAAATATTATTTTCTGGTCCGCATAAATCATTAGCATGAAGCATGCTGTGACATACCCTGGGTGTTTGAACTCAAAATGCGTGATACCCTGGGTAGTTCGGTATGCCTTTAACGCTCCAACAAACAGCAACAACAATACATGTATTTAGTATCTGGAACTGGACAATGGCATACTTTAAAAACTGGAGCCTGGAATTGTAGATAACACTTTCTATTTTTAGGGGAAAATCTATTTTTAGATACGTTGACTTAAATCTTCCTTTGTATGAAATTTTCAGCTGATATGCCTGTGAGCACTTCACAATCGAGGATATTCTCTCGAAGATTTCAATTGACTAATTGTATGCCATAGCATAAGGCACAGATATCTCAACAGCATCACTATACTGTTCATTTTCAAGTTCGATCTGTGTGGAGGCATTCTTGAAGGAGTAAGCGAGTTGATGAACTCCATCGGATACTGGTCTATCTCTTCTTGCTCATCTGAAACAACAGTATCGACACTACAGTATCTGGCTGTGTTACCAGGCATTCGCTCAAGTATCTGTTCTTACCATTCTGTACCCGTGTGTTACTGCAATTCCAATCTACGCACACGCACTTACTGCCAAGTTTCTTCCAATTACTTCTCGAATAATGTAATTGTACGTGAAAGTTTTACCTGTTCCGGGTCCATCAAGGAAGAAAAGATTTGCTGCATTATTGTCATTTAATGCTAGAGAATGCAGAACTGCATCGGCAACAGCAAGCTGGTCAGCATTCAACATGTCCCTCATATTTTGAGCTTCATCCCTCATTTCGTCTGCATTTGGTAGTTCCTCTGCAATAGTTTGGTCTAAGGCATGTAAATCAAAGTCAGTCACAACCTTGCCAAATTGTTGCAGAACTTCTTGGATTTTACCAAGTGCTGACTGCTCTGCTTGAAATTCCGGTTGGTGTCTCATAAAATCTTCCATCATGTGGGCACGGAATCTTTCCCACAACTCATCCAGGTTGCTCGGCTCACCGTGGATCAGAATAAAGCAGAACGTTTTTCGAATTTTGTATGGAGACGCTGACTCGGCAAGCTCATCCATTGTTCGTATCCGTAAAGTGTCGTCAGCCAATAGTCCAAGTGCAATACACGCTTCCCTAAAAGATCTATGTACAATTCCATTAACAGTTTTAAGTTGTTCGAAGGTAGTCGCACAGGAACGTGTAGTAATAATACACGCAAAAAATACCTTTCACCTTGACGGATGCTGGTATTGTATACCAACTTACAATTTTTTCTGCTCCGTACCACCGACTTATGTTGCCGTGCTTGAAATATATATATGAAATGGTACGGAATATCAGGATATAAAAATTGACGTGCCTGTCCGTCAACTCAATTTTATTCAAACTAAACAGTCAACATGGTATGGTTTTCTCCTCTTTCAAGTACTGCTTGTTCCTGTTGTTCCCTGAAAAGACGTGAACGGGAAGTCGAAAAATAGAATGACTGGCTGTGCACTGGAAAGAACACAAATGCCAAGCCGCTTCCGGAACAGATACATACCTAAAAAGGTATCTAAAAAGGTTTAAATCTCGTCCTGATCAATACGCTCGTTAATTTCGATGTGAGCAGTATCGTGTCCTTTATAAATGTATTTGTACAAATACTCAACAATTTTAATTATTGAAACACAGGCCATAATGTGAATTATACTTTTTACTCAGAAAAAGGTTGTATCGCGCGATCCATCTGGTGTCAAGATCCATATTTCGGATTCGAAGAGTTCTTCCATTATCAGGTCGGTGATATAAAGGATAGCCATCAATACTTAAAATAGTTCCATTATAAAATTTCTTTTGAGAATTTTTACTGCACCATCTTTTTATCAATTGAGTCTTGAATATTTCAGGATGTGTAAGGAATATTTCGTACGGCTCCTCTCTGGGATAAACTATATTCATACCCGCTGGAGGCGCGCCATCATTACCTACAAAAATTGCAGCAACGTCTTCATGAAGAGGAGCGTTGTATCTTCTTCTGTCATCACCCTCTGTCATCACCCTCTCGCATATACCTACCTACTACCGAGGGTGATCTATTTTCTAATAACGCTCTTTCTCGCTCTTCCCTTTCGACCTGAGCGAAGTTATGATATGCTGCGGCAAAAGGTGAAACTGTGTTCATAACCGTTTGTATTTGTTCAAGTAAGTCCCTGTTGCAATTGGCGTTGGAAGGGTTTTGCATACGCGTGTCTTGTGAATTAACTACAATAATATATAATTGGCTAAACATAGGTGTTTGGTTTTCGTCAGCATGCAGTGCTCCTATGTAAAAGTTACCACAAAAGGCGAAGGTGAAGATTAGCAGACAGTGATGCAAAATTGAAGCTGTTATTGTAAACTCGAATATACTTACGAAAATGTTTCACCAGCGCAGTGTTGTCTATTGAAGGATCCTGTAACTCTGGAGGATACTCTAATAAATTTGGAAGCGTTACCTTTCCATTGGTGCAACATTTAAAATTAGTTTCGCCGTTGAATTTTATTGCTCGACAGTGTTCGCATAAAACGTTGAATTGACCTAAAGAATGAGTGTCAGGTAAATTATTATTACCATGAATCCGAGCAACATTTAAAAACCGAGCCCTCTCTCCCTGTCTTCACCTGTCTGTTTTGGACATATGCTCTCTGATGACGTTGTGTATCAGCCTCATATCGAGCAGCGGCTTGTTCGGGCTGCTCATTGTCTCAGTTTAATTGGTGGCGTTAAACATCAACCTCACGTCGAGCAGCAGCTTCTTCGCGCTGCTCGTTTTCTTTATCTAATTGTTGCCGTTGAGCATCAGCCTCTTGTCGAACAGCAGCTTCTTCAGGTTGCTCATTGTCTCTATATAATTGTTGACGCTGAGCTTGAGCTTCACGTCTCACATCACTTTGTTCGGGCTGCTAATTTTCTCGATTCAATTGTTGACGCTGAGTCTGAGCATCACGTCTTGCATCTCTTCGGAGGTTTAGGTTTTAAACGCGATTTCTCAAGAGAAGCGTGTTGAGTTTAGTGGAAGAGGGATCACAAATTGTTGTTCTGATTACTAAGAAAATGTTATAAAGAAATATTGAGTTTTGGCTGCAGAATGTATACAAACAAAATATATAGCTGCTTTCCTTTTTCTCCACTTTCTTTCCACATGATATTTTGTTTCGTGCAAAAAACCTCGAAAGTGAAGTAGAAGTCAGCAGTCTTCGATAACTTCAATAACAAACAAACAGAGAATCGGATATTAATATATAGGATTCTTATTGTAATTATTCTTCATATTTTTCATTTATTTTAGATCTTCGTGATCTTATCTGCGATAATAAAGTGTCATCAGTACGAGATCTGATCAAATATAATCCATCTATCATCAAGATGAGGGATGACTATGATAGGACACTTTTGATGGTGGCTTCCCATTACAACAAACCTTCAATGGTTAAGTTGTTACTCGATAGTGGTGCTGAGATAGGAGAGAAGAACAAGCATGGTACCGCTATTCATTACAGTGCATATAATAAATCGATCGATTGCATGAAACTACTCCTGTCTCATGCACCACATGACGTAATCAATATTCAAGATGATCACAACGAAACAGCGCTTCATATTGCATCACGGGTAGATCGTATCGAAATTGTGCAACTACTTTTAAACTATCAGATCGATACTCGTGTGAGAAATACTGCAGGAGACACTGCATATGATGATGCGTTGCGTTGGAAAGGTGGTCATAGAAGGGAAAGAAGAATACAGAAACTTCTTCTTCGACACGAAAAGTAAGAAAATATTTCATTCTAATATTTTTATATGAAAAGAAATTTGATGGATAAAATGTGAACGTTTCGTATAGTTACCATGGCAACAGAATAATGAAATATTTCTCTTTTTTGTAGGAAACATCCACAATGAGATTTTTAATTGTATATATCTGAAGAAATTATTTATTTATTTTGATGATGATGATGTTTCATGATGTTTCATGTGTATATACTTGGAAATGACATATATATTGTCGTATTGATTTATTTACGAAATTATTGGCCAAAATCGAAAAAAGCCAAAACTAATCTGAGGAATTTTAACATTGAAAACGACACGAGTATCCAAAATATATATCACTATATTTAAGTTTGCGTAAGCAAGAGTTAGTTGCTAAGTTGGCATGACAAATATTCAAAACAGAAGAAACGGGTTTGACAGGTCCACCGTCCAGCAAAAAAAACGCCGTGTTAACAATTTTCAAAACCAGTATTCCTAGAAACTTAAAAGATGACCAATTCCTGTTAGAGTTAGGTCTTGAAACTTGGTATGCTATAAAGTTTCCCCATGGACTAAATTCAAATCTTAATGAAGGCTGTTTGAATAAAATATTTTCGACTACCTCTTCATAAAATGGTAAGCAACTATGTCTAGTTCAAATTGACATTAATATAAAGTAAAAGGAAGGAATGTACTTTGCACAAGTACGACATTCCACAACTGTGCACCTATAAAGATGCAATAGTGTATATGGGTAGTATCTTTGTGGGCAAACGTTAAAACCATTGTTCGAACGTACAGTCCATCGGCTGCAGGGATTGACTGACTGCCTAATCGCAAGTCAGAGCAATAGGATTTAAATTCGTCGGTTCGTCGTAAGTATGTGATTCCAATACGGGAGTATAACTACGAGTGAGTACTCAGTGGATATACAGCCTATTGTTTTTCCTGTTTCTCTACTATTTGAATATTTAGCTTGCCAACTTAGCAACTAGCTCTTGTTAACGCAAACCTTAATAATAGTGATTTGAAAGACGAGTTAGTTCCCCTTTATTCAGTTATCTCTTCAATACATAATACAACTACCGTGATGCAATGCAAAAAAGTCATTAAAAATGTCTCAATAGAAAGAATAACGAAACCTTTTGATGAACAAAACTGATATTCTCATTGCCATTTAGGGATATGCTTAAACAAAGCATTGCATTGTGGTAATTTTATGATTTATTAAAGAGATAACTGAATAAGGGACTCTTCCATCACGTATGGGACCACGATATATTAGGGAGGTAATATAGTACAATATATTATAGAGACAATATAGAAATAATATAAAAGTAGGTACTGAATCATAAAACATCCTTGATCGTACGCATGATATCTCAAAAGTTTGTGGTTAATTTGTTGTGGGACAACGAGGCCATGATTACGTCATGCATTGTTCTTTCAAACGAAAACAAAACGCTGCATTACGTATAAAACCAGGACCAAGGTACCCCCTCACGTAATTACTCCAAAATATTTTTGTTCCAGTTTTACAGCAGTAAAACCATCAGAGAAAACGTTAAGATGATGCTAAACTCTTCCCAGTAAGTAATATCGATATTTGAGGAACTATAGTATTGGAAAAATAAAAGAGATAAAAAGACCTTGTCACATTTGAATCCTAAACAAAGTTACGTTTTTTTCGTTTTTTTGTACTAATGATAATTACCGGTGTAATCCCCTCATAACCAGTTATTATAGGGTTAATATGAACGTTCCAATACTATAGGCTTGTGAAATAACAGTAAAAATATCTATCTATGTATTTTCTGTATTTGTTAGTGTAATGGTAAGTATATAAAAACTATAAACTATAAAATAGTGTAGTAATGAAGATCCGAATGTAGGGGATTAGTGCATGCATAGGGCGGATGTCAATAAGGAATTGTATTTGACACGAATATTGCCAATCAAATTATTCTATTATTTATCGAATCTAAATTATAATCAATAGATGATGTCTGCGCTTTTTCTTATCCAAATACCCCAAAAATAGAATGTTCAAAACCTCCAAATTGCTATCTTGAAAAATCGCATAATTTGCTGGTCCGCCTCTTAATTGCGTCGAGCACCAGTATTCTCAGTATGTCAGTAAAAGTTAAACCAATCAGATTACACATACATCATAATTAAACAACCAATCATATTTCTCCCACATCTTTTAAAAACATTCATGAATTTCCCAAGTAAATGGTAGGATTCGTTTCTTGGTTTGTGTTGTTGTAGATCAACAGAAAAAATAAGAAAAAATTAAAACCTAGCTTATTAATAAAAGAGAAATATCAAAAGATTATACCTGTTATTCACGAAAGGACGATAATATGTCTGGATTTTTACCAAAAGTACATGCTCTGGGAGCGCTTATCCTTGGTGGCATTGAGTTGGTTGTGGCGGAAATCAAACATAACGAAAAACATATAAGAATACATAGTAAAGTCGAGAGTTAGTGAGTGGGAGTGTAACAAGGAGTAGAAAGAAGAGTATTGTTACGCAAAAGAAATGATGTAGACTGTAGGGAAGATTATAGAAATACGGGAAGACCAAAAGGGAATATCACAATAAAAACAAAAATAAATAAATAAAACACATACACAAACAAAAACTATGATAAAACTAAAAAATATTAAAGTAAAAAAGTTAAAATGTGTATATATAAATGAAATAATTATAACTATAAAACAGTGTAGTAATGAAGATCCGAATGTAGGAGATTAGTGCATGCATAGGGCGGATGCTGAACTAGAACTAGACTTGAAAAGAAAAACAAAACAGAAACAAACGTAGTTGAAAGAGGACGGAAGGACAATATGGCTTATATAGGGGGGAGTATTAAATCGAGAAAGGCATAATGCAGGTTTAAAAAAATAGTATTAAAAGTTAAATTTTTATATTCAATTTTGTACATGTTTATAAAGGATAAAATCAGAGATAACATTAAAAAAGTATTCATAATTTTTTTTTATTGGTAGAAATAAAATTTTCAAACATAAACATTTCATTGTTCCACAAACGATCCAGACCATTTTTGAAAGAAATAATGGACGCTGCATTGATAATCTCTTGTGGCAAGCTATTCCATTGGTTGACAACTCTGTTTACGAACATATGCTGACGAAGCTGACATGATGTAGGCTGCTTGTAAATTGCCAATTCGTTGACCTCTTGTCGTTGATGTTTTCGGTATAATTAAATCTTTAGTGACTTTCGTATCATAATATCCTGTTTGAATTTTAACGGTTTCAATCATATCTCCTCTGTATCTACTGTAGAATAATGTAAGGAGATTAAGCATAATCAATCGTTGGCGGTAACTCATTTCTTTGAGGCCTGGAATTAATTTTGTTGCCCGTTATTGTAATTACAGTAATTTCTATTGAAATCAATTTAAACTGTTAACCGTACTGACTAAACACAGAACCACCTGAGACGATCTGAACCGAGCTGAGATGAACTGAAACAACCAAGAGATGAGCTGAGACGAGCATGAGACGAGTTGAATCCACCACGGAGGAAAAAAAAATCGATCCTGTCCTTACGGCTGCCGGATGTTTCGAGTGTCGGCGGAAATCGTCCTAGCAAAGAAGATATTTATTTAAAAAAAAATTCGAGATGTTTAAAACTTAATATAAAAAAAAACATTTTAAGGATCTTTTTGTCACGTAACAGATTGATTGAATTGTGTTTTTATAAACTCAGAATCCATACTTTACAAAAGTCAACTTTGACCCGTTTCAGTTTTCAGTCGTTTTAAGACGAAAATTTGGCCACGTGACAAGATCTTCATCAAATAATTTTGGAACGTTTGGAATGTCATGGTCACGTGACAATAAAGCTTCCGGTGGTTTTACGACCGCATGGAAATCCAAGTCCGGGCAGCTCACTCTCGAGAAGATGGCATCACGACAAGTTGCTTATATCGTTTAAGTTTTATTTTCAATTTGTTTTGTTTGGTTCTCTTCAAGAAAATGACTCCAGGACAGCCAAGATTATTTCGGGGCAGTTATATTCCAAACGAAAGGTTCAAAACATACTGTAGAGTGCCTGCTCTCCCCTTCTTACCGCTGTGTGCCACTTGCCGCTAACTGCAACTTTGATCGTTCCTTTCGTTCATTTAAAGAGAACAAATCAAACAAAACTTAATGTTATCTGAAAGTATAGACATTCAGCTATCATTATGGAAAGTTTGAGAGTGAATCAACAAATACTTACTGAATTCTAGCAAAAACTTTAACATCGGGTTGTCGTGAAAAAATAAATAAAATTGGCGACCGCGAAAAATAAATGTTTGAAAACACAGTATCATGAATAACGGAACAAATAGATTCATACATATTCATCTGCTGTTTTGAATAGTACCAACATATGAGATTTTATCCACACAAACAGTTTTCCTATATTTATCGTACGCACAAGTGAATTACCAAAAGTAAACAGAAAGGTAATTCCGTAACCACGTCCCTTTTTCCGGTATAGCAACAAAAATTGTTCTTGTTAGCATTGATTTCAGCTTGATTATTCAGTTAAATCTTTCTCACAGACGTTCAATTAGCGTCAAATCCCGAGGTGATAATCACTCATAGGCTCATCATCCAAGAAAAAATGAAGTTAGGTTCATAAAATTAGGCCCCTGTGCATGCTCATAATTAGCGCTATTGGGTTTTTTTTATTAAAAGATGACTTGTCGAGACTGCACTATTATTTTATAAAATCTTGATAAAAATTTGGCGGCCTTTGATTTGTAAACAATAAAGGCATGTATTTTTATAAGCTTGTGGTTGTCGTTTATCTGCAGACTCAAAGGGGAAAAACAGTTACATTGAGAGAAAAGAGATAAAACTTTTTGTATGAACATCATATTCTATAAAATTTCGTTATTAACATCACTTTGGATGAACCCAAAATTAGTTAGCGGAAAGAAGAACAAGTTAGTGGAATAAGGAACATCACCCCGATGATGTTTGCGATAGCAGTATTTATTGCCAATCTTATTCTCCTTGTTTATTCCTGTTGATTTGAAATCTTAATTACAATGTATCATTTCTTCTGTTCGATTATATAAAGTAATGCATCTATATCGTACATTTCAATGAACCTGTAGATATATATTTTGCGTTATTTAACAATGATAGGTTGTTCTTGAAAAAATTTGGAAAATTTTATCAAGAAAATAAAGGACAGTTGTAAAGCAAATGTGATTATTGGAAATTGTAAAGAAATTGAAAGTTGCTTATCGAAAGAACTTGAACAAATTTGTGTAAGCCAAAGAAAAGATATCCCTTTCACTGTATCTAATATGCTACTGGCAATGGTAGAAAAAGCTAAATCTTCCAAAAGGATGTTTCATTTCATCATTGATGAACTTGATGGTGAAGTTATCGATGCAGTAGAAGCACTTGCACTCAAAGACATCTTCAAACACAATAGTGATGTACTGAAGAATTCACATGTGTTATTTTCAATTCGTTCAATGGAGAAAAAAAGGGCAAATAAATTAACAAACAACGAATGGAACACAATTCCTTCCAATGTTATTACGACTGTAATAATAAAACTGTCAAATCATCTGAATCGAATCCTATTTAACATGATCAAAAGGCTCTAATACTGCTATTCAGACAGACTTCATATTCCATCAATGTAACACTTATGGACATAATATATCTGGCCACCAACCCGTTCTTGTATTTTTAAATCAACATTAGAAGGAAGACTTACCAGCAACATTGCATTGCATTGCAACGTCGCTTTTACAATATTGGAAAAAGAAATAAGAAACGAATGATAATATGTAATGAAGGCAATGAATACCAGATGTGTATTTCAGCATTGGCAGCTTTGAATAGAAAATACCTGCTCTACATACCTGATACATCAGATAATCAATCCTGTGGTGAAAAGGCATTGAAAACAACAGTTATCACAGATTATGCAGGATGCAGAGGAATGGAGTGCTCACAAGTTGTTGTTCTCATATATCCAAAAGAACATTTCAAGAGGCAGTTTTTTATTGAGATGATTTCACGTTGCACCGATCATCTAGTGTTGATTGTTCCCTATCCTTATATAGAAGATGAGCATGGTCCAAATGAAAGGGAATCAATGGCTACTATTTTAGAGAAGTTATGTCGTCTTTATAAAAACGACAATTTGATGGATATTTTTTCATATGTTCCGAGTGGACATCCAGAAAATCAGTTTCCACATGCTGTTTCCTGTCAATCAAAGATTACTACCATCGACACACCAAATCAACTCCACACAATTTCCATATTGTCAAAACACGATGTCCAATGAGTTACCAAACATCACAAAGTCAAATAATAATCCTGCATTAAGGTATCTAATCTATTGATTCTATTGATTCAGCAACATGGTTTTCTAACAAACTAAAGGGGAATCTAAGATAAGATTTGTGATTTTTCATGCAGATTTAAATTCGCGAACTTTTCATTTTTTACTCGGATTTACCAATTAATCTTTAAAAAAATGTACAATTTTTTTTTTTTTTCGTTTCCTTTTGAGAGAGTAGAGGTATAAACTTGCTTCAAACATCCTTTCGAAAAGAGGCTGCTCTGTATCTTATTGGTGACTGTTAAGATATTTTGAAACAAGTACTTCTCTTTAGCTACCATCATCAAATCGATGGGTTTTTGATTCGCTATCTGTTGTTTTTTAGCTTTATGCAGCCTGATTCTGTTGAAGATCTCCGACTGAAAATACTATCAAATGATTTAATAGAACTCTCCTGGATTCATCCGGAGAATATACGTTTCAAGTAAAAAGAATGATATTATCCATAAGTGAAGAATACGAAATTATAGAGTCTTCTCTTGTGGATTCTTTTGTTTTCACTCCACCATCTATTAAAGAATGGGAAATTATACATCCACATTTTCATGGTAATAAACTGCAGTTGTCTGTGGAAAACAACCTCTCATACAAATTCCATATCCATGCTATCAGTAAATATGGAGGACTCTTATCTCTACCCACTGAGATTGATTTCTCATCAAGTAACATTGGAAGGTAACTTCTATATTCTTGTGACTTTATAGCTTTGTGTTATTGGATATAATGCAACGTGAGTACATGAATATTTTCTTTTTTAGCCAACCATCCAACAGTCAAACTTCATCTGCTCTACCTCCACGTTCTCCATCTCCTCTATCCAAGTCTGAACCTGCAAAGGAAGACAGCTCATCGAGTAACATCGCAAGGTAACTTCTTTATTCTTCTTATTTTACAGTTTTGAGGTGGTTCTTAGAAAAATGCTAATGTTTGATCATTTTTTTTTAGCCACTCATCCACCTATCCAACCTCTTCTACAGCACCTCCCCCTGTACCTCCTCATCAACCTGCAAAAGAATAAACCTTCGAAGGTGTAACTGTCATAAAACTGAATAAATTTGATGTACATGTTTTTTACAAGAATGTTTAAGTTTTTTAAAATTAAAATTTAAGCGAGATATATACAAACATATACAAACAGAAAGTACAAGCTGTTTTCACCAAAAATTGAGTATTTAAGTGTAAATTTTCTTCTAAAATAGAACAATAACGCTTATACTAGACGCCAAGGCGGCGTCGCCTGCTGCCCATCAGTATCAAGGTTGCAATAGAAATTTTTGGCAATTCTAAGTTTACAAAAAAAATTCAAGTATTTATAGTCTATATTCCTATTTTTGATTCCATTCACAAATAAATAAATAATTCAACATCCGGGTACAAATTTTATAATGGTTTCACTGTAGTGATCTAGAATTCAAGAACACAACCTAAAAAGTTTTACGCCATTCTGACTATTGAGTGAAACCGTTAAATTATGTTTTTACCAGGGAACCAATTCAATACCTTAATTTCCTTAAATAAAATTAATTGAAAAAAGCTCGCCACCCATCAGTATTAGGTTCCACAAGACATTTTGGGCAACTTTGAGTTTATTCGTAAAAATTTATTCAGTTAACATTTTAAGTATTAGTTTATTATATTCCTATTTTTGATTCCATTCACACATAAGTAAAATTAAAAAACAAAAGTAACCAGGTTAATTTTTTTTATTGGTTCCACGTACATAAGTGATCTAAAATTTAAAAACACAACCTAATGATAAGAATTGATAATAAGAATTGTCTTATGTCATTCCAACTATTAAGTGAAACTGTAAAATTGTTTTTACCCCGTGATCCCATTAAGAAAGCTTAATTCTTAAATAAAATTAATCGTAAAAAGAGATCTTACCTACTCATGCCATTTAATAGAAGTTCCGTTGATCAGCCAATTTTATAATGCACCCACTACTCCGGTTATAAATAGAAGTTTATGCTGTTCATAATTCTCCAATTTCGTATAACATGATATAAAACCATGATTAACACATTCCTTTTCATCGTGATTTTTTATTTTCTTAATCCAATTTTCTGATCTAAAAAAAAGAAAGATATCATATAGAAAAGAAACACGACAACAGCAAAAATGTTCCTGAATGTAAAATAAAATAATGTCTTTTGCCCTTCATTTGTACATCGATCGTTAACCAAATTAATTAGGATGTCAAGCAGCACCATGCTATGGATGACTGAAATACTGACAACTCTGTTAAAACTTGCTGTTAAATACACACAGCACAGAATGCAAAACAGTGCAATGTGTGGTGGTGGGTTCTCCTCCTCTACACCCAAACAAAACAACAAAAACAAACTGCAATACTCAAGGAAAAATAGCCAAGAAATATAGCTACAGAGACATAGATATTTTGTATATATGGTCAGTTTAAACATATAAGTATGAGTCAGGCAATTTAATATTATTATTATGGTGGTTGGTGATGGTGCACAACCACTCATTAATTCCACACCATTTCGCTTCACAAAATATCTGTCCCTTAGCCAACAGAAACATGACAATAATATGTCTTCGTAATCACAATAACTCTTCTTGAGAACCTCCAGAAAAAAAACTTTTACACGTATTTCTTCTTCCCGCTGAAAAACAGCATTTCTCCCAAATTTCCCGCGCTTTCTGTTATTGTAATGGTCTAACTTACCTCGAAACATTTTCCGGGTTGATTTTTTTAAAAATGTTTTAGCGTATTAGGCCACCGTACTACCGTACTATTGGTTCTCGAGATAATTTTCCCCAAATCTCGCGTTCGATTTGGGTCGCAATGCATCGGTTCAATATAGACGTAGCAAAAAGAAAAAATAATTTGTGTGATCTTACGTTGCTGACTCCCCGATCTCTTTCACTACTCACGTCTACCATTTTGCGTGACAGACAAACAGAGAGTCGGGTATTAATATATAGGATTCACACTTCCTCACAAAATACGTATAAGCTCGCCGCCCATGAAAACTTTCCCAGATAAGGAAAAAATTTTGAAGGTGCTACCAAAGTGCTTTTGACGAACCGTTACAGAGATATCCGTGATCAAAAATTTTAAGGATGAAAAATTCTAAATATTAAGGACGATACGGAGGTATATCGTAGGGGTTCCTGGAGGTATTTAAAGACAGGCAAGTAACACAGAAATACTTATAGAGAAAAAGTCTTCGGAAAATCTTGTGTTCGATTTGGGTCGCAATGCATCGGTTTCATATTGTAGCTCAAGAAAAAATAATTTATGTGTGATCTTACGTTGCTGACTCCCCGATGTCTTTCACTACTCGCGTCTACCATTTTGCGTGACAGACAAACAGAGAATCGGGTATTAATATATAGGACTAGCCGCCAAGGCGGCGTCGCTCGCCGCCCATGTAAACACTACTCGCGTCTACCATTTTGCGTGACAGACAAACAAACAAGACAGACAAACAGAGAGTCGGGTATTAATATATAGGATTATACAATAATGGCTGTTATGACTAACCATTTAGCAGAAAAATATAGTTTTTTAACAGAAAAACAACTTTTGGCTGCAGAATGTATACAAACAAAATATATAGCTACTTTCCTTTTTCTCGGCGTTATTTTCTTTCTACATGATATTTCGTTTCGTGCGAAGAACCTCGTTAGTGAAGAAGCGATGAAAGTCAGTAGATCAATTTCATTTTTTGTTTTGTTTTGGTTACCGATAAAAACGGGTGTCGTATAAATTTAATATCTAGGGGAAATTCACGTTCAAAATGGCTGGATGTATTATAAAAATGAACAAATGTGTTTTTGTAAATGAACATTATCTTTTTGATTACATACTCATCTTACAGGATCTAATATCTATATGACCCCCGAAAAGAAAATCCGCTCATTGTGTTGTCACTGTTATTGTTTGGTCTTACTTACCTCGAAACGTTTCCTGGATTGATTTTTTAAAAGTTTAAGCGTATTAGGCCACCGTATTACCGTGTCTACCATTTTCCGTGACACAGAGAATCGGATATTAATATATAGGATTCTTATTGTAATTATTCTTCATATTTCTCATTTATTTTAGATCTTCGTGATCTTATCTGCGATAATAAAGTGTCATCAGTACGAGATCTGATCAAATATAATCCATCTATCATCAAGATGAGGGATGACTATGATAGGACACTTTTGATGGTGGCTTCCCATTACAACAAACCTTCAATGGTTAAGTTGTTACTCGATAGTGGTGCTGAGATAGGAGAGAAGAACAAGCATGGTACCGCTATTCATTACAGTGCATATAATAAATCGATCGATTGCATGAAACTACTCCTGTCTCATGCACCACATGACGTAATCAATATTCAAGATGATCACAACGAAACAGCGCTTCATATTGCATCACGGGTAGATCGTATCGAAACTGTGGAACGACTTTTGAATTATAAGATTATCAATCTTATAATTTAAAAGTTGTTCCACAATTCCGTGTGAGAAATAATGCAGGAGACACTTCATATGATGCACATGATGACGCGTTGCGTTGGAAAGGTGGGGATGGAAAGGAAAGAAGAATACAGAAACTTATTCTTCAACACGAAAAGTAAGAAAATATTTCATTCTAATTTTTTTATGTGAAAAGAAATTTGATGGATAAAATGTGAACAATTCGTATAGTTACCATGGCAACAGGATAATGAAATATTTCTCTTTTTTGTAGGAAACATCCACAATGAGATTTTTAATTGTATGCATCTGAAGAAATTATTCATTTATTTTGATGACGATGATGATGAATGTATTCTTCATGTTAATCTTGTTAAAATTTTGCACCTTCGTACACAGACTCCCAACAGTGAGTTATTGCAATTATCTTATGTTGTATCCATTATCGTTTTTATGTAACAACTTCGCCCCACCCCACCTCACAGTCCTTAATGAAAAATCGTTTTTCTGATGAAGTTGAATTGATGATGAGAAAAAAGTTTCGTGTGTATATACTTGGAAATGACATATATATTGTCGTATTGATTTATTTACGAAATTATTTTTGCAGTTTCATCAACTTAGAGTCCGCTATATTCTGTTTGAGTTTCTGGGTTTTTTGAGTTCCTGAAATAAAAATTTCAGAAAGTCAATCATGTTAGTTTTGGCAATATGGAAGAAATATCAATAAGATTAAAAAACATGTCTAACATTCCTTTATTTATTTTTTCTGGAAATATTGTAATATATATACATATATAAACAATTTTTTCTTCCTAATGTTTGTGAGTCCTTATAAACACACCTTTCCCGAATTTGCTTGGAACGTCCATGATTTGCCAAGTTGTCATACCCTGCCTCGTTTCGATGCGATATTGAGTAGGGAAGGTTTTTTGAAACTCGCTTCGATCGAAACATAAAATCGTTGTGTAAACTCACATTAACGTTATCATCCCGTATCAATATCAAGAACAATTGAAAATCTTATGATGTTGAAATATAAAAATCTTGGAGTATTGTTAACTTCATATGTCCACCGTTAGAAAAGGATGCACAAGGAGTGAATATAGGAATGGATTGTCTCGCTTAGCCATGATCTTGTGACGGTGTTTTTCAAAAATAAAAAAAAATTAATAATTTTTAACTTCTCAGCCGTCACCTCAATGTTGAAAAGAAGTCGATGGTGATGTTGAAACGACGTCTTAATTTGGTTGAAAATGAAATAATCGACGACTTGGTAGCCACTGCTGAATTTCGACGTCGATAAAACAACCTCAAACAAAGTTCTTCTGACGTCACATCTACATCGTTTCAGCGTTGAGAGATGTCGTCAGTGTTAATGTTGAAAGAATCGACAAGTTCATATTAAACCCAACTGAACTTCGACGTCGATAAAACAACTTCAACAAACAAGTTTTTATAATTTATAAAATATTTTATAAATAATCAATTTTTAAAAATGTTAACTAGAGTTTGTTCCAAGAAAACATTTAATGCATCGATAATAAATAAAATTCACCATTTTCAAAAATCTGTTATAATTTCCATCATTTCTATAAGTTTTTAAAATTGTCAAAAGTTCCAATTAACCTTCCTTAGACACAAAATTATGTAATGTAACATCCAACCCAGCCGGCACACAACGTAAAATCAACCTCGATGCATAGTTGACAATAGGTCACGACGTTGAAATACCAAATATCGACCATTGTTCGACGTGCAGTATACGACGTTCATTTTATCGACTGAATTTCGATGCCTTTTACCACGTTGCAGTAGCAACGTCTTTTCAATCAATTCATTTTCAACGCCACAGTAACAACGTTGTTTTTGTGAATATATTTTCAACATGTGTTCGAGGTCTCAATAACCCATCGACAAAATTTCAACGTTGAAGTAACTTAATAATAATATAATACCAATCTGACATTATATTTCAATTCTAAAATATTGCTTGGCTCTTACATTGAAATAGCGTACGGTAGTGTACATGTAGACGTGGTTGTATAAAAGTAGTTAAAAATAACAAAACAAAACAAAACAAAAAAATTTAACGATAAAATAATTGACGTGATAGTAATACAGATGTGGCTAACTGTTTTCGGATGGAAAGTGGCAATAAACGTTTTAGCAGTCTTAAAGTTCTAAGGGTGCTATAGCATTCTTTTGCGATTTTGTTGACATGCTCAATTCAGTCCAGGTGTTTATTGAATACCAAGCCAAGTATTTTCATCTCATTTGCGTTATTAATTGACTTTTCATCAATAGATATTTTCCATATATCATATTTGATGGATACTGCGGAGGGCCTTTGTACAGAAGATCATAGATTTTGTTTTTTCAGGATTGAGTACGAGGTTTGATGTCGATGACCTCTTTTTTAGCTTTATCAAATCTTCTTTTGTTTCTTTTAAAGCCTCATTAATTACGGTAGCAGCGAAAGCGAATACCATATTAAAACACCCTTGGACTACTATTACTACTACTACTACTACTCCGGCCGAAATGGCATTTAGCCCACGCTTTAGAATCTGCGAAATTCCCTTTAGGAAACTATATAAATTGTATGAACAAACGCAGGCTAGTAATTTTCCAAAGCTTATCAAAACATTCAGTAAGTATTTTGGCATTTACCAAATATTCACGAAAACATGGATCTTATTCCCATGAAATACAAAAAGGAAGATTTCAGTTATTTCTAATGCGAAGTATATCACTTGAAATTAAGTATTATTTTGTTCCCGAGGCATTCGTTCGGCTCACCTACAGTTCATAATGAGAAGCTTCATAAGAAGCAGTTCTTACTGTAACTATTAAACGACCTTCTTATAACTATTCTTGTTTGTTATTTGAACGATTTTTTTACTTTGTTTGAAAAAGTTTAAAACCCAGTATTTCGGATGGATTTTTCGTTTTTAGTTATTAATAATACTTTTTTCGATGAAGACGGGTTTTTTTTCGTGGTTTTTTTCTTTTCGCTCTTATAAATTAAAAAAAAAAAAAAAAGATATTTTAAAATAAGATAAGTATCCATGGTTACAGCTCACACATGTATATTTCTTTTGTTTTAAGCAATGTTGTTTCTTTATTAAACCTTGTTTGCACTTAACAAAGTTTAAAACTCGGATGAATTTTTTTGTATCTTTTTAGTTCGTATTACAATTTAGTTTTGAAATTCTGCTACCGTTTTGCACATATCGTTTTTGTTTTATTTGGTTTAGCATGCTTCGTTTTTTCCACCAATTTTTCTTGACACAGTTTCAAACTGATGTCGCTGTTTCTGTTTCGACATTTTGATTTTAATGACTGATTTTAGATTTTCTGTTATAAAAACAGTTAAAAGTAGTTCTGCAAAAAATGAAAAGTTAAAAGTTGATGATCGACGATGTGACTCGACTGTGACCAGTGTGACTCGATGTGACCAGTGTGACTCGACTGTGACATGACTAGGCTTATTAACTTATTAATGCCTTCCATGATTTGTAATAACACCTTGAGAACAGTCCTAAATTAATAATTATAATTATTATAAATTATAATAAACCGTCAAATAAGTAGATCAAATTCCAAACGAGCATTTCTTCCTGGTGGTTTCCATGGTTTCCAAAACCACCATCCCACCACCCAACGTTCACCATCAAAATTTTTTACAGACCAGACAATATTACCCAAATGTAGAAAACTATAACTAATACCAATACTGACGGCGACGCGACTGACTTGAAATTTGGTACACAAACTAGGGACGTTATTGAGACTCCATTGACGAAACCTAAATTTGGTACTAATAATATCATAGGTCTTTTTAAAAATGCCACTTCCTGCAGGAGAAAGACTTTTGGATGACCAGATAAAGGAACGCCATGATGACGTCATAGGAATTACTGAATTGCCACTTGCCGCAGAGGGGAAAGGGACGGTGGGACGGTAGTTTTGGAAACCATCTTTCTTCTTGGAGAATGTTTTGTAACTTGGTATATAGGTAAAAGACCTTCCTAGAGAGTGTTCCCCAAAGACTAAATTAAGTACTGGTGGCGTCATGATGACAGCACGAAATCTTTTTCAAAATTGTCACTTGCGGCAGGGGAAGAAGTTTGAATTTGACAGCAGGCACTTAAAGAATGTTATCTGGACTTGAATGACAAAGCTTTAGACTGACAAATATTGAAAGGCTGATCTGATGTTTAGATATTAAGGAATCTGAAGTAATAATACGTAGAACGGTGACGGTGACGTTTTTGGTTAAAATGACATTTTCTGTTTTAATTGACAAATTAAATTTATTGAAATTCTGCTTTTTATTTAGAAATGACAATATAGATAATAGTCAACCTCATTCCCAGGACTTCTTGCCTTTTGATATACTTGGCGGCGGCGAAGTAAAAGAAATTGTCGTTCGAATGCGACCTATTTGACCGGTGTATTACGAATTGGGTTCAGTTATAGACAAATTTGGGCAACATTAATTACAAATTAGGGCACAACAGATAGGCCAGTGTGAGTTACACCAATCGACGAACGTACAATTCATGTACCAATTTCTAACCAGCTAATTTCGTGCTGTGAACCTTGTTAAATTTATCTGGGTAAGTGAACATAAGATTCAAGTAGGCCTTGTTCATTCAGACGATTTTAAAAAGCTTTTAACCAAGAATTTTAGCTGTTTAGAAATCGGTATATGTATACACTCCACAACATGTACCTTTGGCAAGTATCATTGTTATTGATATATTGTGAATGTATTCCTCATAAATGATCCAGTAACAAAATTTGATAAGAACTGCTAGGAACAGGAAAAAAATATTTCCCCGACCATTTTTCCCCCGCGCGCGCACCGGGATGGCTTAAAATATTTGTTGCCGGTTTTCGCGCTCCATTATTTTTTGGCATCCGCTCCACAAACATCATTCATCGACAAACAGTTCACAATCATGAGGTTCAAACAGAAAGATGAATAAACATTGTATTTTGTGTATCCGAAATTCTGTTACGAACCTGTAATGTGCTTTTTATAGTAATATTTATCTATTTATATATAGTGTGATTTTCAGGCCCTGTATTATCAATACCGCAACAGTAGAAGAAAAATGGCCAACAATTTTGAAACTTAGATTTTCTCGGAGTTGGGTGAAATGTTTTCCCTCCAGATGATGGTGGGGTACGAAAGTGCAAAAAACATTTAGTACACCGACCGAAAATACATTTTACTCAACATTGTTCAAGATATTGTGAATGTACGATTTATTGAGAGTATTTATTATGCAGAAAGTATTGTGTATGGAACAGTCATTAATTCTACACAAAATGTTGACATTTGAGGTTAATATTAATTTAAGCAATAGTCTTGAAAAATGATCTGGCATGGTAACATTTAAATTATATGGGAGATAACTTAAGTATAACAATCCTTTCCTAATATGGAAGTCCAGAGTTTTTATCTTTGGCTAAAGTAAAGTTATTTAAGGTAGTTTCATCTATGTTCAACAAAACAACTTTATAATCCAATAAATGAAAAAGGAAACCTAATATACGTCCAAAAGGATGTAAGATATGAAATACGATATCAAAGAACATTAGTAATAAAAAGATAAAGACATTTCTTTACTTTGAGGAGAAAAGGAACGGGAGGATACGTCCGTGTTCAACCATATATTCTTTTATCGACAAACCGATTTTCAAAACAATTTAGAGATAAAACACGGAACAGTGGAATAACAAAGTAGATATCGTAAAAACCACGTGCCGTAAAAATCCCAAAGGAAACACTAGAGGTGATATTTCTTTTCTTTACCTCTAATTACCCTTCAAGCTACTCGTAACATTTTCATAATTATTACATCACAATGCAAACAAACTCTGATAATCAGCTGGTTATTAAGCATGTCAAAAAAGAGATAGAAATACAATTTAAGTTCGATAAAAACTATATTTTCAATATGGCAGTGATTCTAAATTCTACACAATTAAATAATATTGGCTAAGGGCAGTTCTTCTAGCACTTTTTAAAAAACCTAACAATGTCCACAGAATAAACTGAAAGATAGAAATAATTGAAAAGGTGTTTGTATGATTCGATGAGCAGTTTTTACATTCACTTGTAGTTAGATCAAAACCAAATTAAAGGCTGTTTCATATAGAAGATGGATCGGGCCATTGACAGGACAGGATGAAAATCAATATGATTGTATCTCTCCTTTACATTTTAAACTTTTAATTGTTAAAAAAAATTCAATGGTTTGCAGCTGTTTCAATTTTTTTTTAGAAATCGTCCCGATTTATATGAGAAAAACAACAATAACAGCTGAAGGGACGGGAGGAAATCGTCCCAGGACACGAATTCTTCATTATAAACACAGCAATAATTTTTAGGGAAATGTTAAGTGAAGCCAGATCTCATATTTTGTCCCATCCCGGTAATCATCCCCACAAGATATTCCACAAAAATAAATCCGTGCAAAATACGAGAAACTCTGAATCACTGCTGAAGTGATGTTACCGGCGCATAACATCAAAACTAGTGGTTCAATTTTTGTATGGATTTGATTTTGTAGATAACTAATGAGTTGCAGTATTATATAACTGAAATCAATAATCACATTTGTGTTTCAATCCTGACAAAAGAACAGTCGCTTCTTGACATGAAGTATATATACCCATCTCCTCCAATAAATACATCAACCTCCAATATACGATGGTCTTGAATAAACACAGGACAAAATTTCCAAATTAGGAAATAAACGCAGGCGTGTTTATTCCTGGAAATAAGGTAGTCTTCATGCTTCAGTAATTGACCAAAAACCGTTACAAGTTCTTCATTCCCGGACATCTTCTTTTATTTCAGAACAATTTGTTTTACAGTTTGCTAATACTATTGTATATTTCTTTACACTTTTTGCAAAAGTATAAGTGGCATCAAGAACTTTTCTGTTATGAGTTGTCACTTCAGTTGTATACCCTAAGGCATTACTTTGTTATCGTCGGAAGTGTTGAAAACATCATTCACATGTACCCCCACTTGGCTTCTATCTTTTCTTCTTTTAATTTGATGGCAACACAAATAAACCAAAATATATCATTATGAAAGTAAACTCTGCAGCCTCAACATTTTGGTCTTAAAATACATGTTTTATTAATGAAAACGTTTTAATGTTCCATCCATTCACAGTGGTGTGGTGTGTATAATTCGCAATAATAAGCTTGCTATGGATAAACAGTTCGACAAGATCAAAAAACAACACTTCTTTCTCTGCTTTGTTGGCAAGCATTGGGTTTAATACAAGCTATCTGTTGCCAGTACCTTTATCCAAAACCAGTAAACAGATGAAAATCACAACAAATCAGGGCTCTTTCAATAGAAAGGTTTACAAAATGGTGTATACCAACACGCTACTTCACTGAACACTAGCTTTAATGGACAAGTTCTACTGTGGAACTCCGGAGGAGGAGGAAAAGAAGGAAAACGCCGTTTTTAACATATATTTCACCCTATGGGGAAATAAATAACAAGATGTGGCGATAACAGCATGCGTGAATATCAACAACTTCGGTCGTGTTTTTTGTGTTTGGATTTGTTTAAAGAGGTTTCAGACTCATCTTGAATTTACCCCCAATTATTAAGCGATATTTCAAATTTAAACTATTGGGTCAAAAGTACTTACTGTAAGCTTCCTTTTTAAATGTTTTTCAAATTTTTTCGTTGATTGATCGCTTCAATATTAACGTCTGTCAAAAATAGAAGCATGTCGAACATAGATGAAACTACCTTATGTTGTTTAAATCACGACAATTTTAAGATATGATTTGTAACATGGGTGTAATAGAAGTTGAGATGTGAATTTCTAGTCCAAAAGTCCTATACATGTGGTACATACCTGAAACTTGGCATACATGTGGTACATACCTGAAACTTGGCATAGTTGGACCATGCAAGTAGTGCTCAATTTTTTCTCAATTATTTAAAAGTTGTTAAAAACAACTGTATAAGTGTGGTGTGTCATACAAATAGATAGACAAGGAGGTATGATTATAGTTTTGCTATAATTAAAGATTGTCTTTATGATACAGAGTAATAAATTTATTCCAGAAGTAGTGATAAGTAGTATATAGAGGAGGGTTTCACAAGTTCTTTTTTTTAATATGCCTGGGTAAAGTACAGCCACTTTATGCGTCTGCGAAGGAATGAATTTTAACATGGAAATATGAGGTCATCATTAAATTAAAAATATTTTGTATTCTACGCACAGTTTGTTTTAGACATTCGATAGAACTGGACATGAAAATAACACTGATCCTTCGTGAAAACTGATCCTTCGTGAAAACTAATTATCTTACGCGGGAACGTAAAGTTTCTTTCGCGCTATAATGAACGTGAACTGCATCGGTAAAAAGGTTTTTTCCCGGGCAGCTAGTTATTATAAAGGATATTAATATTATTTAGGAACTGTGACTGTAAATAAATATTTTGCTCTTCTTTTCAATAAATTCCGAATTAAATGTTAGCTGAATATGGCACTGAACATCAAAATGTTGAAATATTTCCCTAAGTAAATTAAGTTAAAAGGACAGAAATTAGATGAACATGTAATGTTTTATAAAAAAAATTACCCATATATGTTACTTTTCCATCTAATTTTTCCAAATTATTACTAACAATATATATTTCCACAAATACTAAATGATTCTGTAAAATCTTGCTATTGTTATGCTTACATTCTAAATGTTACATATTATTAGCGTAATATCTGATATTGTTAATAAAATCATAAAAATAAATGATCAAACGTCCCTAAAATATTAAGACATTGTCGGACCCAATTGGTTGTGTAACAGAAACATCCGAAAACTGCGTTACATCATGGGAAATCTCTGCCTTTTATCTATACAGGTATTTACAAGTCATGTAAATATCAAATACTAAACATTTTATCTACTAACAAAATCTAGTTTTATTAACTGGAGATGAAAAAGTAACAAAGTAACTCTTACATCGAAACCTGACCTTCAAACCAAAATTTTGATGTCAGAAGTTAAGTTTCATACCAAAAATACCTCCAAAAGGTTTTAGCTTCTTATTCCAAAGATAAAGTTTTATTTAGAAAAATGTGTTTTCATGCTTTTTGGAATGTCAGCATTTGATGTAGAATTAATGACTGTGTCCATATATAAGTTCCAGGAAAAGAGTATATACATCTAGCGATCTCTAACCAGCTAAACTTCTTGGTTAAAATCTTCTTATAATGGTCTGAAATAATGAGGCATACCTGCATCTTACACTCACTTACCCAGATCACAAACTTAACTAATTAGAAATTCCGAGAGTCATTGACATGACTTGTCAGGATGCTGTGGTTGAATAACATTTTTCTTCTTTTTATACAATGAGTCAACTTTGGTAATGATTTTGTTACCTTATTATAAATTACAGTGCATCTAATCATTGCGCACTTATTGAAAAACCACTGGTAAAACCTTCAACATTGGAAATAGACGGTAGAACGGACGGTAACGGGATAAAGAAGCTTATGGAAACTACATGGCGTACCTACATATGTCATTTTTTTATTGCTTATTAGTTATCAAAAGCAAAACAAGGTGCGCAAGAATTTCTGACCAAAATCACAAATTCATTGCGCAGCTATTTGCGACCCGCTGTGCAATAAATAGTGACATTGCGCAATAAAGTGACAAGCCATTAAAATCTTTTTTTGTCTTCTAGATATGCAGCCATGCCAAATATATCACTTTAGGGTCAGACGAAGAGCACAACTGGAATATATGTCATGGAATATATGTTAAATTTTCTTGTTCAAGTTACAATTGCAATTCATTTCCCATGCATAAAAATTTGTTTTATTCCTGTTGAAGATCGAGCTTCACTATGAAAGAATAGATCTTCCTCAAGGCTTGGAAATCATGAATTTCCATCTTCCTTTTCGATCGGTACAATCCCGATGAAATAACAGAAGCCCGAAGTGGTCTGGCAATGATTTGATGTACCGGAACAATATCTTCGTTGTAATTATCCTGATCATGCTTTTCGAATATATTGTCATGTAGGTTTACTGTTTTCTGCTTTAAAAAATCTAAACTGAGGGTATTTACTGTCCCTTGCTCGTCGTGAAGCCATCTATGGTAACTTTCCAATAACAATTGATCCCTTCTTACGAGGATCGATACATATGGCTGCATAAAAGCACTCTTTCAAATGTTCCTCACTTGCATTTACGTCGACAGACTCCCAACTTTTATACAGGATAGCATCCTCTACATTCTTGATAATATCAATTTTCCTTTCTTCATCAAATTCGTCCTTGTTGGTGATGATTTCTTTTTTTTTCATTTCCTTTTCCTTAAACAGCTCCAACAGTTTTAGGTTGCTGACGATAGTGGCCGACAATTTAACTGTGCTGCGTTTCGGAGCGTTTGGTTTATTCATCGGCTTGATTCTAATCAGAAAAAAACATTCAAAGCTTGGCGGTGCGTCACAAGGAAACTGACCAATTACTTTCATGACTTCTGGGTAATAAAGTCCACCTGATACGCTTGTATTAGAAATGTTTACGGTTGTTTCAGTACTCTGTGAAACATTGAGTGGTGCACTGCTGCCGTCGTAGATGCCTGTGCGTGGTTTTGAACTGGCTGGTCAACTGATTCCGGCACATCCTTCCCATTACTGCAGTTTGACCAATCAAGGGGAGGCTTACCAGACTCAACCCGCTCTTCGTAACGACGAACAATGCGAACATCAAACCTGGACTCGTATTTCTCGTGATTTAAGGGCCAAATTCCAGTAGATTCGAATCCAGCTCGTACGTTATTGGGATTCATTCCTTCGTGCCACATTTTACCTAGTAAGTGGACAAACTCGCGTTTCTAAATTTTCTTTACAAGCCCAAAGGTGTTGATCCTTTCATTCAACATCTTTTTCCACAATCTCTTCAATGGTCCAAAACAGCATTTTTCGAGAAGCTGCAAAATATCCGTCGCGTGTGGTGTGAATTTGAGTAGGTGGAGTTTTTGAGTTATCTTCTAATGCCCTCTGAATTACTGGGATAGAAATGTGACTCATGTGCCCATCATACAAAAGCAGTAGTAGTTGTTCGGTATTCTCATCTGCAAATCTAACGAGCCAGTCAGCAAATACTTCAGAATCCAACCACCCATTCGGTGTAACAGCATAGTATGTATTTGGCAAGGCTTGACTTCCTCTCCAAATTGACTGAAAGTTTTTCCCTTGCAATATAATCAAAGGATCAAGAACCTTTCCAGCAGCATTGCAAACAGCTAGGGTGGTGATATTTTCTTGCCAAGCACCGAATGACAGTTTGTAGGCCGGCGGTTTGTTGGTCGATCTTTGACTTTTCTGGATCTGTAAGGAATCCAGACTAATCACAGTTTTTCAGTTATTGTCAGCTGTGATGCCAGGATTTTCGGTGGGAATTCTCTCTTACTTTGGGGTTGGCGGTATTTGACTTCCAGGAAATGCAAATCATGGAAGCTTTCTTCAAAGAAAGTTTGTTCCGCTTCATGTACAGCTTCATCCACGTTCTTCCGGGACGATTGAGATGAAAGGAGTCTTGATATTGTTCAAGGAAACATATTCTTTTACTAAATCCTAAAATGAAATAAAAAGTTCAGGACTTGTAAAAAGAAAATGAGAAAAGAAAAAATTCTTTGACTGTTTGCTTTATACTCACCCTTATCTCAAACAATATTGGACTAAATCCATTTTCGCAAACCACAGTTATGCATTTCTTCAAACTTTCCTCTTCCTCTGGACTAAAAACACATCTCCATCCAGGTTTACCTATATAAAGAAGAAACAGTGGATGACAAAGATTATGGCTGATTGCTAGAAAAGTGATAATTAAAAAGGCATATCCTTGGTTCTCCTTCTTTAAACGCGAAATCGCAGCGAATATTCGGTTACATTGCACTGAAAATATATATAAATAGGAATGAAGTATTCATTGGGAGTTGAACCTTTGATAATTTGATATTAAAGTTTATATGCAAGCTTATCTCACCTCTTTGGCTATTGACCGAATTGAAGAAGTGGTTGAATTACGCAGCATTATTCCACTTTTCATATCCTCTTCCATCCACGGTGTTAGAACTTTTCGATTCACTTTGTTAGAAGGCATGATTTTTACGAGTTACAAGATGAGTACACAAAGTTATATCCTCACTAGATGATATCCAAGTACAGGAAGAACTTGAATTCATGGTGTCATCGCGTTATATTCGAAATTCATGGCAATCAAATGCGATAAATTCGAAAATGATGCACTTCTAAGAACGTGTTATCACGCGCAATCAATTGCAATTGCAATTGCAATCAATGCAATGGCTTCAAACATGGCGGACGTAAAACCGTCGCTCCGTAAACTTTGACGTTAAAAAAAACGCAGATGAAGGTTATATTGTATCTTTTCAACGCAACAAATTGCTGAAAAAACCCAAAAGATAACAAAACCTGAATTGACAGTTTGAACAACAGAAAAGAAGAAACGAGCACATGAACAAGAACAGATGATGGAGTAGAAATTGCTGAAGTTCCGTGCTTAAAATGTGGTAAACGATTCCGCACTCCACGGGGTGCACTCCAGCATCAGAGACAATGTAAAGTAATTGGAAACAGAGTAGAAATAGGTGAACCACCACCTCCACAGCCATCAACTAATCCAAGTATTGCGATCGGAAATGAAGATAACCCAGAACCAGAACGTTATTACTGGGCCGAAGTTAAAGGTAGCGACTTTATCGAAATGATAAACGAAAGTTATGAAAAAATCGTTTATTGGCGACGAAACCTATTCAACCTACCAAGTGGAGGTGCCGGTAAAGATTTTATCAGAGAAGTGACAAGATTACTGAATGCTTGGACGGAGAAGAGCCCTCTCCGAACTATTTCAATGAAGGCAGTACATATCATGCCTGCTCTGCTCCTCCAGAAACCAAGCAAAAATTCAAAGGCGAAAGGCCATACAAGAGCATTGGAAAGAAGATTGAAGCTGTGGCACCAAGGTAACATTGCCGAGTTGGTTGATGAAGCAGAAACCATACAGTCAAGGTTATCGAGACCAACTGAGAGAAGAAACATCAAAACTATCTCAAAAATGTTTAAAGATAAAATGCAGAAAGGCGATGTTAACGGTGCAATCAAAATCCTAACAAATAATATGCGTGGTGGAATACTACCTATAAATGACGAAACAATTGGATTGTTAAGAGAAAAACATCCCGATGCGAGAGAAGCCGACGAAAACAACAAACTTGAAGGTCCTTGTGAAAGAATAAATCCGGTAGTGTACGAAGCAATTGACGAATCACTGGTTATGAAGGCAGCACTTGAAACTAAGGGTGGTTCTGGACCGTCTGGTCAAGACTCTGATGGGTGGAGAAAAATCTTAACATCGAGAATGTATGGTGACTGTGGAAGAGACCTTAGGCTTGCGATAGCAAATATAACCAAAAGCTTATGTACAGAGAGTGTAGACGACAAATCGCTCGAAGGGTTTCTGGCGTGTAGACTTGTCCCACTAGATAAACAACCCGGTGTTCGACCTATCGGCGTTGGTGAAGTCTTACGCAGAATCTGTGGGAAAACCGTTATGTCAGTGATTAAGAAGGATATAATCACATCAAGTAGCAGAGTCCAAATGTGTGCCGGGCAAAAAACAGGCGGAGAAGCTGCAATCCACGCAATGAGGAGGGTTTTCGAAACTGAAGAAGCAGATGCAGTACTGTTGATAGATGCAGCAAACGCGTTCAACAACATAAATCGTCAAGCTTTTCTGCACAACGTAAAAATGATATGCCCAGTATTCGCAAATTCTGTCATCAATTGCTACCGAACACCTGCTAGGCTGTTTGTCATCGGAGGAATCGAGTTGAGTTCAAAAGAAGGAACTACACAAGGTGATCCAATCGGCATGGCAGTGTATGCGACAGGAACAACGCCTCTCCTTGACGAATTGATATCAGCCATTGCAGATCATGACGAGATGGCTGCATTTGCGGATGATATAACAGCTACGGGGAAATGTGAGTCACTACGAGAATGGTGGGATAGCATTACAACTAAAGGTCCCTATTTCGGATACTATCCTCAACCCAAAAAATCATGGTTGATTGTTAAAGAACATCATTTAGCGAAAGCCACAGAAGTCTTTCAAGATACAGACATAAAAATAACAACTGAAGGTGAACGACATCTTGGTGCTGTGATTGGAAGTCAAGAATACCAAGAAAAATATTGCAAAAGCTTGGTGGAAAAATGGTCGGAAGGGTTGTCTCTATTTTCTAGAATAGCAGTGACACAACCACAAGCTGCTTACTCATGTTATGTCAGTGGTTATCAACATAAATTTTCCTACTTCATCAGGACAGTACCGGGTTTTGAGAGGTACCTCCAACCGATTGAAGAAATCATTCGGCATCAGTTCATACCAGCAATCGCGGGAGGTAAAACCATTAACAACAACGAGCGTGATCTGTTAGCATTGCCTCCACGTTTGGAAGGCCTTGGGCTCAAAAATCTATGCGAAATTTCCCCAATTGAGCACGACAACTCTAAAGCTGTGACACAGCAGTTACAAAACAAGATACTAGGAATGAATGATGAAGAAATTGGGAAAAGTGTAGCTACTATCAAAAACGAAAGACGACAAAAAAATAAAGAAAAGTTGGAAGAAATTAGAACGGACATGAGTGACGATCAGAAGAGAACGAACGAAGCCAACTCAATGGTCGGAGCGTCAAATTGGCTAACAAACTTGCCAATTAAAGATTTGGGTTATGAACTCAACAAAAAGCAATTTCAAGACTCCATACGCATCAGATACAACTGGTCACTACCTCGACTACCTAGCAAATGCGTATGCGGAAGCCGATTTGACATCACACATGCGCTGTCATGCAAGAAAGGAGGCTTCGTTACATTAAGGCATAACGAGATCCGTGATCTGACATCCGTTATGCTAGACAAAGTATGCCCGAATGTTCGAAAAAAACCAAGAATGTTGGAAATGGACGGTGAACATCTTTCACAACGCAGCGCTAACAGAAGCCAAGAAGCACGAGTTGACATCAGCGCAACGGATTCTGGACTCCTGGACAAAGAGTATTTTTTGATATAAGGGTCTTTGACCTAAACGCTCGGAGGTACAGGGGTCTGGATCCTGAAAAATGCTTCAAAAGAAACGAGTGTGAAAAGAAGAGGCACTACAACGAACGGGTGACAGTAGAGAATGGCACATTCACACCCCTGGTATTTTCAACAAGTGGCGGCATGGGACGCGAATGTAAAACATTTTATAAATGGCTTTCAGAAATGATAGCAGAGAAGAGAGGCGAAACAGAACAGAGAGTTACGGACTTTATAAGAACAAAACTCTCGTACAGTCTTTTAAGATCAACATTGTTGTGTGTTAGAGATTCACGCTCGCTTAGAATCGAACACAACCTAAAGGTTAAAAGCACCGATTAAAGATAATGTTTAAATAAGAGTTTATCTGAACTGTGAAAAGAAAAGCTGTTTATATATCTAATGGAATGGAAAGAAATAACTTGTAAAATCTTTGAAAAAAAAAAAAAAATCAATTGCGACAGGGTACAAAATCTGTCGCGAATGTCGGTTTGCAAGGGAAATAAGGATTATTGGGATAATCAAGACAGCATTACATAGAAATAATCAAGACAACATCACGGAGAAATTCAAATGGCAGCCGTAACAGCTGGAATGCAAAGGTTGTTGGAGGTGATGTGAACTAGTTATTGGTATTTTTTTAAGAGTGGCTCAAAGAAATGATTTATTTGCCAAGTGTGTTAATGTCAGGACATTTAACGGGGTTTATTTAGTAAATAGAAGTATTTCCACTGTTTTTTCATTGCATTGTAAGTTGCTAACTGTAAAAGTAATCTAGCTATTTATTTGGAGATGTTATTTTACTTATGATGTGCGCAACAATGATATGTGGTGCCCAAGAATTGGGTGCACTGACTCTATGTACTAACAAATTATTATATTAATAATAATGGCTGGCGTGATGGCCAAAAGCTTCGAATAAAATTGGTTGTCAAATAATTGTTGTTGTCTTAACAAACTTCATCACAGTGGTGTTTTGACTAGGCGAAACTTTATGATGGGTGAATTCCCTTGTGACTTATATGGTTTGATATGTCTCTATGATATTAGCTATCAAATATCTAATCTTATTATATTAATCGAGATCTGCGTATACCACTTTTATTTGGTGAATGTGAATACAAGGACTGGTAACGAAATGTTGAATGGAAAAAAATAGTGAAATTTTAGAGATTGTGTGTAACTGAATTATAGGAGTATATCAGATGGCACATTTGCATTGCACCCTAAATAGAACGCGATATTTTAGGGCAAATATCTCGAGAACCAAAAGCAATAACTGACATCACTTGGGTCCGCGATATTGGGGTGACGAAAAAATTTGTGTCTAAAACTTTTTAGGGATGAGTGTGAGGTCATTAGAATCTTTGATCAACGATATATATGTAACGGTTCGTCGTCAACATGCAATCCTATACATTTTCTTGATCAGCTTTTCGAGCCCATCACGTGATACTACTTGTCCTTAGCAATTCTTTGATTTTATTTTTGGTCGCCACTATATTTTAAAAGAGGTAGATCACGGGTGGGGGCGGCATCTCATGGGGAAAATGAACCTGCAAAAAATTTTACACAACCAATAAGGCAGGAAGGCGAGCAGAAATTCTGCACTTTTTCATGCCAAAGGGTAAATCCTATAATATATTATACACTAAATAAAAAATCTAGAATAAACGTTCTCTAGATGGGAAAAATATTTAATGGCTAAGATATAGTGGCTATCCTGGGTAAACATTAATAAATAAATAATAAACATATTCAAAATATTCTGACTTTATTCTTATTCTTCAGTAGTATGGATACTACTATGATAACATATGGTTACAACGATATATATAAAAATGTTGCTTGGTATTCTTGTTCAACCAAACTAATTTGATCTTAATGCTGGTAACTTGTATTTTTTATTCACCTAAAGACATGACTTTCTATGTTTTTCAGAAAATATACTGTCAGCATAGTGTTGGGTAGGGCTAAAATCACCTGTGGTATGGTTCCGTTTGAAAATGGCTCGTGAGTTTAGTAATGACTCTTTGCACAGCTCATCTTCAAAGTTTCCATATTCTTTTGGTATAATGAGTCATGATATCCCATCATATTCCGGATACTCCAGGTAAAGGGGATTCATTTAATCCAGATTTTTTGGCGATAATTCTTTATCATTAACTTTGGTATACAACAGCCTGACAACATAAAAGAAATTCTTTAAAATAAGACAATGTTAAAATTAAGCACAAAGCTTTTCAGTTTTCATGGTTTTTATTGAAAAGCTTCAAGCCTAACTTTAATGAAAAATTTGTCTTATTTTATGATCGCGAAATTTTATCATAAAAGAAATTATTTGAATATTATAAAAAATAAGCAGATATAGTAAGAAAGAAACTTTATTTGCCTGTGTATAATAATTTGCTTTTTGAAAAGTGTATCACATCTATAAACAAACTGATAGGATATAAAAGATTTTAATAATGACTTCATGTAACATAAAATGTTCAGGAAAGTCTTGTATATTTATGTAAAAAAAATCATTCCTTTGCGAATGTGTAAAGTTTCTTTTGGGTTGTACTGTTTTTGTCTTTTATCACATAATACCTGGGAGGGGAAACTTGGGAACACTTCAGTTTTTCAATATGTTTATATCTTCAGCTCATCACAGCTACATGGAAAGAGGAAGGCATCTGAAAGGTAAAAATTGCAGATTTCATGAACTTTATATCTGTTCCACTTCATGTTATATTAGTAAACTTTTTCAATGTTTTAGCATATATCACCAAAGAGCAAAGCAGCAAATTACTGAAGCAAGAATTTCATCGTCCATGCAAAGATTGAATCTGAGTGGTCATAGTATTCCACAATCAAACAGGTGAGTATTTTCAAACAAGATCTTTGAGGTGAAAGTTTGCTAGTATTTTAACACAGACTAGGGCAGGATTCAATTAGTAATTGGGAAGACTAACGTAGGTCCTATCATTATGAATGTTGCCTGGAGATTCCGAAAGTGCATTTCTTAACTTGAAAAAACTTACACTAAATGACTTGAGATTTTCTGTAATATTTTTTGGAATAACTCTTATAAGGAAGTTGAGGACATTTTGTGAAATGAATTAGTTAGCATTATGGAAACAATTGGGAAAATAATAGTCATCTCTCTGATCCTAGCTGATGAATGATTTGAACTATACTCTTTCTAATAGAGCATCAGATGAAGGTTTTTTTGAAGATGTTGTTGATGTTTTTGATTTGGACGTTGATGTTGATGATGAAGATGATTTGGATTTAACAGATACTGATGTAAAAGACATAAATCAGTAAACCTTTCTTTTTTTGTAAACATGAAAAAAAAGTGTTTAAAATCGCTATTACATGTTGATGTCATATTTATTTTTTTACCAATTCTTGTTTATTTCTTTTATGTAGAGTTAGAAATCTTCGTCAATTTTCACTTGATTCAAGTATAAAGGAGAAGTTGGGAAAAAAGCAGATTAATCAAAATTTACTACCAGAAGAAATTTTCAAAGCTATGTAAGATAACTATTAATCAGGTCTTAACCCTGTGTAATTGTTTGATAAGTCTTACATTGTTTAATGTTATGTTATGTTATCTTATTCACCATAGAAACGCATCTTGCATGGCGTTAGTTCCCTACACTCCTCCAATCAGCGCTACTTTGAAATTTCATACTGAGTCTGCAACTAATGAAAAAAAGGATTCTGTTGCAGTAAGACTTTTTGCAATTTTTTCATCGTCAAATCATGGAAAGAGAACACTAAAGTTTATTGTAGAATCAGTTCATCATAAATTATATCAACCAATGTTTTGTTTCTTTTTTCTTTTTAGTCTATTACAAAAGGTTTGACTCCGCTAGCCACAGAAAACAATGAAGAGTAAGTGATATATTCACATTTAATGATGTCTTGGAATTTTTCTCATGTTGGTTCGTATTATGATAATTTTGTTTTTGTTTTAGGATGCGTGTTGATAGAGAGGAAGAACATGATAATGCCATGATGATGTACTAAGCACAACTGTTTTTGTATTTGTGGAAAGAAAAACGTGACGATGGGGGAAAAGACTTGACATGTTGAAATGTTGTGTTCTCAGTTAGCTAGCTTAGCTACAAGCAATAGTCATGCAAAAAATGTTATACTAAGGAAGGAATGTTTGTGGCATGCTTTCTGAAGAACAGTATAACCAAAGAAGATTTTCAAAAGGCGTTTGCATGGTGTCTACTTTGGAACTTGTATAAACCTTGTTATTGCCTATTACATTTGTTGCAATTAGTCTTAAGTGCTTTAAGTCTTGTTTCAGTCAACTTTCTGAGTTTTGTTTTCATCAAGTTTCTCTGAAATCTCTACTTAAGTTTATGTTTGCCTGTCAATAAGATTCTTCCATTATAATCAAATCTAATACTTATTCATACTGAGTGATGGATTAATGGTTAGGATTTACATATTGAATGATTAGTTTTTTCATACACTTATAATGTTAACCATTCTGCAATTCGTGATGCTTTCCTAAACTAAATTTATCTTTTAAAATAATCCTGCAAATCAACATTTTATGTGGGAAAAGCTTATTCCGAAAGTGAAATGTGAGATTTTTCTTGAAAAGTTTTCAAGTTCTTAAATTCAGATTTAAAAACATAAAATACTGTTCCCTCCCTCGTAAAAACTACTGTCTCCTATCTTTAATTGTCCTTATTCACAGTGCTCATAAAAAGTCAATGGTGTGGTTGTTACATGAACTCATGATTTTACATACAGAATCCACAGCATCATTTTTGGTTTGTGTTTTACTAAGTTTGGGACAAAGATGAATTATAATTTTGGTATAGCATGGAAAAGAGAATATGTTTTCCAATGAATGACTGTATCTTGAGTTTCAAACCTCTGTGATCGTAAAAGAATAAAAGGCCTTCACCAAGTTCTATGTTTTTGTGTGCTTTTATCATAAATTTTCATCGCACAAACATTAACTATGATACATTTTCGTGCTATCAATTTTTTGAGAATTTTTTCTATTAAACATTCACAATGCATGTCAACTGTATCCAATTCTGGAAGAAAGAAGCTTGTGTTGTTAGGAACAGGTTGGGGATGCTACAGTGTTTTAAAGAATATTAACAAAAAACTGTTTGATGTTATTGTAGTAAGTCCAAGAAACCATTTTCTGTTTACACCTTTATTAAATAGCACCACAGTTGGTACATTGGAATTTCGGAGTATTATTGAACCGATTCGTAATGCTAAATTTCGTGACGATCATCACTTCCAGTTGTCACGAGCTATAGCCTTAAAACCAAATGAAAATTGTGTTGTTTGTAAAGCTGAACTTACAGGTGAAGAGTACGAAGTCGTTTATGATAAACTTGTTATTGGTGTTGGTGCTATAAGTAATACTTTTGGTATACCTGGTGTTGAGGAAAATGCTTTCTTTATGAAAGAAATTTCGGATGCAAGAAAAGTTCGAAATCAAATCATATCCAATTTTGAGGGTTCATTGTACCCATATGTTACGAAACAAGAACAAGAACGATTACTTCATTTTGTCATTGTTGGTGGTGGGCCTACTGGTGTTGAATTTGGTGCAGAGTTATACGATTTCATAACGCAGGATGTATCAAGGCTGTTTCCTGGTGAGAAAAAAGATGTCAAAGTTACTCTAGGTAATAATAACTCATTTGGTTCTTCACACATATTCAAATGTAGTTTCTATGTTCAACGATGGATTATGTATCTTTAGTTGAAGGCCAGTCAATATTACCTTCATTTGATCAAAGTCTTCGAGATTTTGCTGAGAAGAAAATTGCACAAAGAGAAAACTTCATGTTGGTAAAAGATTTTGTTGTTGAAGTGGGAAAACATCACGTGAAATTAAAATCTGGAACTACTCTGTCAACTGAGTTGGTTGTTTGGTCAACAGGACTTGCAGCTAGACCTTTTGTCGGTGAGTCAAATTTCATACAGGAATATTATGAGTAATAATTATGGAAGTGATTCTATTGAAAATTGTCATGTTCAACATTTTGTCTGTATATAGAAGCAGTTGAACTGCCAAAGAGTCCAAATGGCCAACTATTGGTTGATAATTGCTTAAAGGTTCAAGGTTCAAATGATATTTATGCAATCGGTGATTGTTCTTATATGGAAGGAAATCCGTTACCTGCAACTGCTCAAGTGGCTGAAAGACAAGGTAACAAAAGTTTATGGAAATGACTCGTCCAAAGAAATTGGAGCTGCATCTATGTTTAGTCCAAGTGAATTTTGATAACATGTGTTGTGGTTTGTGATCATTATTATAAGTGAAGATAGAAGATCTGTCATGAACAGAAGAATCTGAAGATAGAAGATCTGTCATGAACAGAAGAATAGTGAAGATAGAATATCTGTCATGTACAGGCGAATGGTGAAGATAGAATATCCGTTATATGTATGAAAAGAAAAACGACACAAATTTATCGACTCATTCTTGTAAAGCTTTCGGTGGTAACTTCCACCATCGTCAGTACAACAAAATTTTTTTTTTAAAGATTCAAGTTTTTATACAATTTTTTCGTAACATAATATGGTTGTTTTACATAATATGGTTGTTCTACATAATATGGTTGTTCTACATAATATGGTTGTTCTACATATGGAAATGGAAATGGATAAGATGTACGTTCCAGAAAAAATGTAACATATACAACCTCGTACCCAGGGTCTTCTTTGCCGCCGTCCGTATATCAAAAAGGCAAGAAACCCTGGGTACGAGGTTGGTAACATATATACTTTCTAGTATTCTTGTAAGAGGGACACGCTCGGTTTAAGGAAAATTGTACAAACTATTTAATGGTAAAATATTGCAAAATATTACGGAGAAATTGAAGTTTCGCAGTATGGCTTTTAGATGAGAAAGGGCGCATTTTTGTGGATATAGTTTAAATAGTTTATTAGGATATTTAAAACTGGTGACCACGTGACCACGAACTACCAGAAAACTACAGACCAATATCAGTGTTACCGGTTGTATCAAAGATTATCGAGAAAGCAGTTCACCACCAGTTCCTCGAATTCTTAGAAACCAATAAAAATTGAAAAAGTGAAAACACGCAACTGAGTATTTAAAAACACACGAGATTATTTTCTGCGCAACACGTAATAAAAATGAATCAAAATAAGTTGACAAAGTATTTTAAAAATTCTAAAGATGATGCTAACAAAACTACTACAAATCAAACATCCATCGACGTACATAATGTAAACGAAGTATCAGAGACAAAAATTGAAATAACTACCGATAAACCTTTCCATTCTCCTGCTACTTATCCATTTCCATTAACATTTCCATTAACAAAATTGGGAGTACTGCCTCACGGCGTATACTGATGCGCTGTTTAGTTATTTTTATCGTGTTTTCCATATTTGTATCATTTGTGATACAGTTTTATATAATGAGTTACGAAAAAATTGAATCTTTGAAAAAAAAATTTTGTTGTACTGACGATGGTGGAAGTTACCACCGAAAGCTTTACAGATGTACAAGAATGAGTCGATAAATTTGTCTCGTTTTTCTTTTCCTACATATTAACTTTTTTCGTTCTTTTATTAATTGGAATATCCGTTATGTACAGGAGAATGGTGAAGATAGAAGATCTGTCATGTACAGAAGAATAGTGAAGATAGAAGATCTGTCATGAACAGAAGAATAGCGAAGATAGAAGAGAAAGATGAATAAGGGAAAGGATTTTTTTAAAAGAATTTTATTTATTTTACAAATTTTTTTTATGTGTTTCTCAATATTTTTCTAAAGGTTATTTTAGAGGGAACCATTCAGAAACAGGATTGAGCGGTGAGGGAGAGATAAATGTAATGTCTGTGGTGTTGAAGAAACAAACTTAAGCCATGATCAAAGAAATCAATATATTTTTGTATCCTCAGGTCGCTATGTATGCAAACATCTTGGTAATGACACGTACGGTGATGCTTCTTCCATTGAACATTTCAAATGGTCCGATATGGGAATGTTAGCCTACGTTGGTGGCTACCAAGCCGTAGCAAACCTACCTACGAAAGCGGGAAAATTGACTGGATTTAAGACTTGGTTGTTATGGCGATCAGTGTATTTAACTAAATTGGGTAGCTGGAAAAATCGTATGCAGGTGCCTTATGACTGGGCTAGGACATTTTTCTTTGGTCGAGATACGTCCAGATTTTGATCTGCTTCTCTTAAGAATATTGACTAAAAGTTGTCAACAGTGTTTTTATTATGCTGACTTGTACTTATAATTTCTACTGTCTGAATATCTTGTTATGCCCTGCAAGGTCCTGTTGAACTATGACATAATTATGTTCAAAGTTAAAACTTTTTTCAGAATATAATTTTTTTTCTTCACTTGATTAATTTTTCGAATAATTTAGACAAGATACATGATATTCGAAAACATGATAAACTATTCTGTAAACTACTCTATTTTAATTAAGTTTTAAGCATAGTTTATATAATAGTTGACTGTCTGACCTGTAAATTGATTGTTGTTTTTTCTCTTCTTTTTTCTGATGTTGTTTTTTATGTCAATCTTGGAATTACAAATCCATCCTATGATTCATATTCTCCATGACATGCATTTTGGGTAAAATATCGACTAACATATAAACAGATTGATTAGTTTTAGTCCTTTTTATTTTGATACCTACATACCTTAAATGGTTAAAGATTTTTTTTTTTTCTACAAAGATCGTCACACTTTATGAACAATTTGTTTTAGAAGAGAAAAAAATTTGTTTCTTTCACAGAACTATTGATACAATGGTGAGCATCTTTTTTTGTTGTGTTGATTGAATATTCTGCTCAAGAAAGTTTTCATTACAGAAATGAAAATTCTCTTTTAGGGTAAAGCTAAAAAGGCCAGAAAATTTGCTGCAGTGAAGCGACTCATCAGCCCAAAGGATGCAAGATTGTAAGCAGCCATTTCATCAGATGTTATGAATAAAATTCATGAAATAGCTTTTTAATTTCAAATGACATTTTTCAGGAAAGGAAACCAAAAGAAAAAAGAATTGGAACTTCAGAAAAAAGAGGATAATATTGTGCGTCACGTGTAAGTTTCAGTTGATTTTTACATACTTCCCTTGTATCATCGTTGTGTGTCGTTATCATTGTGTGTTGTCATCATCGTTAGTTTGTGTCCATTCTAAAACAATTCCTGTTATCTTTCTTCATAGAGAAAAAACATCATCGGCCTTATTTTTCAAGTATAATGCCCAACTTGGACCACCTTACAGAGTATTAGTAGATACAAACTTTATCAACTTTTCAATACAAAACAAATTAGATATATTTCAGTCAATGACAGATTGTTTATACGCCAAATGTGAGTCTAATATTGATTGATTGATTGATTGATTTTTTATAGTATTTATAACAGCACCAGGATGTCGGCTTTGTTTTGTTTTGAATTCTTTTAGGTATTCCGTATATTACAGATTGTGTTATGGCTGAATTAGAAAAGTTAGGCTCTCATTATAGGGTTGCTCTCAGGTAATTGTTTTCTAGTGAACACTTACAAGTACACAGCAAACAAACAAACAAACAAACTGGCTCATTTTGTTTACATTTCATTCTGTTCACATTTCATTTTGGTCACATTTCATTCTGTTCACATTTCATTTTGGTCACATTTCATTTTGTTTACATTTCATTTTGTCCATATTTCATTGAGATGCGGTCTGCTTCTTCAATTTTCCAGGACTAATGATTTTTTTTAATTGGTTCATAGAATAGCGAAGGATGAAAGATTCGAGAGGCTGCCATGCTTACATAAAGGTACCTACGCAGATGATTGCTTGATAAACAGGATACAACAGGTATGTTCTGATGATTATCAATTAATGAAACTATAAATTGTGGATAATGATTTTCAGCTGTGTCTATCAACACAGGGGATTATTCGTTTCAACTGTCGCGTTGTTGTTTATTTCTACATCATGTGTTAAACCGCCGCTATGACTTTTGTCATCCCTTTGTACCCTTTTAGGGGAGGTAGTGATAGTGTCATTCTCGTTTGATTCAGTTTTATGTTTTTTGATTTTATGAACTACTTATAACTATATACACTATCAGCATAGACCAATGAGTTGCAGTATAATATAACTGAAATCAAGAATCAGTCGCTTCTTGACATGAAGTATATACCCATCTCCTCGAATAAACACGAACCTCCAATAAACGATGGTCTCGAATAAACGCGGGGGAAAATTTCCAAATTAGGAAATAAACGCAGGGACGCTAGTCTTCAAGCTGCAGTGATTGAACAAAAACCGTTCCAAGTTTTTCATTCAGCATGGACATCTTTTATTTCAGAACAATTTACTTTACAGTTCCTAATACCTTCGTATATTTCTTTACACTTTCTTTACAAGTCACTTCAAGTATACCCTAAAGGCATTATGTACTTTGTTATCGTCGTGTAGAAAACATCATTCACATGTCCACTTGGCGTTTACAGTAAAACAGGGGTTTATACCACCACGCTACCTCATTAAACACTAGCCCCTGTTCCAACCTCTAAGCTTTGATCGATCAAGTTACAATGCGGAACTGCGGCTATAAAAGTGGAAAACGGAGAACGCTGGTTTTAAAACATAAAAATGCTTAAAACTTAGGTTAGGGGGTAGATGTGTGATACCTTAAATCTACGTTTGTTTGTTTTCTTTTCTTTTCTAGCACAAATGCTATATTGTTGCAACTTGTGATCGAGACTTAAAAAGAAGGATCCGTAAAGTTCCTGGTGTCCCCATCATGTACCTATCTAAACACAGGTAAATTTAACTGAAAATAGAAAACTGTCCCCATCATGTCCCTATCTAAACACAGGTAATTTAACTGAAAATAGAAAACTGTGGTGTGCTGCAAATGTTACCTGAAGTACCTAACTTGTTCAAACAAATCATTCCTCGTTTCAAATTGGAATAATAATGATCATAAATTTTTATGATCTCTATTATTATTTCAATTTATATTATTATTTTATAAATTTTATGTCACATTCTGACTCGGATGTTCATTCGGTCCCACTGCGATTTGCTTGTGAGAAAAATATATAACTAAATAATTACCATGAAACAATGTAACGCATCAAAACGAGGCCAGTAAGGACAACAGAGCCAGGATGCGACATATAAACATGAATTCAGGAAAGGGGAACTAAAATTTAGTCTCGGTGAGTGAAAATTCCACTTAACCGGCGTCCGATTTATTGGAAGTATTATTAGTCTGGTGATGTTACAAAATTTTTTGTTGTGGTCCTTTTGGGTATATATTATATATTAACGTGTTTATTTTAGATTCAGCATAGAACGGATGCCTGACGCATTTGGAGGTATATTCAGCTTATGTTTAATTTTTCATGAACATTCTTTGTCCTCTTAATAGACTAAAAATCTTCTTATTGCGTATTTTCAGCACCACGGACGTAGAAAGAAAAAACCCGAAAAGATATTCATATCTCTTTTAATTTTGTAAAAGTTATTTATTTTCAACTCTTGTTGTCTTTATGTGTTCTCCTTTTCATGATGGTTTTATCACTTGCATTGTACACCTCTCCCGAATTTCTAATTAATTAATTAATGGGAGTTTTAATAAAGTCAGTTTTTAATAACAGGGACTTTTAAGCTCGGTTCCCACTGGGCGTCAACTTGCGATAATTTTCTATATTCTATATTTAGTATTTAGTAAAGGAGAAAAAGAGAAAAAAAGTTTAAGTTTAGAAGAAGAAGTACTTACTATCATAAATTGTCGCGTTAAAATTATCGCCCAGTGAGAACCGAGCCTAACTAAGTAGTAAATGGAAGATCACCGAAGCCTGAGGCCAATAGTTGTGGGTTTACATTAACATTCGTAAACATTCTGACTTATTTTACATTGGTTCTACATAGCAAAATAAATACTAATTTACACCAACGAAATATTTTTGATTTATATATTTTACAGTGTTACTCACATAAATTTGTAAGTTTTCGCGTTTTAAGTGTGCTCTCTTGAAGGAGTTTAGAATTGACCTTTCTTTTACATTGTGTCAGGAATGTAGTTCCATCCATAAGAGGCTACCATGATATTAAATGAACTGTGTTTCCAAAAGAAATGTTAACGCTGAGAGGAAGAGAAATTTTAAATTTGGATTGCGCATAGAGTATGTCAAGTTTTTCGGCACAAAAAGGGTGTGCATAAAATTGGGATTTAGTTCATTCATGTAACGTTTTATATATAAATTTCACAGAGAAAACTTTAACCCTTCTTAAGCAAAAATTCGGTAAAAGTCTACGTGCCATATAAAGTGCTTATGCAACTTTTACAAAACTTTGGTGTGTTACATTGTTGAAAATTATTACAAGGTGTGCCATTATTCTTCATTTTTGCAGAACCGCGAAAGAAAGAGATGATGGGATTGAATATATACCGACCGCGGCGCGGTGTTCAAACAGAAATTCGAAAAGTGTTTTTTATGCATTTATTAATCGAATTCTTGTTTTTAGTTTAAACGCCCCCTCTACGGGTTTTTTTCAACGAAGTAGATAGAAGAGAAGAAGAAATACTTTTTTTGAAAGCTTCTTAATTTTGTTGCTTTCTTATTTTATTTTTTACTCGCGCCGCGCGCGCCCCCGCCGCGTATCTCCTCCTGCGCACCATCGAAACGAAGAAATTCGGAATAAATCACCTTTGACCAAAATTACTCAAAAGACATGTGCTGCAGGAACACACTAAAGACAGAAAAAGAAACTGAAAAGAAAAGATGGCTTTAGGACTAGCATCGGATGGTATAGCTAAATATAGCAAAATATATATAATATTTCTTTCTGGTTCATCATATTCTTCTTAAGTGAGAATGATACTAATAACAATGCAAGGTTTACAATATAAGGTGTAATCGTCCTCAGAAAAATTAAAATACAACTTCAAAAAACCACTTTTTAAAACATAAAGATCCCTTGCTGATTCTCCTATCTTAAATTTTTTATTGCCACTAATGGTCCTGTTGCTGTTCATGCCCAAAATTTCAGATAGTATAGTGTAAAGTTTGCGTTGCTAAATGAAGTAGAGGACATAGATCTGGTAACTTTTTACCTTTTCACTTTTTTTTAAAGTTTTTATCTCTGTAGCAGCTAGCCATCTTCCGGTCATTGCGAAAGCCATCTTTATGTAAATGCTAAATCCTATTCACCTATTCACCAGGTACTAGATTAAAACTATAAGCCTGTACACTTTACTACAATTGGGCGTAAGAAAGCGAAACATGCCGCATGGTACTATCTCTTCTAATATAATTTTGTTGAGGATGCATCTAATTTCGTGAAAGCATGAAAAATATGCTTTTATGTTTGTAATTTTAAGAAAATACCTATATAAAGAGTTTCTGCTTCTCCGTTAGCTTTCCAAAAATGTATAGTTTTATATGGTTAAATGTGTAAACTTACAAAATATATTCAATGATTTGCCATTGACCATATCACAAGATGACGTTCTCAAGGAAAAAGGACAGTACGTGCACATTGTCACCAATTTTAGTAATTTACACGGCATTACGAGACCCCTGTTGACTTTTTTTAGATGTTGGTTTGATGGCCTGCCAAGAGGTTGAGGATTTAGCATTTGATTTCAATAAATCATGAAATTAGGTAAATCACAAAGTTACCGGATCTTACTACGTACTCCCCCTTTTAGTGAATTCCTTTATTCGCAAGAGAACTGTAAACCCGTCTTTAGTACTGGCTGAAAAAGGTTTTGTGTTTCTGTAACACGAATCCTAATAAGGCGTATTTTCGTCTTAATTTCCTCTAAACACCTGATTTCTGTTTTTTGACGGTTAGCCAGCCTTACCTTGCCTCACCTTGTCAACTGTAGTGTTCCCAATTTGCGAATAAGAGTAAAAGTTTGCCTTTTTGCAATTTTGAAAAAATGGAAGATTAATTTGGAGGAAAGACGCCTAAGTTGGCATAAAAATGAGCTTAATTAGGTGTCAAGTCTAATTTGAGACAAATATGGAGACATCTCCCCATCATTGGATAAAATGTCTCCCGATTCAGAGACCCATCCCTCGATTGGGCAATCATTTATTCCCTTTCAGCCTTTGTTCAAAGCTGGAGTCCATATTTAATGTTATATGATTGTTATCATGCACAGTGGATAGACTCTTTTATTTTCCGTGAATTCCAATTTGATGGATTTCCTGTCAAAATCAAAGCATATATTATATTTCCAACAATGGTCGGCTATTTCATTTTTTCCTGTCAGACCTGCTCTTATGGCATATTGGTGTTCCTTAGTGCGTGTGTTAAGGGATCACATGGATTCACTGATGTATATGGCATTACAGTCACCGCGTAGAATCTTATAGACAATATTGCTCTGTTTCTCTAAAAGAATTAGATCTTTTGGATGCGGCAGTGATTTTTTCAAAGTATTCTTTGAATAGAAAGTACAACTAATCTTGTGGTTTTTCAAGATTCTGCATAGTTTTTCTCTTGTACCCTTCATATTCTATAAACTTACATCACCTAATAGTTCCTCCTCCTCATCTTGTATTCTTATAGTATTATGTTGACGTGCCACTTTATCCTGAACTCATTTTATCAATTTCATGTCCTAGCCATTTGCAGCTAAGACATTGACTATATACCATATACTTTCCTTTTCCTCTTGGAGATCGTTAGTATCATGTAATTATCGAGCAAAGAACATGAATATTTATAAACGATATGTCACTTGGAAAGTCATCTATACGTGAAATTTGAAACTTTAATATTGAAACTAACCAAAACTAAACTCTTTTCTGTCAGCACACTCTCAATGGAATTAAGTTACACAATAAAGCAAGTTTATGAAAGCATGTGACGAAGATTTTGCCTCATTCACTGCTAAGTACGAGTATACTACTTTATTGTCAGAAACTTTTGTGGGAAGAAAAGTTTTGCATTTTCACAGAATAAAATTTTGCAGTTGACAGAAAATGACAAAATTTGCAGGAATTTAATTTCACGATTTTCCAATAAAAACAGTGATAGGTTTTCCTGAATAAGTTTTTTAACTTTAATTTTTTGTTTAACTAAGTTTCTTACATTGTTTTTATTGTTGTGTAGACACACCAGGTGTTCAGCATTAAAATCTTTACATTTTATCGATACGTATGCTATCTTTTTTGAGAAACTAATTCTTTAAACCAGTAAAAACTAAATATATTTCTTTATTTTGGGGACTAGCATTGCTTTGGCAGTCCACTACAGCTGCTCATGTAAACTGTTTTCAAAATACCTTAGTTTGTACCATTTTATAGAAAAGTTTTTCGGAAAAAATACAGTTTCTCCAATGCTTAATTGTCACAGTCTTAAAAGTCTCGCTAGTGACATCACATTCGTTTACAAAATTTAAGTCTCAGGAAAAAAATATAATTAATAACAGAAGGCCTATCTTTATGACTCATAGTCTATAGCGGAAAGATGGCATATTCTTTTGGAAATCAATATTGATGGGACGTTTTTTTTGTTTGTTCATCACTTACAACTTCATGTAAACGTTTTTGACGGCAGAATCTCTTGTATACTTCGTGGACCTTCATCCCCTAATTTAAATTCGATAAGCAGTATCAAGTACCACAAAAAAGTAGCCCAAATTTTTAAAAATGAAGTCCTTTCCTACAATTCTTACTCAAATTGTGAAATAAGTTTGTTGTGTAGACTAATGAAAGATTTGAAATTACAAGTAACTCCAATGATTTTGCTCATGATTGTATGAGAAATGTGAGTGGTTCTACTTTAAAAAAACAAGAGGTGAAAGGAATTGTCTTAAATTCGTGTACATTGATTGATTGTATTTATTTGTCTCATTCATCTCTTTTAGCTGCAAAGTATCATTGTAACTACTGTTTCGCTGATTGCTCTGGCTTACGCATCACTTGCGCAGAATGTCCAGATTTCGATGCGTGTGTACATGTCAGTCTCTTTTCTCAGCCTTATTTTTGAATCTGAATGCTGAATTAAATTCTTTATTATTCTTTCAACTTAAACATGAACACGTTTTTATGTCATCTACCTTTAGTGTTTTGCATCAGGGGCGGAGATGGGAAATCACAAAAGAGATCACAGATATCAGTTGATGGTAGGTTTTCTGTTTCTGTTTCTTATTTTTTATAATCAAGATGATGTATATTATAGATGTGTAGATCCTATATAAAAATTCAGAAATAATAATCATATACCTTAACTGTATATAAATTTGTGCGTTACTATTTTTCACACACTCGAAATGCGTGAATATTAATCTGAGCGAAGAGGTCTTAAAGGGCTTTTTTATGAAAACAGTCAAAACATTGCAGATCTTGCTTATTTTGGTTAACTTCCTTCAAAACTGAATAAAGACATGTTTCAAATTGTTTAAAAAATAAGTAAATGAATCATTAAACGTAAGGTATATTAATTATCTTTCATAATCATAAATATTTATTAATTATTTAATATATTATTTAATTATTATAATATATTAATTAAAAGGTATATTAATTATTATTCTTACATTCAGGCTCCAAATAATACTCCTCTAAAAATTTACACAAGTTCAGCGTCAAATTCAAAATGGCATGAAACTCGATCTGTAACTGTCGAATTCTTCAAGAAACCAACTCTTGAAAAAAAAGGGGACCCACTTGTATGCAGACCTGTAAAGTTTTCGTAGTATTTGACCTAAGTTTTGTTTTAAAGAGTAATGCTCAACTAAAAATCCTTGAACTTTTTTATATTTCCAACAAAACTGTGAATTTAAATCTGCACAAAAAAATGTCTTTTTGACACACGAATGTAAGTACGCCTGAAAAAAGTACAGCACAAACTTTCACGAGGACAATATTATTTTCATACAAAAATCCATTCAATATGAATACTTCTGTAATCTATTGTTTCTATGGGAACAAGTGCAATAATGTCTTATATAGTGGGAAGCCATCTTGAAATCTTGTTGAAACGAATTGAAACTTGCAGGTTGAAACATTCTGTAATATGAAGCTGGTATAGGCTGGTATATGTAAGATGTATATTGAATCGGTTTCTTAATGTAAAATATTTTGTATCTCCATGAACCTGGTTTCCCTTCAGTTTCTTTTTCTTTTTCCTTTTTTTGATATGAAAGTTTTTCTTCTTCTTCTTCAGCTTCTTTTTGAACTCTAAATAATATATTATTGAAAATGAACGAGCAATTGCTCAAATGAAAGAAACCATTGATTTGCATCATTTATTCGACATTCACTGTTACATAAGATCCTTGATCGATGACTTAATACAATGCATTATGATTTGTTATCTAGAGAAACAACATCTGAACAATATCTCAAAGTATTTTTTGTTTGGTGGTGGTTGGGGAAGGGGGGAACCAAAAAGATTTTATTCAAATACTCACTCTTTTTTATTTCCAACTTTTGCACGTTGTCTTCTGTTTTTGAACCAATTGCTTACTTGAGTAACTGTAAGTTTTGTTGAGTCAGCAATTTCCTGTTTTTCTTCGGAACTTGGATAAGGGTTTTTTAAGTATGCTTGTGTCAGCATATTTCGAACATTGATTTCAAAAGAAGTAGACAAGGATTCACCATCCCAAATTGTTGTTGGCAGGGGATATTTTTTTCGAATTCTGTATTTTTCAACTGGTCCAATCATCTTCCCTCTTTGTCTTTCTGCTTCTATATAACGAGCGCTCCGCCACAGCAACTGTAACTGTTTGTGGTATATCTTGCTGTACACTTGTTTTTGTAAGACTTGATAAAGTTTTGCGAAGTTACCATTGTGGTAAGCGATGTAAGCCTGTGCAACACAAAAAATTTCTTCATTTTTGGATTCAGGTTTTGCGGTTGATTGTGTCCACAAAAATCTTTGTAATATGTCAAATTTTCGTGCATTAAGTAGTGATTCACAAATCAATTGAAAATGTTGTTTCGAACACATTTTGAATGTTTTTTTTGAGTTGACCAGTAAGTTGATCTCTGTCATGACTGAATGCTTTCCTGTATTTTATACCTTACCCAGCTGATTATAAATTTGAAACCAATTTCAATCATTTGTTTGCAACTTCTGCTAGGCTGAGCTAATACGTATCCTTTGAAGATGACTACAAGTTTATTATGGAATGTTGCACCAAACAATCAGCTTGTGTCTTAGTAACATAATAACAAATAATAATATATAATATGTTTACTATCATGGTAAATTTAATTTTGGACTAAAAACATTGTTTAAACAGCTTCCTGAATAATTTTTCCATGGTGTTAATAAACAACTTATTGTTAGTAAATACAGATTATATTAACATACATATTATGAATACCAATTGTTTACATGTCAAAAATAATCACACGTTAATCATGAGAAAACAATAATACGATTTATTGCAGCAAATTTGTCAGGATGAAGTAAGTGTCAAGTGTGAAAAGTTTTTTTGCGAAATTAGCTGCTATCTCTGTACTACGGACGGCCCAAATTTATTTGATTTCAACCATCTCTCCGGAAGAAAGTTATTAAATTTTTAAATATCTTCAAATTATTAATTTCGAATAGATCAAAGTGATTCTATGTCACCATATTGAACAAACTTTTCCATGAGGTATTTCTATTGGGAATCTTCTAAACCTCAGTAGCAGTAGTTTTAAACCATAACTAATAGACTATATCACAGTTGGCCTTTCCCTCTAATATTCTTTTAATTTCCAGTTTCTTCGCTTCCCTGCGAACGGAAATTTTGTATTTTTGCCTTTCTAACTTTCAACTTCTGAAAAACCCCGAATGAAACAACACAACAAAAGGATGCTAATCACGAACAGTGTATAAGAGCTTCCTGAATATGAAGACAAATCAACTTTTCTCGTGAATATGCAGACAAAGGGTTTTTCTGCTGCAACTTCTCAACTTTTCTTGTGATATTTAGGATAATGGCACATTCAGCCTCATTATGAAAGATTGGATGGCTGATGAGGAAATGCTTCTACTAGATGGCATTGAACAGCATGGTTTAGGGAACTGGTAATCACTAATCAACCAATCATATCGTTTTCTTACTGTCAAGCCATATTTATGTATGCTATGTATTTCTCTTACCATTTAGGGATGATGTGGCTGACCATATAGGGACCAAAACCCCATTAGGTCAGTATTTTTGCCTGTGTTATTGTTGGTTGTGTTTGGTTACACGCATCATTAGTGATGAAAACCTTGTCGGAGAAAATGTAATTCTTAAAGGGGCTACGACACGGATCACGTGATTCATGTGATTCATGTCGTAGCCCCTTTAAGATATTGAAAGTTGCTTCATTTTAATCGGTTTTATTACCAATCCAAAAAATTTGAAAAACATTTTTAGAAGCGAAAAACCACTACGAGGAAGTGTATTTGTGGAAAAATGTCGGCAAAGGTAAACAAATTTATGTAAACATACACGAATTACGTAAACATTCGCAAAATTTTATTACGGTGTTGCAATTGCTAGTATTTTTTTAGTTACGCTGCCTAGAACGAAAAGTGAAATTCCGGACCATACGACAACACCCGACGGTATTTTTTTAAGTCTTGGAGATTTTTTTTTGTTCAGTCATTCGAATTTCTTTCGAATGTTGTTACATGTATGTTTCAGGTCAACTTTCACCAAGTTTGTTGAAATCTATTGGAACAATCGACATTCCTCTCCAAGAGCAGCAAGAATTAGGTTATATGGTGAACAGAGATGATTTTGAAAGGGTGCGTTCAAAGAAGTTCTACGAGCGGTATTTTTCCCCCATGTAAGACAAACCCATTTTAATTCTAAACTATAATGGTTTATAGGAATATGAGAATGACGGAGAAAATTTAGTGAAAAATCTTGTGTGTAGTCGCGATGATGATGAGTTGGAAACAGGTGAAACAAATTACTCTCTAAATTATTATTTCTTGTACATTGATTCTGGAGGAAAATTTTACTGCATTAATTTCTGTTTAAACGCCAATATTTTGTCAAACTTTCCAACCCCACCTCGTTTTGATGTATTAAATGATGAAAATAAAATTGATATTACTGCTGTTTATATGGACTTTTATTTTAGCACTAAAATTATGTTTGACTGATATGTATTGGAGAGTTTTAAAGGAAAGAGCACGGTGGAAAAAGTAAGTTTCTTCGGTTCACGGCTTTTTGGTTTGGTTGTATATACTAATAATGCTTAACGTATGTGGATTTTTCTTTAAAATTTTAGAATAGCGCGCCAGTATGGTCTCATTACAAGCAAGCACAAACTTATAGGTAACAATTTTAACGATGGTTCGATTGTAAGCGTTAAAATAGGTTAGCAATCATAAAAGAACGGGTATATTTTTCATGAACAGTCAGAGTTACAGAATTTATCGGTCTAAGACAAGAAAAAGCGAATATTAAGTCACAGTTTTTCTTTTTAAGCATCACGAAGAAAATTGAGCAAAGAAGATCGGTAATTTTCACTTCCTTCCAACATTTTTTCTATTGTCACACTAAAGGGTGTATATCTCACTTGTAAGGCGTTGTGCCTGTGATGCTAAAGTGATAACTGGCGGTGGTTCCTGCCAATGAAATAAAAATGAATGAAAAAATGAAAAGTAATGTACACTACTGTCTGTGATGATTAGATGTGCAATAATGCTCATTGATGATGATGATATATGGAACACTATTTTGTGTAAATAACTATGGTGTTAAATTGTGGTAGACTACAATTTAACACAATGTTTAATGTCACCACCAAATGTAACGTGAGAAAATCGTAAAAAAAAGGTAAAAAATCGTAAAAAAAACACAATCACTGGTCAGTCTGACAGTCTGGGGCAATATCTTGCTGTGATTGCTTGTTAAAATAAGTTAAATACTAATGCAAATAAAATACTTCACACACATTTTTAGGGAATTCAAAGATAAAATTCGAGTTTATGCGCAGTTTTTACCAACCAATCAATGGGAAGAATTAATAAGTAATCGAACAAGTATGAAAACCAATCAGATTTCAAGAAAACGTTCGAATTGAGTTGAATCAATGTCAATGACACTTTTTTTGTTTTGTTTTAAGGAGAAAAAGAGTTAAAAATGAAAATAAAAGAATTGTTAAGATACAGAAGAAATGGAATCAAAAAATTAGCTTGTATGACAAATAGATTTCTAGTTTTATTTTAAAAGTTTTTTTAATAAAGGCCTATCCATATCATGCACGAAAGAAAAATATTTATTTTAGTTCTATTTACATTATGATACCTTTCAACCTTTTTTTAGCTTGTCAAGAATATGAAGAACAGAAAGTTCAAAGAGAGAAAAAGAAAGAAGTGAAGAAGAGAATGGTTGTTGCTATTGTTGTTGTTATTGTTGTTGTTATTGTTGTTGCTGTTGATATTTTTTATTGTTTTGATTGTTCTCGAAAAGTAGGACACTCTTATATAAGAAACTGAAAACCTTGAAAAAGTTTCATAACAAAGCAGAAACAAAAGGCAAGAAAGTTTCCAGAAATAAAGAAAATAGGGAAGTCCTTGAATTTCTAAGGTTTATGACAATCTGTCAAGCCGGTTGCCGACCCCAACTTCTTATAAACCGATTTCTTATTAAAAAAAAGTGTATGCTTCTAGAAATGAAGGGCTATGGTTGCTTTCACCTTAATTCATTATGCGCAAACACAGTGTGCTAGTGGATGTGGATGTTAGTCCATTTGTTTGAACTTTCTTGAATATGTTTCAACTCGTTGATTCACTTGCTATCAAACGAATCTGCTTTATGTCTTAATGCTTCACCCAAAAACAAGATCACATAGTTTTCACGTATATCTTTTAGCAAGTAATATCACCACCAAGAACGACAAAAACATCTGGTAAAAAAGACAAAGAGATCGAGTGAGTAGTGTCCTGTACATAACACACAGGTATCTGACTGATAAATCGTCTCTAATTTTTATGTTTGGTGTTTAGAGTCGATGAAGAAATTCGAGTGACAGATAAAGGTGTCGTATATATTAAACATCATTATTACCCCCGTAGTAGGACTGAATCAGTATTTTCGAAAATAGCGCAACGTGATTCGTTAAAATTTTTGTCAATAGCGGGCAATATTCTCTGGTATTGCCGTTTAAGGGTCTATTTGTTTGTTACTTGCCAGCATGCTTCGTTTGCCAGCACTCCCCTCAGTTACCAAATAAATGGAAAAATAATGCTCCGACTGCCCTCAGCAAAATGTTTTTGTAAATTTCGCATAATTAGGATATGTCTACAATGTCTTTAATATTTCTACCTTGCTCAGCCAATCTGTTTTCATTTTTCTGCATAATTAATGCATCTCTCCAGTGCTTAACTAATTCATTGACGTAAAGTTTATCTGCCTTGGCACCTTGTAGACTAATTCCTCTCGATAAATCTCCAGGTCTTAGACCTATTGGAATTAGTGAAGTTCTTCGTCGAGTGATTGGGAAAGCTGTTATGAGAGTTTTAAAGCAGGATTTTTTTAAATACTACGCGCTGTGAACAGTTATGTGCATGGGTTGAAGCTGGTTGCGAATCTGCAGTTCATGCTATCACGGATCTGTTTCGGGATGAAAACGTTCATGGGTTTATCCATATAGATGCTTCAAATGCATTTAATATAACATCAACAGATTGATGCTGCTATACAATTCAAAAATCCTAAATTTCAACGTATTTATTAAATTTCTACACCGAACCTGCTAGGTGATGCAGTTGCAATGGCTATGTATGCCCTTGGTCTAATGCCATTATTGTTGTCTTCTGCGTATCTCACAGATGACAAATATCTTATTCAATCTGATTATGCTGATGATCTGACTGGAATCGGAAAACTTAAGTACCTGAAACAATGGTGGGATTTGATAACATTGACGGGTCAATATGTCGGATACTATGTCAACGAGAAAAAGTCATGGTTAATCGTGAAACAAGAGCACCTACTTGAAGCAGAAAGATTTTTCGCAGGCTCTGAAATAAAGATTACAACTCGAGGGAATCTGGGTGCAGCAGTAGAAAAAGAAGAATTTATCAAATCTTTTGTTGGAAGTGTTAAAATGGTGTGACGAATTAAAAATTCTTTCTGAAGTGGCAACTAAAGCTGCTTGTACTGCATTCACACATGGTTTGAAACATAAATAATGTGGATTTGATGAGAACGATTCCTGATATCTCAAACTTTCTAAAACCTTTAGACGATTCGATTGACAAATTTATTAAACATCTTTTCAATCAATACAACTTCAATGAACAAGAATGGTTATTGTTTTCACTGCCACCCGAATTCGGTGGTATGGGGTTGATGATTCCGTCAAAAGTATCAGACGATGAATCTGCAAATTCAAGATGCGTAACAGATATAAGAATACGAAACATCAAGAACTTGATTTAAAGCAGAAAAGGAGAAAACATGAAACTGAAAACTGAAAATCTGAAACCTTTAGAATCATCAGTAGAGAATCATCAGTAGAGAATCATCAGTAGAGAATGGCGAATTCACTGCCACTTCACTGTCACTTGAGGGATATGGGTTTGCACTGGAAAAAGAATCTTTTTGGGATTCAATTTATATCAGATATGCCATCCTTCTACCAAGACTACCAACGACATGCGCGGGTGGTTTTATTTTAAGTCATCACCACGAAGTGAGAAACATTACTGCAGAACTCCTAGATGAGATTTGTCGAAAAGTTAGAATTGGAACCGTTACTGCAGCCACCGAGTGGAGAAACGTTTTTGAAGAAATCAACCGTGACAAGTGACGATGCAAGAGCAGGACAAATGGTGTTTGCTGATGTAAGGATTTTTAATCCATTAGCCAAATGTCACCGAAACCAAATTCTTCCTGTAGTTCATCGAAAGAATGAAAACGAGAAGAAGCGAACCTACAATGAAAGAGTCGTGTATGTCGATCATGGTTCCTTCACACCACCATTCTCGTGGTTTGGTGGGATGTCCCGAGAATGTGGTCGCTTTTATTCTCATGTTTTGGCGGGATGTCCCGAGAATGTGGTCGCTATTAATCTCGTGCGGCAGAGCTATTGGCCGATAAACGAAAAAGATGCATCCGGAGAACTCGTTCTCTTATAATCAATTCGACTTGGCGAGTACAGACATCACACTTGCGGCAACTGATTCGGAAAGACACGACTGATAAATTGTATTGTCAACCTTATTTATGTTTTGTCATTCTTCCACGTTTAATGTCTAATCTTCTATATGTTTTTATTAAGATTTGCCCGTTAAGCAAGAAGTTAAGCAAGTTAAGGAAGAAATCTTATTTATTTAGGCTGTCTTTTCTATCGACTAAGAAATGCGCTGCAACCGTGTTTTTGCCCATTTCGAATCGGTTATCAGTTTTTACATGGCGGAAGTCCGTGTGGAGGAGCGTATTTTTTCCCAATAACTTTTTTTTATGGTTTCGACAATGATGTGTAAAATTACATTAAATTTTAAAAAAGCTTAAGAAGTATTTTCTTGTATTATGTAAGTGTGTACATTTGATATGGAGCAGTTGGTCGTCTTCCAAAAGCTTTTAAAGTGTTTATCTTCTATATATTTTTAAAATTAAATATATGCGTAGATGGCCGAGTTGCCTAAAGCTTTGCATTTCTTTTCGAGAAGATAGTGGTTCAAATCAGATGTTTTTCGGGTTTTTTCAGAATAAGTTACAATAAGTAAATGTAGGTTACAGCTATCCTCCTAGGTTACAGTAAACATGATTATAGAGACAGATTTAGTACTAAACGATAAATATGTTTGAAATAATCCGCCATCGGATTTAAACCACTATTGGATTGATGCAAGACATGTTTTCACAATATTGGCCTTTTTGGTCGGCCCTTATTAGGCCAAGGCAAAAATCGTGAATTGGCCATTTAGGACCGTATTTAAAAAATACATTTTTGGGACACCCAGGCTATATAAAGCTTCTTTTTCATCTGGAGTTAATATTCTTATAAACATTGATAAAACGAGTATTCTGGGACACACTGTCTAGGGAAATGTTTTTGATCAATAATGTTGATGTTGTTTATTTTATTGTTTTGTTTGTAGTTAATAAAAGAATAAATAATAATAATAATAATTTATTAAAATTATTCAAAATGGTTTTCAAACAGTTACTATAAGCAAAACGACCAAACAAATGAATTTTTTGGGGCAGTCAGAACAAGAAAGTTTTGACCGCAGTGACTATTTGGTTTCAGCTCTGACTGCTACCACTGCACTGCTAGCTTAGCAGGGCAAAGAAATTTAGATTTTACTGCACTCAAAAACCAAACAAATGTATTTTTGGGGCAGTCATACTAAGGTACCAAACAAATGGACACTAAATATTGTAGCATAAAATGTAAACAAACTCGGAAAAAACATAGATAGATAGTAAAAACATTGTAGGGACAAATGATAAGTGAAACAGTTAAGGGAACTCATTGCATTGCATTTTTTCTATTTTTAATAACAAATCGAATGTCACACAAAAATGAGAAAAAAAAGTTTGTTTACAAAGTTTTTGTATACGAAGCGAAGTCATTGCGAAGAATCAAGCTCAAACGCGGGTAATGAAACCTCATCACGCATTACCCTCGCAAAACCGGGCAATATTTTGACGTCCGTCAATATTTTTCCGGTACAGTTATTATAGGGTGAGTGTTAACATGGATGTGTTTTGTTTAGATATGACGAGTGGAGATTTTAAGGCGAAGATGAAATCCGATCTTTGCTTTCCTGTTTTATCGGATAAAGAAAGACAGGTAGACTACCCTTAGTGTTGGTTGTTTAGCTCAGATAGTAAACATATTAATTGTATGATGGTTTAAGTTTTGGAAAGTGTTTTCATGATTGTAACACATGGGGAGGGAAAGGGAAGTATAACGAAATTCTTTCCAACCTCGAATGCTTCACATGTTATTAAAGTATGTTTTTATGGCTTTAGATATGCACTACCATGCAATTACGTTGCTCAAGATACATGACATTCAAAACTTACTTGTTAAATGTAAGTCCTACATGGGTTCACTTTCAAAATTATTTTCGAATAAAAAATATCCCGAGAAATGCTATCTTTCTGTCACAGGAATATGCTGCTCGTCGTATGAATGCTCCGTTTAAATGGAAGCCACCTATGGATTTAACAACCTCTCTGCGATGTTCGTTACACGAGTTTTTTACGCAATGTGGTTGGCTGAGTGATTAAATGGCGCGAAAAATATCCATAATTTTTGTATTTATTATTTATAACTATTTTTTTAATTATAATATAATGTTGGAAAAACATTTCAAGAAAAACGAATTTGTTTGTTTTTGTTCTAATTCATTCATTCATTCATTCATTCATTCATCACCTGTGATGGGTGACCTCTGTGTTTATGATGGCCATGTTTCTTCTGGTGTTTATGATGGTCATGTTTCTTCTGGTGTTTCCTGCTTTTACGTTTGCCATGATGTTTATAACCATCGTGATCATCGTCCTTTTTACACCGACACGTTTGACAACCGTATTTGTTGTGTACATAACCTTCTTCGCATGGTCGACACTTTCGCAAAGGACATTCTTTTCTTTTACAATCACACGACTGACATCCGTTTTTATCATCTAGAAAACCATACTTGCATTGACGGCGACATTTAGGTAATGGGCAACAATCACAGGTTGCAACTCCTCCTCTTCGTTTGTATCCAGCTACACCACATTGATCGTTGCATTTGCACTTGCAAGATGCACAACCATCTTGATCATAAATGACCATTGTATTCTCGGGAGGACAATCTCCAGGGCATGAAACAGGTTTGCATTTAGGTTCAGGTAGACAAACGCATTCAGTGCAACCAGAATTGTCAATTGTTTTAATTCCCCATTTACATGTTGGACATTTGACAGGTGGACATATTGGTTTCGTGGTAGACTGGCATTCGCATACTTCACACCCTTTCTTGTCTATGGTGTTTACAAAACTGCCAGAGCATTGAGCAGGACATATAGGAGGAGGACACTGCTTACACATGCATTCAATACAGCCATCAGGATGTTCTTCATACCCGTACCCCTCCACACAAGAGGTTGGGCAGAATGGTTCCTTGCAACAATTGCATGTTTCGCAACCGTTGATATCTTTAATAAATCCTAATACACAAAACTTCTTTTCGCATTGTGTGGTACATTGAGTCAAATTGATTCGAAAACACTAAATAAAAAATAAAAACCCATATGCTGAAAAATGTTAAAGACTTCTGTATCCATTACGAAAAAAAAAACTACAAGAAAACACGGAAGTGGCCCGAGGGTTGACCAAAATTTCACCTGATTTATAGTTTTCCCCATCTAAAAAAACCTTGACTAATAATTTACGAATAAAAAAACATTCCAGTATTCGAGTTTAGCGGCGAGTACTGTGATAAAACTTATTTTTTTCCCTCAAGCCACAATTTTGTCCCGAAAAAGTTACAAAACTTATATATTAGTGAACGAATTTTCCCCAATTCTCCCCGATCTGATTAATATTTTTTCCTTTCTAACTTAGACCCCGGTTTTTTTACCCTCGATAAGAAGGAAGTTCACGAATAGAAGTTGAGAAGGAAAAAATAAATGATTACCTGTGCAAAAACTAAAAGAACTAACAATATCTTCATCATCTTCGTGATCGCAAAACCATCAAAGAATTTTTTACGAGTTGGTTGAAATTTGAGAGAAGTATTAATAATGTGTATTATTTACATTACAAGTACTTATGACCCAGTCTAACAAAGCATTGTTTTAGGAACAACGGAGAAGGAGTTGGGTATTAAGTTAAGAACATACGTCAACTGAGTGACTTGGGGTTAAACCAAACAGTGTTTTTACTGATAAGGTGTGTTTTATAAGTCAAACCAGAGAAAGGGAAAACCCAGTCAATACAAGACGTCTTCTACTGGTCTCCAGGTGTAACACCAAAAGATGACTTTTTGAGACGGGAAAAAGACGTCTGTAGAAGTCGTTTTGTGCACGTCTCTAAGATGTGTTCTCAAGATGTCTTTCTTCTGTCTCTGAAAGACGTCTTTCGGTGTTTCACCTAGAGACCAGTATAGGACGTGTTAGATACTACTTTTGGTTTTTTTACTCGTTTTTACTCTTTCCAGGAAGACCAGAAAAAGACGACTTTAACACGTCTTTAACTAGTCGAAAGACGTCCGAACCAGTTTGAGACGAGAAAAGACGTCTTAAAGACGTCTTTGTGTTTACTGGGAAAGGAAAACTTTGTGAGAATTCCATTTACTCGTTGATTAATAACATTCTTTCGAATAACAACAAGTTTTGATGATTACAAGCAAGTACACGAAACAGCAAGCTTAAGGTTGACAATTACTTGGAGCAATATAAGCACAATGCATTCAGTGTTTTGTATATATAAAAACACTTCAACAAACGTGAAAGAAAGACAATAACGTTTGTCCAATCCAAATCGACACTCTGGTCATGTGATGATTTTAGTCCTGTTGAGTCAGGCCTTTGATTGGTCAGATTTGATTTTTCGAATTCGTTTTTCTTCTGTTGATTCAGTTCAAATGAAAACCTTTTTCTTTCGTAGCTGCTAACAGCTTTTCTTTCAAAACAGTTTCTGACGAATACTCGGGTAGTTTGAGATAATGGACACAAGTATTTACAGATGGAAAACTTCCATCACCTTCGTCTTCCTTCTTGACCACGGTTAATCTTGGATGGAGATTTGCAATTCCACCAGGGGGTAAAGAAGAACATCCAGTAGCGAATTGTAAGAAGTCCTACGGTGAAGAAAAGACAAAATATATATAGCTTCCATACCAAACCATACAACCTCCACGGTGGTTCGTCACACCATCCACCGTGACGAGGCCTAAATTTGGTACTGATGTCATGCTAACGTCATAGATCTTTAAAAAAAATTAGGCCTCGTCATTCGAGTGCCAATAACGCCCCTAATTTGTGTACCAAATTTCAGGTCGGTCGCGTTGGTGTATAAGTATCGGTATTAATTATAGTTTTCTACATTTGGGTAATATTGTCTGGTCTGTAAACTTGACGGTGAACGGTGGGACGGGGGACAGGGGTTTAGGAAACCACTTACCTTGACGAAGGGCTAAGAGGGGAAAGATTAACCGAAAATGACGTCATTTCTGTCCACCTTTTCTTCTTCTACAGCCGACTGTTTGCTTGATTTTACAGGGCAGATATACAGGTGTATGCAATAACGTACCTTTTTGCCATCAGTCATAGCAACTAAAATAACGTACCTTCTTTTCGCCATCGGTCATAGCTACCAATACGTTAAGTAAGCGTAAGAAACCAGGACTGTCTTTATGATAACCATACTTGGGTTCAGTGTACATCAACAATTCATCGTAAGTCCATTGTGGAGCCTGCTCACCACATAACATTAAGTGGATCTCATTCGGTTTGAACGCATGCAGTTTCTCCATCGGAAACACACGATTGAAACCAGCTAGAAAAAAATATGATCGTGTCTTATCTTATCTCGACGAAAAAGGGGATGAGGAGATTAGGAAAGAACTTAAGTTTCTATAGCAACTAACCTCTGAAAGCTTCTAATTGTCGAGCTATGCCTTTATGCATGGTAAAATCGGTTAAGAGTTGAATGTATTCTTCAGCATTATCATTTGTCAGTAGCTAAAATACGAGCCAAAACATCAAGATGAGTCAAAAGTTTGAAATGTTACTTCACCATACGAAAGGTTTGAACGTCTTACCGTGTCTTGTCCATCAGCTTTCAAAGGTACAGCATCAAATCCATAAACATTTGATGAAGGGACATACTGAAACGTTAAACTAAAAGAAAAACATGTTCATGTCATATAAACAAGCCGTTATTAAGCTTTCATTTGAAAAAACAAGTGTAAATATACCCTAATTCTTCAAGTTTGCACGAGTGACCGTGTTCAGTGACAAACATCAGGTCGTTCAGTTGTTCTTGTCGTTCTTCTTCGTTAAGAAACGTACTACACAATATAGCTCGTCTTTCATCAATGTATTTTTGTAACTGTTTCACGAATTTGGCTTTGTTTGGATGGATAATTTCAAAATCAGTATCGTTCAGAACGTCGCTGAAATAATGAGAGTCCAGTTTCTCTACTGATTCCAAAGGCGACATTGTATCAAACACCTCATCTGCAGATTCGTCATCAGAGCATTGTCTATCCATAGTTAAATCAGAGGACTGCGATAAAGTCCTCGACAATTTTGCATATTTTCCTTTTCCAGCGCATAACATTTTAAAAAGGGACGCAGACAGCGGAATATCCACTAAGCGGTTGTCCTGTAAACATTTTGCCAAGAAAATACCCAAAAACGAAAACATACGACAAATTTCGTATAATTTTTCTGAATCGTGCGGAAAAGGAGCTGGAAATAAACCATTCGGATGACGAGTATATCTCATAATGTCTTCGTAATTTTCAACGTCCTAAACAAATAACAAAGAACGTTAACATGAGGATCAATGCCACATCATCATGATGTCATGTGAAAAATAAATAAAATGACGATTAATTACGAAGCCTCTGATATCAACTCGTCCAAAGAAACCCGCAATCTTACCTCTGATATCAACTCGTCCATAGAAACCCGCAATCTTACCTCTGATATCAACTCGTCCAAAGAAACCCACAATCTAAGATCGTTCCTCTGTATTGCCATGGAGATCAAAGCATAAAACTCTAAACTCGGTCCCAGTCCAGTACCTTCTTCATCTTTAAACTCAATCTACAAGAAATCAACAGTCAAAGAATTAACATTTTTAAATTTTGGAATTTTGGAATTTTACTAGATCATACATATGAAGACAGGTTATCTAAAGGTCACATACTTCAAGAACTGACTTTCGTTCTGCATGAAAATCCATCAATCGTATGGCGGTCTCAAGTAACTGAAACACGAAACAATACAAATAAGGTGTGTCAGCGCCATTTCGTGGTTTTCATGAATACTTACGCAACAAGCTTACCTCTTCACCACGTGGTACCGTCACTCTTTCATGTTTCAACCGACCAATACGAAACTCTTGTGTTTCCAATCTTCTTGTTGGATGACCACGAGAACGCTCCAACGCAGCGTCTTGCATGTTTTGTAGCCAAACGATCGATCTAAAGTATATACAAATACGAAAGATGACACAAGTGACGGAGAGCGTCACCTTTCACATACTCACTGTCATCCCCTCTGAAAGATAAAAAAACACAGAAGTAAAAAAAAGAGGTGAAGTACCTAGAACAACCAAATGCTGTGGCTTTAAAAAACATTTGTCTCGTTTCGAAGGGAAACAAGGTAGGATAGTTGATCACTAAATACTCGCACCACAAGGGAAGCGAACCGGATGTTAATGTCACTGGATCCTAAGAAAATATACAAAGTTCCATAAACCAGACATTGGAAGATATATATCCTTCCAGAACAGTTGAACTTCGTCAGTTTAAATAAAAGATTTTGACATCAGAAGATCTTCGACATTTGAAGCAATGTCCTCAAAGTTGTCATTCCAAAGTATTCTTGAAAGAATAAAACAAACTCGAAAATAAAACTCGAAAATACCTGGATTTGCTGTGCTAGCTTGTTGGTCAGTTTTTTGGATAAAAATTCTTCGTCATGTACGTCGAACACACAGTCATCTGGAGAAAAAACCCCAAAAAACAATAAGCAAATCAATAAACAAAATGACAGAAGATAATGGATAGGGGAGATATCCTCTTCATACCGGCATCTTCAGAAAGTCGATGTAACGATTTTATTACGTCCAATACTTGCTGGATAGGGGCGATATCCTCCAGGGAATCGTGAACTGGTTCTTGTATAAAAACAGTTTTTTCTTTGGCGTCATTAGGTTTAAATGCTGGATCAGCCATCTTCATTTGTGCGAACTCCTAAAAAATCAAAAAGAATACCCAGATGACTACTTTCAGTTCTTCAGCGAACAAGAAGTAGAGATTGAGATTTCAGATGGTGTGTGAATCTTTCTTACCTCGTAAGCTGCAGCTAAAACTGAACAATTTCTTTGTTTCCGACACATCCTAGTTGGTCCAGTGAGCTTCCATTTTTTCAAGAAATCAACAGTACAATTCTGTTGCAAATAATTGATTACATCGGATTTGGGAAGTTGTAAAGATCCCAAGTTCTTATTGACATACGATAAATCCCATTTCTGAAAACATGATGAATAACAAGATGAAACACAGACTATTGTCTAAGAACACCTAACATTATGTAGGTTGGTCGGTACAAACACCTAACATTATGTATGTCGGTCGGTAGATTATCTAGGTTTGTCTGACAAGATGCTAGTTTGATCACTATTTTGCGGTCAAAACTTCATTTCTGTCTGGGTTAGTGAGAACATTGTTTCGCATTGCCTCGTTCTTTCAAACGAAAATACGAGACTTTCAACCAAAACCTTCAATAATCGCATCTTGCTACCATGGTGATGATTGCATCCTGTTAGACAAACACACTCTTATTTTCAGGAGAAAACTAAAAAAGGAAAACAACTTACCAAGTGATTTTCTTTGTGCGATTCATTCGTTTCATGACTTGGACTTGCGGACTTGTAAATAATACTAAAATATAACAAACAAGTTACAAATAACAAGGGAACAAGATGAGACTTGTAACACAACACCGATCAAGTGCTTACGTAAACGTTGGCTCCCATACTCTTCGTAAGCGCTCATGTTTAGTTGGTCCATGCGCTCCATGAAGAGCTAATGCTTGCACATAAGAGAAGACGGTGGCGTTAGAATTGCGTAAAGGTATTTCCACTTCTTTGGCGCCCGGATACGGTGCACCACGTAAATATAAATGGATTTCTTGTGAAGTTTTCTTGGAATGGATGATGTTGAGTAGATCTGAAAATACGAAGGAAACTCAAAGCAAGCTCGACACAAACTGACATAATGTCAACTTCAATCGCCGACGTGAATCCAAGAAAATCAAAATCACGTCGACGAAAACGTAAATTAGGTCGGCAATTCGGGTTTTATAGAATTCAACTTTTTGAACTTTTCTTCTTTAAGATCTCTTTGATGTTAGTATTGGCTTGTTAGTATTGGCTAAAAACTTTACCATAACATCTAAATCTTTGCGAGTTTGTTTTTGTTTCACGCTTGCAGGTAAATAGAAGACTGAAGAAGACTGACTACCTGTAAATAACTACGTATTCCACTATTCAGTCTAGTAGTTAATGCTTCACATATTTCTTCCTTTACAGCGTCAAAGAAAAACACGTCGGCAAAATAGTATAAGGAGAATTTTTCAAAACACGTCGGTAATCACTTCGGCAATTGCCGAGTGCCGACGTAAATTAGAAGGGCTGAAGCTCCTCCCTGTTATCGAAATTATTAGGGTAATGATAAGTAATGAAAAGTCTACCTTCGCTGGGTATCTCAATATCTTGAGTTTGCTGCACATTAGCACGACCGGGTCGAGGATCAAATGCCGGAACTAATGCAGAATGGGTACATTTTAAAACTAAATCATCGTCCCACATTCGTCGCTGATGGTCATAGTGACGTTCGCCATGATGATGATGATGACGGGCCTAATAATAAATAATAATAGTTATCAATAGCTCGATATATCGATTATAATATGCGACATTATGTTTAATTGGAAACTCACTTTCATTGGTTGATACATGTCTTCAACTTCATTCTCATCATCGTTTTCAATATCATCAAATTCGTCATCATCGTCGTCATCGTCATCATCGTCGTCATCGTCATCATCATCATCGTCATCTTCAACGATGTCCATCTCTTCATTTCTGAAACAGTTATTTAGATTCAAGTTTCCACACACAAGGTTACTAACCGGTTCACTGACAGAACACACACAAGGTTCAGATAACACACAAGGTTCAGATGACACACAAGGTTCACTTCAGCATTAAATCAAGTTTTTACCTTTCCGATTCTTCTTTGTTTTCAGATAATTTCAAGTCGGCTTTCATGGCGTCAGTGATTTGACCAGAACAAGCAATAGGATTGGAAGCAGTTTTTGTTTTTTCCAGTTTCGAGTTTTGATGAACTTCAAGAATTTCTTCAAGTGTGTACATCTTCGAATCATCATCACCCTCATCATCCTCAACGACATCAACCATCCCAGTCATTTCCTCACTTTTCTCCACAACATCAGATTGTTCTAGTGTGCTTACATCATCATTTTTCTTTTCACTTGATTGGTTGTTATTCAAAATGAATTTCTCCTTAGAGATCACAGCATCTAAACGATCCGTCATTTTCTCAGAGTTATCCTGGTGTTCACCCTGTTTGCTAAGCAACTGTAATGCTTGCGTAGCAATTGCATCGATGTCTCGAACATTGTCACTGTTAGAAATCATATGTAATATTGTGTTGACAGAATCTTCACAAACTTTATCTTCATTGTGTTGATCTGCATTTTCTATCTTTTCAAGTGCTTTTTCGGCTACTTCTTTCGCCATACTGACATCTGGTTCCGGTTCTTGTAACTCATTACTTAAAAGTTTGTTGACGTTTTCCGACGATGAATCATCTCGAGTGACCATGTCGGATTCTAGTTGCTCCTCCTCCTCATCATCATCATCATCGTCATCATCATCGTCGTCACCATCTTCTGAACAAGCCTCCCCATTACTCATAATGGTAATCACATTCGGTTCCAGTACATTATGATTGTCATTCAAGAAATTATTTTCAGCAACACTAAACGAAACATCATTTTGTGTGTCATCATACTCTTCCTCAAGCTCCCCTCTTGCATAACTTGTATCTTCAGAATTCAATGTCATTGCTTCTAATACCTCAGACATAGACGAAGTGATTTTCTGTATTTGTGTGAGACATTCCTCTTTTGACATACTCAGCGTATCAAATTCATTTTGTTCATCACTTTCAAGAGCTGACGGTTGGCTATCATTCGGCTGAGAAACTGTATTGTCATTATCTAGTTTCGTAACATCTTCGATACCAAGCTCTTCAGAGTCATCTTTAGTTTCATTATTATCATGGGCGATCTCTTCTGGAGGTGTACAAATTTCAGAAGTGGGTGAGTGACTTTCACGAGAGCCCTGTGCACTAGGTGTGGGTTTTTTAGGTTCGAGTAAAGCGCTTCGAAACGATTGAGTTGCGAGACGTAACTGATCAACTTGCATGCTTGCTGCTTCAGCTAAAGCGCTTGCAACCAAATCTGATGATGAACTATCTAATAAATCTTCAACTGCCATCAGAAACTTTAAATTAGCCAAGTCTAATCGAGGAGCATCTTCATTTCGGCTTTCATTCTCAGCAGATTTCTTTTCAACAGAATGTTTATTTTCATCAGTGCGTCTACCAAATGACATCACTACTTGCTTTAATGCACTATCTAAGTTTTTATGATGTAAAGATTTGTTGTTAGCGTTCTTGCCACGTTGTTTCTCACTTTCGTGCATGGCAGCTTGAACATTCGGGTCAGATATATCAACAACTTTTAATTTGCAATTATTTTCATTGTTTACTCTTGAAACTGAGGCTTCGTTATGTGGCCACGTGACATCAACCCAACCTTAAAAAGATTGTTACGACTTGTTAGGAAAATACAGATCTACAAAATGAAGTGAATAAATTCAAACTAAAATCTGAAAAAGATACCTTCATTTAGGCCAGTTTTGTTGTCATCAGCCATTGCCTTAAGACGAGCCTTGTCACGAAAGATTTTCCAATCAGAACCTTCATTTCCACCTGCAGCCATATGTCTCAAAATTTGAGAACGAAACACTCGATGTTGACGTTTCTGAAGACTATCTGCTTCTGGAGTAGGAGGAGCTACAAGTGAAAAACAAACAAAGAATTGTTACCTCTTCGTCCTCATTACTTATATCAATAAAGAATTGTTACCTCTTCTTCCTCATTATCTATATCAATAAATTTGGAGAGGAGTTGTACCTTTCAAATGACTTAACACGCTCGTGACCTTCCCATAAACTTCCAGACCAGAAACTGATAAGTAATATGTTTGTCCACTGGCATTTACACCATTTTGTTGAACACGCAACATATTCCAACCTTCCTTTTCACTAGCAAGTTCTTCTGGAAGTTGTATTTGCCAAGTAGCAGTAGAGCTGGAAAATAATATCATTTATAAACAGAATCAGATATAAACAAACAATTTCAAATGAAAGGGTATAAATAATCATAAAAATATTATGTTTACCCAGGCTCCTGCAAGCTTTCATCATTCTCGTGTTTCTTTAGGGTTATCCAGTCCGTCCCATTCTTAGACATCTGAAGTAACCAATTACGTAAAGCTGACCTACAACATATAAAGAGATTAAACCATTTAAATATAAAAAGAACAATTCTCTGTCATTCGAACATCCAAGGGACCATAAAAAATGGTTTGAAGAACAACAGGTTCATCTACATCGAAGGGACCTGTCAGAATTAGGGAAGTTTGTTTGCATAGAAATCAATAGGGGAAGAGAGTTTGAAGAGGTTCACTGTACAAAGGCCTCCAGCCCAACCACCACTGACATATTTTGGGTAGAAACTATCCAATGGTAACAAACTTATCCATTACTTTCCATATCCTCTGGAATGTCTCAACGTATAAGCACTGGGTATAACATTTGATCCCAAATCAATTGCAAACCAAGCTAACCTGAACACAGAGAAAATAATGAGAATTATCCACAGAGAGACACATTTTGGTAAGTCAGTCAGTTCAAAATGAAAATAATTTACTTGTTATCATTAGTGTGACAATTCACTGCAGCAGAATCTCGACTAACTATATCCTCTAAACGTCCATATGGTAAGCTTGAACCTTCAGATGAGCTCACAACAATTATGTTATGATGTGCAGGGTTCATCCAGTCTTGAACACTTCTAAAGGAAACATTTCATTGTGATAAAGCAATAATATAAAGGATTATTTTTGAGAGAAATGAAACAGAAGCATACCTTGCATTTGTTCCTAACCAATACAGTATTCCATTTTCATCAAAATCATGTTCGTATGTAAATATCAAAGGCTCCTTTGATTCCTGGAAGTGATTGAAAATTTTGAACGAGTTACGCTCATAATCGAACCATTGTTTTGCCACCTGAAACGGAAAAATAAGACCTTTCGAATTTCATGGATACATAATTATGTCTATATACCTGAAAACGTAAAATTATTTTTCATTAGAAATCACGATTGGTAGAAGCATACACATAGGAACATTGAAAATATAACAACTAAATGTGATGGTAGAACTGTTCGATCACCACTCAAGGAATGTGATGCTTACTGTTTTGAGGAGATATTTTTCCACTTCTTTCACAGTAGTCAATGGTTCCATCTTCAGGAATCTTCCAGAACGATCAATAAAATTAGATGAACGATTCCCTCGTTCCAACTTGAAACGTAGTCGACGCAAAAGAATCTGCATTTATTAAAAAAATACTAAAGGAGTTAAACACTATGAATTATTTAGTAATTCCGTTGATTCTTCTTCGGTTCGTACAACCTCAAGAAAAGATTATTCAATCAATGGTTTTGCTATCATAACAACTTATACACAATGATGTATAAATTAGTGTATGAACGTTTTTGCCATATGTACACAATTGTTTTTCTGATATGTAAAGAGAGCCAAATATACCTGCAAACCAGAACCTCCACCAAGGCTTTCATAAGTCAAAACAGGAAGTCTTTCACTTGATTCTAGGACTGTTATCAGCTTTTGTACTAAAACCATAGCTGCATTTGTAACAGGGTAACTGAAATAAATTATAAAATAAAGATATTTATTAAGGGGGAAAAGTGACAAAACGTATAAAATTGCACTCGGGTAATCAAAAAAAAAAAATTGTCTTCCATTGTTTACCTATTATCAGGTGAATCTTGCTGAACTGAATTTCCAATCACTTTCTTGAAAATCTCTGCTGAATAACAACGTTCCTTAACCATTGATAAGCTGCTTGTTAAACACAAGGACTTCAAAAAGAAAAACCAAGAAGGAAACATTAAGTTGTATGATGTGTAAAGTGACTTCAAATGTTAGATTACACCTTCATAGACTAAGACTTGAGATTTTCTAAACAAATTAATAATACACCTTATTCAAGCAATTGTTTAGAGCAGTAACTAAACCACTTGTCTGGATCTCATATGATGATAGCATGCTTTGTTCCAGAAGGAGTTGACAGAGCTCTTTCAACACTTCCTGAATGTTGTGACGATTTTCTTCAGTCATGGTCTGGGGGGAAAAATAACACTCACAAAAATAAAGAACAACACACTAAGCCACAGCACAACAGAAAGTAGGATTCACCTCATTCATCACGCAAGTATTTAAAACCTCACTGATTCTTTTAAGTGCAGCCATGGATCCATGTGGTGTTAAGTCTGCATCTTTGAAATACTTGCAGTAAATTGAATTTGCCAATGACGCAAGTTTTTGCTTGATTTGCTCCTTCTTTGACTGGAATTTCTTTCCCGGTTTGCCATTCCAAGAAAAATAAAAATCAGGACCTAAATGGAAATAGAACTTGGAAAAATCAAGGAAGTTATACATTATCCCATAAAATTTATTAATTTAGGCTTAGCTTAAAACCATATATAAAGAATGTTTTGGTACCTAACGATGTTTCAGCCGTGAATGTATGTTTTGTTCCTCTATTTGATTCAAACAGGAATCCTGGAAGATCTTCTTTTAGGATTGTGGCCTGCTGACCGTCAGTATTAAAAATAACCACTTGCTTTTCTTGACGACAACTTAGAGTCCAGTTTCCCACAGTGATAGGGTTGCTCTTTACAGATGATAAAATAGGTTGGCTCATTGAACTGGACGGTACTGCACCCCTTGCTCTCTGCAATTTATCCAAGAATTCTGTACGGCTCTCAGAAGAACTTGATCCACCCTCAGGACTGCCACTAGAATACATGGTTGCCAATTTACCATCTAACACAAAGCGAAACCAGCCATTACTGCCATTTGACAATTCAATTGCACAGAAATCACTCCACAAATAAACACAATCTCTTCCTCGGACAATACACCAATCGTGCCAGTGATAAGGCATGCCTGATATTATTTTCACAGCATCTTCTGATTGAATCACTGCCTCTTCCTGAAAAAGACAGATGTCATACTTATGAATTAAGATTTCTTAAGAGTATGCAATTGAAACCATAACATTTACATAGAACAATACTGTTAACTAATTTTTATAACATCTTCACACAAAAAAGCAAGCCTAGTGACATAAACATAAGAACATGAAAATCAGCAACAGCATTTAGCACAAGAAAATCCTCTGTTTACACAAGGGACGTAAGCATGAGATCTGCACCTATATCAAAAAAAATATTTTTTCATGTCTGAACCAGAGTAAAAACATAAATTTTAAAGCATTTATGAGAAGCAAAACATTATGGTGTTTTATAAATCATCCAGCAATGAATTGTGCAATACAAACATCTCTGACGTGTAATAACATTTAAATAATCTTTCTTCTTACGTCAAAAAAGTGCGAAGGTCTCATGTTGCTTATGCTAATGCTTATGTCGCTATTGGAAATGAAGGTTAATGGAATCCTTACTTTGTTCATTATTTTGCTGTCTATCACCTCATCATCATTAAGTTCCTGAGATTCATTGGATAATTCGGTAATCTTCTGTAATACGCCCAACCGAATGAAATGAATTAAAAAAATATTGCCACCTTTACTCATCAGATCTTGCACACAATGAAATGCTACTAAATGACCCTCATCATCACCCTAGAAAAAACGTTGAAATGAAAAGCAAGATATGTACGTGACAAACAAACCCTTTTAACACAATTTGGTGGATACATACCTCAGTATTCAATGCAGTGGCAATAACGTTAACTAGTTGTGGGGCAACAAGACCTGAAACTAACTCCTCCATCATACTTGGTGGAATATAATGAATCATTTTCTTTAAGATGGACAAAGTGGCTTTCTTTATGGAAGCAACCAAAGATGCTTGGTATGTGTTGGCAAAAACTGGCACCAGTCGTTTCACATAAAGCTGCGCCATCTCTGGATCACCTTTTACAGTAGAAGTTTCCTCTTTAGTTTCTGCTGTTGCACCGTCCTGATCTTCTTCATTTTGAGCTTTTGTTTCATCTGTATTATCAGTTTGTTTCTCTAAAAGTGTGTTTGCCAGAGAAGCTGCCATCAATTCACCTACAAAGAAAAGCCACTCTAATCATTTATCACTGAGAAACTCTCCAATGTTAACAATCCTCCCTCTTTGAGTTATGCAAAGAAGTCTTATTGACTGTGTGATGATAAATACTTTTAATACTAGTTATACTTTTCTTTTGTTGCATAGTTTTGTTTTTAGAAAATGTGATTTTTAGGCACTGCTTTGTTAAAAATATTATTAATGCCTCCCTTTTTTAGACACCTTCCTCCAATACCCCAACCCTAATATCTTTTGGGTGTTTATTAGATGATTTATCAAAATCATCATATTTGACCAGCTAACAGATTCATTTTTTTAATTTTACCTGGAGATTGCAGAATTCTAACAACCTCTTTATGACCTTCATCATTTCGTTCACGTGCTTTATCAAGGGGAGTCTTTCCATCCTCATCACGCAATTCAGGATTAGCTCCATTAAGCAGTAAAACCTTTAAAAGATGCAAAAGTTTTGAAATTAATTTAGTTTATAACATAACCTTTCATATGATAGGTTTAAAAAAAACATACCTTAGCAACACCTGGACGACCGAAACACGCAGCATAATGTAAGGATGAAGATCGCTGACCACGGTTAACATCAGCACCTCGTTGACAAAGAAACTCAACCTACAAGTTCGTAACAGTATTTTTACGTAAGTGTCAAAGCATCTATTATGTACCAATAGCAAACAAAAAAACTTACCATTTCTAATGTTCCAAATGCTGAAGCCCAATTTAACAATGTTTGGCCAACATCGTCCATAAAATTGACATCAAACGCACCTTATTATATTAGGAAGTAAACATAATTATCACTGTTGTTTCTTGTCTTAATATTCAAATATCTTCAAAGGATTGCATCAAAATTGTATTGATTATATCATGATTGTATTGATTGTATCAAAAATAATATAGAGCTGTACTCAAAAAGATTAAACTTTACTAGATTCAACAGCCTCAACCAGAGCGTCGGTATCTTTGCTTCTAATGCAGTCGATGAGTTGACGATGTGATTTATCACCAGTACTATCAAGTTTACGTAACGCAGTCAACGGATTTCGTGTTGACGTCAATGAGGATTTGGGTAAAGCATCTCTTCCTTCAAAGAGCAAAATCAACAACAAATCTACTAGTCTCATTGTATCCAACACGCATCTTTCATCACCTTTCATTGCTGTTTCGATTGCATCAGGAAGACTTGATCGAAGTAGATCCTAAGAAAAGAAAAATACTCAGTACTCATTCAATTTTTTCATTTACTACTTTCTGAGAAATTTTCGCTGATCTTTCCATTCATTAAATTGGAGGATTTATTTTCATGAACTGTACAAAAGTAAAAATTTGTGTGGAATATTTTTGTGAATGGGGTAAAACGAAAATTCTTGAAATGACAAATTTACATGGTCATGAAAAAAGAATTTCTTTAATTTTACAGTTTACAAATTAAGGAGTTTTTATTTCGTAAATTGAGGAAAAACGTCATTAGAGTCATTCTTGAAATTTGTGTAAATTTTTCCTTGTGAAATATTCTCACAACAAAGAACCAGGACAGAAACTTACATGAGTGACTGTAGGTGAGCCTCTGCACAACATTGATAATACACTAACAATGATGGAAACATTTCCAGCACTGCTTCGCGATTCAGAAATACTAGCATTTAAACTAGAGGATGTATTCATGTTACATGCTAATGCAGAACTAACAAGTTTTTTCAGCAATTCTTCAGTTAATCCATGCTTTGCAAGAGGAGCAGGGTCAACTCCGCGACGAATGAATCGGTCAGCAAGACATGCGAAGCATTTCAAGGCAACATCAGCTACCTACCAGAGAAATGTTATTTCAAAAATATTATTAGTGCAAAATGTGACATGCAAATGATTTTATTTTGTAACTTATTTTGGATCAAAGAAATTCTGCCGTTATGACAGATTGTTTTATTGAAATATTTTATAAATTTACTTACATACGTATCTTCATGCTGGAGAAGTTTTGACAATGAGTCCATACATGTTTCTAATGTTTCATCAGTTGGCTCCATTTTACTACATAACCTTGCAACAACACTCATAGCTGAGTGTAAAGTATCTTTATGGATTTGTGTACCATACTCACGAATAAATGTTAACATGCAATTCAAACCACCAGCTTCATATATCGAGCCAGCTTCCCTTGTACACATAAGCTCTAATACCTTCACATAATGATAAGATAACAAATTGAACACTTTTTTCATTATGAGAATATTAACCTACATGCTCATAAGAAATAATAATTCACCAGACACAAGAATTTACTTTAATTCTTACCTTAACACATTGTTCTGCAAGGTCTTTGCTTGTTCGTGAACCTATATCAACAACCACCAACCTAGTACATAAAGCTTTTACTGCACCATCCACAGTCACAATTCTTCTGGAACACTCAGCAGACACATCTAAGTAATATGTTATGGCTCTAGCAGTGACTTCAAGTATGTTATCTGGTGCTGTCTCATCCATAAAGATGTGACAAAGTGCAGGTAAGAAAGATCGAGGTGGACAGCTGAAAATATGAAATAGAATAAATTTTGTTAGATGTATAAAAATAATGCAATATATACCATAGATTTTATAAAAATGGCTGTACCTTTCAAAGCAACGATCAACATTATCAGACATCAGTAACAACATGCACAGTTGTTCTAATGCTATTATTTGCATATCCCGTTCATCTCCTGTCCCTATCGTTAGCCATTCCAGCAAAGTGTCTGGATCAATGTCTGCCATTTTCAACAAACTAAATTCTTTTCTAAACCTTTATTATCCTATCATGCTTTTAAGGAACTGAAAAAAAAAACATTAAAAAATAAACCTTTAATAATAAATATAAACCACACAAAGGCAAAATATATTATAAGTATCAAATCAGGTTACAGTTAAATTGCAATTGCGTACTAAGCTTGTTAACTCAGTTGGTAAGTCTTTACCCAATTGTAGACTGCTAGTCATTTTTCACTCTCCTTTAAGAATATCATCATATTTTTGCTTCAAAAATCTTGTTCCTAAGGCATTACTTTCAAATGTTGTGTATCATTTGTAAGTGTAGTGCAATGCTTCTTATTACGGTAAAACAACACGACATTTGAAGGTAAGGGCCTCTGAACATCTGGGTGTTTCCTCTCTGACAGGTAATCCTGTTAAGACTGCCCAGTCTACGGCTATTAAGGATCATTTGCTCCATTGTGGTTTGGCTTCTTTTGGTGATTTCAGTGTCATCACTTCACCACCTAATAATTATATTCTGGAACTTAAAGAAAGCCTAATGATTTATAAAGACAAACCTCTACTAAATAAAAATATTTCATCATCTCCTTTATTTCTTTTTGATAAATTCAATTGAACAGTCATCTGGGAGTACTGCCTCACGGAGTATACTGATGCTCTTTTAGTTATTTTTATCGTGTTTTCCATATTTGTATCATTTGTGATACAGTTTTATATAATGAGTTAGGGAAAAAATTGTATAAAAACTTGAATCTTTGGAAAAAAATTTGTTGTACTGACGATGGTAAAAGTTACCACCGAAAGCTTTACAGATATACAAGAATGAGTCGATAAATTTGTGTCGTTTTTCTTTTCCTACATATTAACTTTTTTCGTTCTTTTATCAATTGGGTTGTTAACTTATTGCGCTCTTAGCTAATACACTAAAATTTCAGTTTATTTGTCATAATTGAAAATAATATAAAATTTAAAGACATTAGCAGTTCATATGTATTTTTATAAACTTTGTTTGATTTCAAGTTTACTACGCAGGGTATAAGCATGTAATTAACCTGATAACATTTGAAAGTCTAAACACCCTCTGTCTGTACTACTCTGTGATGATCATCATATCAGACACATCTATCAGCTTCTATATATGAAACAACTGATCATTTTAAATTATATAAATGAGTAACTATTGAACATAAAAGTCTAAAAGCAGCCAGGGAAAGCAGAAAATTCTTGAATGTGTCACGACTGTGTATGTAAAAAATAACGCATAAACGTGTCTGTGTGTGTTGTTACAAATTTCACGAAAAAAATTATTTTCTTAAGAAGCCTTAACTTCGAAGGAAAAACTGGTCAGTACAGAACACGCTGTCAAGAATTTTATCCTTCACTACCTTCCAAGCAGTTAACGTAAAAAAGAAGAATCGCTAAAGTTATCCGTTCGACAAACTTCTGATGTTGTGAAAGTGAACGAATAAGCATAACTTTGTGTTTTTTTTATGTTATCATGATTATCGCAAATCGGTGACGGCATTTTCACTGAAAATAGTTATTTTAAAGACTAAATATATTTTTAACTTACATTCTCATACAAACTTCAATGAAAACAAAATTATTATGTGAATGAATCATAGAAAATTTGGAATTTAAAAAAAAATTAAATGTCGATAGTTCATCAAGATTAAATTAAAATAATTTTTACTATTTTATTTTGGATTGTAGGTCCGTATATCTTACGTTTTGAGTTTATTTGAAATTCTCGTCGAACAATAATCGTCGTAGTTCGGTGGCACTTGGCCGGAGAGCTTATTTCTAAAACTCCTTATCAGGAAACTCAAAATATTTACTAAATATAAATGGCATTTATCAAAATTTCAAGCAATCCGAAACTGTTTTAAGATATTTTTGTCACAGTTAGTTTTATGATACCAGGAAAGTCAGCAAATTATGTATTAAATCAAAATTTGTTAACGGAAAAGGAATCTAGAAGTGGGAGATATCCAGTCGGTATTTTGTCGTTGATTTTCGGAGTTCTTGTGCAATAACAAAATGTTTATAAGAAAAATGAGTGCTTTCACTTGTGTACAAAAGAAATTAATTACTACTTTATGTGAAAATTCAGGTGCGTGTGACCGCGATTTAAAATTGCGAACGAGGAAGCATCTCATTCATTCATTTTTGATGAGCATGTTTCGACATAATGTTTAAATATAAACCAAAAGTCATCTAATATATTGTTGTTTACAATTGCTAAAGAAATTTTCTAGTAACATCGAAAATAATTTCTGCAAAGCACGAAATGATTAGGTTAAAGAATGTGTAATTATTCTGAAATGTATATGAGCAGGGAACATTTTTTGAAGACGGCATACAGAAAGAAAACTCTGAACAAGAAAAGAGCAGAGCCAAGTATGAGAATTGAAGCGTTACTTGAAGCTACTTGCAAACGAGTTCGTTCTGAAAAACAATGTAGGGACAATTTTTATGATGAAGATGATGAAAGAGGTAGGAAGAGGATGAAAGTAGATAATTTTAATGCCAGTTCTCAAAACCAGAAGGAAATTGAGTCATGCAATATATTTGATGAAAAAGACCCTTCTTCCAGATCAGCCTTTTTATGGGACGACCCCAAGCAAGTTGAAGATTTCTTAAAACAAGTATCCACTAACAATAACTATAAAGAAAATTTTGAAGACAATCTTATGTTTGATGATGAAATTTTTGATGCAACAGACGATGATTTCTGCACAGAACTACCATCTTTTTTAACAAGTTACGATATAAATTCCTTCACCATAGAATTTGATAACTTGTATAAGGAACTTGTACAAAACTTAGTGGCAGTAGAAAATTATATGGTTGATAAAAATCACTGATTTTACGTAATCGTTGAAAGATTGATATCCAGAGAGAAAATATATAATATTTAGGACTCAATGCTTTCAGGAATTCTCAATTGAAAGTTTTTTAAGTAAATATGTATAGTTATGTAGTATCACAAACATGTTAAGATGATTTCATTATTTAATTTTTACATGATGTATATAACATCAAGATTTTCGAATTACCTATTCCAAGAATTATCTGTGTATATAGATATAAAAATGTACATAATAATAATTTAATTCTTTTTTTTTATTTCATTATGATAAATTTTTTTACTAGTTTTTATAAATATTATCTTTTTAGTTTGAATAAAAATTTTAGTTTCAAATGCACATCATAACCCAAACTTAAAAATCCAATGTTTGTTTTGTTAAGTTTTAGTTATCTTCTGTTTCTTAAATGGAACAGGAAAATTCATAAATATAAATTCACGTCTGTTTCAGTATATAGTACTTTATGTCTGAAAATACTTTGATTCATAAAAAGACATAAAATATAATTCTTATAAGACTGTTAGCGTATGTGGAAAACCTTAAAAATCATTTTCAAATATAATACAGATTTTTGTTTTCCCTAAGGCTGTTGTTAGTAAAGTCCTCTAACAAATAAAACCTTATCATCATGCGTACATTCTAAAGTTTTATTTTATTTATTGAATGATATATTATATCGTCATATAGGTTTATATATTATAAGTTACAATGTACATCGCTATATACCAGCCTCTGTTGTATATTTACTTATCTACCTAAAAATTGGTAATTTATTCAATGATATTCTATAAATTATGTATAAATGTTATTATTATGACTTTTCCTACACCAAGATGTTTTTTGTTTGTTTTTGTAAACCCATAACAAATGTAAAAATTCCAATAAAACATTTTCCTTTCCAAACTGTGGTGGAAGTATGTTTCGATAATCTACCCAATAAGTATGGTTTTTAAAGTTTTAACAATGACGAGTGCTTTTGAGTAAACTTGATTTACCAACACTACTTAATGATATTATGTAGGTATGTACAATCCTTTATAAAGATCATTTTGTTGTTTTTCAAAGACCCTTTTGTAAGCTGCAGGAATATTTCTTTTATACATAATCTCACAGAATGTGGAATTTCATATACACAATTTTTGGTTTTAGTAAGAAATTTCCAGTATTGCCACATCTATTTCTATCTATTTTTGTTTACTTTTTGTATACCTTGAGTCTTTTACATTAATTTCCAAGTTTGTTGTGACGTCAAACAAATGTTTTAAATGTTTGTTTACGTGTTAAAGGATTATTTTCTACACGAGCCTGATGTTAAATATATTAAGAGCCAGATGGCGCAAAACGCTTAGCAAGCAGAGGTACTTGACGTCACTTAAAATTGAAACATCTATGTACACCCGTCATTCTGTAACACCACTGTTTTAGAAAATTTATCCAACGTCAGCGAGCACAAAAAAATTCAGCAAAGGCGGCAAAAAGTTAAATCAAACCATCATTTTCTAAAGGCTAAGTTACACTAACAACACAATTGTATTTAAAAAGGTCCTTTAGTATGAATAAGTCAGCGGCGGATCCAGGGTATGTCGATAATTGTGGAGGAGAGCACATTAACATAATTTCTGTTTTCAGTATGTATTACCAGTGCACCGTGGTTGATTTGGACAAAGTGGTTTTAATTTTAAATATAAACGTGCGACCGAACAAAATTTTCGTGCGGCTGCACGTTTTGGAAACTGAATTTTCTCATATCTGGACTGGCGTTTTTACTATTGAAAAAAATGACCAAGTCTCAATTAATTTCTGGTCTTTGTTTTATGATGGTGAACTTTGTTACCGGCCGTGGGTTGAATTCTAACAGCATGTTTCTACCGTGGCTGATTTGGGCATAGTGGTTTTTATTAAATAAAAAAGGTGCGACCGAACATTATTTTATCCGGCTGAACAAAATAATGGCCACTTTGTCCAAATCAGCCCAATCGGTAACAATGGGCTTATTTGTACTTTTTCTTTTATTCTTTCCTTCTCCTCCACAAATTTCGACATTAAGACCTCTAATTAAGACACCATAATATAAACAATGACATAGCAACACTGAACAAAAGAAAAAGAAAAGCAGTTCTTCCTTGATACGATGTTATGGACATCACAGCGATTTTACATATTAACGGTAAGTTCTATACCCACTCCTCCCAAGTCACCGGCAGTGTATACAGTAGCTCTTTGCCAAAACTATGAGTAGTTCGTAGAGCTGATAGACCATGATACCATATGTCACCAGAAACGAGCTAACATTGTGAAAACCGTAGGTGTCAGCTCCTGACGAAGACCTGCAGGTTCTTCCCTTGTTTTGGCCAACTCATACGCGCGTCCTTTTCGATCTCATCACTACTGTAATAACAGCCAAGCCTTCTCTCCTCCCCAACCTTATTTGTTTTGTTTTTCGTCTTTCTTCAGAAACGAAATGCGCATAGCACTTCACAATAACTACACTTTCATTAGCTACAGACACAACTTGACCAAACCACAACATTGACATTACCAAACAATAATTATGCACACACACCAGTTAACATTACAACATTACAAAAACGAGGACGAGACACACGACAAAAATAATTCACCATTCATTCACTAAAGACCTAACACTATTAGATAAAATCTTTTATTTCACACCATATGTTCACACACATACTACACATCAAAAATCCATCAGCCACTTTCTCTTCTAAGTACATTTACTGCTTATGCTGCAACATCATTCAGTGAAATAGAATTTGGTTTTCGAAAAGGTCTCGACCGCGGTGGGACATTTGGTGCACTTCTCACTGATTTAAGCGAGGCGTTTGATTGTATTCCACATGAACTTCTACTTGCAAAACTGCTTAACAAGCAGAAAGCAAAGGATAAGAATAAATAATGAATATAGTCCAACATTATATATGGAGTACCGCAAGGATCAATTTTAGGTCCTCTGCCCTTAAATATATTCAAATGTGACCTATTTCTCTTCGTTCCAAATATTGACGTAGCCAACAACACTGACGATACAACGAAAGTTGAATAATATAAGTAATTCTATACACGAAAGGGCATTAAGAATTATTTATCAAGAATTATTTATCAAGACAACCATTCATCTTTTGATAAACTCCTATCTAGCAATAAGGTAGAGTTATACAAAGTAAGAAAAGAATTTAGTCCTCAAATTCTGCTTGAGGTTTACTTGAGGTTTAACATATAATCTAAGAAGTGAAAAATCAGTCTCTCACAACATCCACACGGTTAGGTACGGTTCTGAAACACTTTTCTATGTTGGAACAAAGCTGTGGAAGAATTCAAAACAAAAATAAAAAATGGAAACCAATTAATTGTACTTGCAGAATATGTAAAACCTACATCGTTTTTAATAGTTTTTTAGTATTTATACTAAGTTATTGTAATTTGTCAACTGAAAACAAATTGAAAATAAATAAATAAAATTAGGCGTTTATTCGGAATAGGCGTCTATTCATTAAGTACAATCTGCAATTACCAGTTCTTTTCATTTTCAAGTTTATCTGCTGCAACTTTGCCGAACACGGAAATGCGAGGAATAAACCACTGGAGTGTGTTTAACCGCGTGCCTCTCGTGCTCTGTCATACACGCCTGCATGACCGCATCCCTCGTGCATACGTTCCCTCTGTATATTTTGCAGACCAAAATTACCTGCTTGTTTTTTTTCTCTGGCGAAAGTTGAACAATAAAAGTGTATTTTAATGACATCTTGTAAGACCGTACATCGTTGGTGAGATACGGGTCTCTGAACATTACAAGTGGGGCCCGGGACCTCTAAGTGAGAACTGGATCCGGGACTCTAAATATCATAGGTGCAACCCGGGGAGCCAAGACATTAAACTATATATTTTTATTAATTGATTTGCAGACCAGAACTTGTTATAGAAATTGGTAATTGGTTAAATATTAAGTCATCTATTTATAGTGGAGAAAGGAAATTTTGAATTTGTGAGGTGCCCAATATTAATTAGGGGTATTTGGACCAAACAATGATATTTGTTCAATTCATACTAAGGCAAAAGACGTTCATCGTTCATCGGAATTTCGGCAAATTTGGACTTCTAAAAGATGACATTGGTCCCATTATGAATGACATACCCTCATACATTGCAAATCATTATGATAAATTGATATTTATAAACAGGATTTCTGTCATAGTTCAGTAGTTTCTTTTCAATAGACTTGTATTAACGCTTGGAAATCGAAAGCATTTTTATAAACAACTCGTTCAAATGAATGATTAATTTACATTCTTCGTGATATGAACTTGAACGTGGTATGAACGTGATATGAACGTGATATGAACGTGGTATATTTCGAATATAAAAACGTTTAATCATTTACGAACACATGAAATGAAGGAAAAATAAATTTCTCTCAAGAAATATAATTCAACTAACAATTCCTCCACTCCTTAAGTTTATGGTTCCAACATTATAATTTTTTTCTTCGTTAGTGAGGTTAGAGAGTCGAGTTTGCCTCGTTCATTCAAATGTTTTTATAAAACTTTTCACAATAACTTTAGAGTGGGGACAAATTGTAAAGCAGGTTTTACACTAGGCGACTTTATTCGCGGCGAATAAAGTTTCAGTAAAAAATATTTATTTTCACTACGAAAGAGGAAAACACAAGACTAGTGGCCATGTGGTAGAGTGCTTGCTTCCAGTGGGGGAAGCCAAATCCTGGTCGAGTCATGCCAGCGACTATAACAGTGTGAATCGATCCACTCACCTGGCACTCAGCTTGAGAGCGGGATTGACCTGTATCTAAAGGGGGTTGTCTGGTTGAGCGGTTGAAGCATACTTGCGGCTTCCGTAGCCCAAATGGGGCGAATTATGAATATTATGCATTATCACAACTGCGCATGATTAACGGCGAAATAAGTTGTCTAGTGGAAAACCGAGTAATAACATACCGTTACTCGCCTAATAACGCCCGGGAGGCAAATTAAACGGAAAAAGTAAACATTTTGCACCAATTCTTAAAAAAATCAGGATTGTAAAAAAAATATTTCCAGTTTCTTAAATTCCAATTATAAGTAATTAGAACTTTTGCAAAATATGATAAAAACCACGATAAACGGAACAAATTACCCCCAGTTTAGGCCTACAATCGGAGTCCACATTTAGGGGTACTCAAGCAGAAGAATCAAAATGACCACACAGATGATTTTCAGGAGAAAAAGCTAAGAACTTAAACATAGGGGTTTGTGATGTAAAGCATAAAACGAGATTTAGGTCTGGGTTTTTAATTTATGTTTAAGGACCCTGACTTTTAATACAATAACCGTGATAACCGTGTTGGGTCCACCCTCCCTAGATAATTCCCACTTGATAATTCCTTCGGATAACTCCGAACTTGGACACCATTTGGAATGTATTTAAGGACCCACAACACCGCATAAGATTGATTCCATGTATGTTGCTATCATTTATTTAAAAAAGTTGCTTGTAGTAGACTTTCTATTTTGTTGGTTGTTAGTGGAATCCCGTAAAACAAAATCAGTCCAACACGTTTTTTTATCCTCTGTTAGGGTGGAAAGTCCTAACTCGTAACTGGTAATCTACAGACTACTGTAGCAAGAAGAAAGGTGACTATTTTTCCTGCGAAACGTTAAATATTCTTTGAAAATTAAATACGAACTCTAAAGTCTGTTGAGGACAAGTCTAAAGTCTGTTGTAAGAAGCCAACTGAAAATACAAGTTCAAACATCGGGTGACGTCAGCCAATTAGATATGTTTAAGCAAACATTTACTTTTAGTCATTTGATATGAGGATTGGATGTGTAGGCTAGTCACAAAAGTTCTTCAACACTTTCCAAAGTGGTTAGGTTACAGTCTAAGTGTTACTCAGAACCGAACGATTGGAGAAGCCAACCTCACATCCAGTACTTCTTCTTTGGATGTTATTAGAAGTTGGATAAAAGGAATCTGGTGAATGAATTGTTTTTGTTGTTTTTGTTTTTTAATTGACTAACAGTCCACGTATCGACTTCATATCAAAGAAAATAATCTTGTAATCACTTAATGTAAACAATCCATCGGGTTAAAACTGAGATGACAGAAAATAATAAGTTTGGAAAGATATCAAAGACAATAACAGTGAAGAACATTTAGAGAAACAGTGTTGGTTGGGTTCATAATGTTTTTCTTCCATCTTCTTATCGAGCTGATGATAATTGGAACATGTTTCACAGCCACTTTTGATGTTCAGACTTTAGAAAGGCTTTCACACTTACTGCAGAATGAAGATGATTCTTCAAACCGAAAAGATTTGAAAGTGAATCAAAATGACGAAACCGGTAAAACCTCACAGATTTCTCAAAACAATGTGGTCGAAAGAGGAGTTATATTGCCAAAGTATAATCGACTGCTGTATCTAATCAACAAGTATGCAATGAAATTCTCGACAGCCACCCCAATAAATTATGTTCCAACTGATTCAAGTTCATCTACAAAAACAAAGAAGAAAAGTCAAAAACAGCTACTTGTTGGACTTTTAAAGATTTTGAAATCCAAACGAGAGGAGAAGAATACTGTTAAATCTTTACAGTACCATAGAGATGGATTTTCACCTCAAGTTCAGAAACAACAAACCTTAGAAAAAAATCTTTTACGGACAATAGCAAAAGTTTTATTCAATATTATTAAAGTAAGAATGCACAAACGAAAGAAGGTGGCTGAAGATTTTGATAATTCCAGTGCACAACGTGAAATCGACGAAGAAAATTTCATTTGCGATGTGAATACAATAGAATGTCAGGAGCTGATTGAAGAACTAAAAGAAATTACAATGATGTACGAAGGATAGAACTTTCCAACAAACTGAAAACATAGGCCCTAAGGTCAAAGAGTACACAAAAGATATTATTTCATAACTGTAATATAATATAAAATTGGAACATTAGTTATTTGATCGTAAGAGTGTATGATAATCGTAAAATTTTTGTCTATTTCTCATGCTTCCTCTCGTCTGACATTAAAACCTACAGCATGCTCATATCCATTTTTTCTGGTTTGGAAAAAGTGAATATTTTTTAGTTAGTAAAATACCGAGGCTAAAGTACTTAACTTAACAGACTAGTTAGAAGCTGTACTCCTTCCGTACATTCAAATTGCTGCCAATATTTGAATTCCGATTATAGTTAAACCCTTTCAAAAATGTTCGCCAAATATCGTTGGTATTAATACCTTATTTGGTATTAACTTCTTGGACTCATTCTTCCTTTATGAATTAAGTTTCGTAAACAGGTTTCACTAACTTTGTTGTTTAATGTTGTCATAGAAATGACGACTTTCTCAATTTTGTTTAATAACTACCTTAGGATCAGAAACTTTTGCGCATTCAAACTTTCACGAATTTCGCTAAATTTTGGGCGATTCGCAAAAATAAGTTATCGCAAAATTGATCTTTGTATAAGTTGGAATGATGCATCTTTTGCGATGCAAACCATGTTAATGCATGTGAGAGGAAACATGGGATTGTCTTAAAACACGTTTCAAAAATTTCTGATATCACGCAAAGCATTAAGGATAGCTCTTGTTATTCCTCACCAATAATCTCTTCGACCTTCTCTGTAATGTTTTGGCACATAAAAGTTACTGATGTTCGATTTTTTGGATATGGACGAGCAAATATTTGCTTTGGTCACTTAAAATTGGAATTTGCTGTCGTACGTGTAAGACTATTTTCTCTGTGTGTGGGCTGATCAAATAAATATATCAATGGGACCTTTCCAACTACATGGAGAAAATATAAAGTTATCGTCAACCTTTATCGTTGAGTCAAACATCAGGGAGCAGGGAGCTTCGAAAAAAAGGACAACAACCCTCTTGATATAGCAATTATAGCACAGGGATAAAATAAAATTCATGCCGGTATTTCTTTTCTTAAACATCAAAAGTTTGAAGAAAAAAAAAATCAACGATTGAATTCTTTATGTGATTGTTTTTATTTATTTATTGATCGTTTGTTATTTTTATCAAGAGAAGTGCTCAAATGAAATTCTATCCAAACGTGCGTGTTAGTGCGTGTGAGTGCGTGTGCGTGTTAGGGGTAGCGTCAGTTTTCTGCCATGTGTTTTGATTTACTTCTTTCAAGATATGCAACATTCGGTTTGTTTTATTTTATTCATAAAATTGGCGACGTTTAAACACCCGGAACTATTCTTCCTGTGTGAAGTTGCAAATCCCCTCTTACAATATTTGCTTTTCATCAAAGAAAATAATCTCATAAAGAGTTAAGATAACAACTTGGCATTACGTGATATTTATTGGATAAACAGCAACGTTTGGAAAGTTTCAAGGATAATTCTTATAAGTACATGAGAAAATGTATGAGAAAACTTAAACCACTTTCAAATTCAGAAAGTTTTATGTAAAAGAGTTTTGATGAGCGTTCATAATGTTTTTCTTCCATCTTCTAATCGAGCTGATGATAATTGGAACATGTTTCACAGCCACTTTTGATGTTCAGACTTTAGAAAGGCTTTCACACTTACTGCAGAATGAAGATGATTCTTCAAACCGAAAAGATTTGAAAGTGAATCAAAATGACGAAACCGGTAAAACCTCACAAATTTCTCAAAACAATGTGGTCGAAAGAGGAGTTATATTGCCCAAGTATAATCGACTGCTGTATCTAATCAACAAGTATGCAATGAAATTCTCGACAGCCACCCCAATAAATTATGTTCCAACTGATTCAAGTTCATCTACAAAAACAAAGAAGAAAAGTCAAAAACAGCTACTTGTTGGACTTTTAAAGATTTTGAAATCCAAACGAGAGGAGAAGAATACTGTTAAATCTTTACAGTACCATAGAGATGGATTTTCACCTCAAATTCAGAAACAACAAACCTCAGAAAATAAACTTTTCAGCAGAATAGGAAGAACTGTATTAAATATTATCAAATTAAAAATTAAGAGAAAGGCAAATGATGAGAGGAACGAATACAGACCTTTGAATTCCGGGAACGTAAAAGAAAAATCTGTCTTATGTAATGAAGATACAGAAGAATGCAGAGAGGTCATTGAACTGTTTGAGGAAGTTGTTGATGCGTACAATGGATACGAAAGCGGAAATAAAAATAGAATAGAAGTGATTAATGAATAATCAACATTGATGTGTTTGAGGCAGGAATATTTTATTGGTTATTGTAAATTTTCAACATCCATTATATTGTTTCTGTGTTGATGTACTCTTTCTGTACACTCTCTGTAATTCGAACATCCACAAGGGGTCGAAAAATGGTTCGATTTATGGAGAGTTCGAATTACAGAGATTTGACTGTATATTTTCTTTATAAAGTTTTTCCAATCGATTGAAGATTGAAGACTATTTCGATCGTTTCAAACTATTTCGATCGTTATTTTTAAATTAGATGTGTTTTTATTCCATTGTTTACCCATCTATGTGACGTTAAACATCTGTAACCTCGAGTATAATCCTTTTCTAAGAGGTTGAATCTTATCTGATTTAGAATCAGATGATTTGAATCGGAAAATAAAAGATTTATTGGTATTAGTTATATAGTTATAACAAACAATTGATAAAAGTGGTGTAGACAGATTTCAGGGACCATCAACGCTTCTATAAGAAGAAACTTATTATTGTTGGATCAGGTCCAATAAAAGAATAAAATAAAGTTTTGTCGGTATATATTTCGAATATCAAGGAAGTGACAACTACGGTGTTCTTTATGTTACAAAAAACCCCGTCAAAATTGTCCGAAGTCTCCCTGATGACGGTATTTAACCCAAAATTGTCTTTTCCGACGTCGACCTGTGTTTTGGAACCATGGAGTACTTTCAAAAGTGATACCAAGCGAGTACAGCTAGCAGATGAAAAATGGGCAGATCCATCATGCCAGGTCCCCTCAAGCCTCCTCTACGAGAGGGGTGGGTGGTGGTGGGTGTGTGATTGGAGGAAGAATCAATTTTGTCAAAAATGTCAATCTTGTATCTCATATCGTGGGCCACATTTGTGGAATCTTCTTGTTAAATTTGCATGTTTGGTTATAAATTTGCTCACTTGTTTCAGAAAGCCTTATGCTCTAGTTTTCTCCCAAAAGGGAAGTCATTACGCCAATCACAAATTTGTTGTTCAGAAATAAATTAGTTATTACAGAGTTTTCTAAAATTTGATTGGTTGATATAGACAGGCGGAAAAAACGAGATCAAAAATTGTAGATGTGCACGAGCGTTGGTTTTTCCGACTGCATTACGTGTTTTACATGACGGGATATTTCGAAGGCATATGACGGGTCTTTTTCATGTATGGATGTATATTATTTTTGAGGTTATTAGATGACGGGCTTTTTCATGGTGGCGATACACCAAGTCGTTGCCCAATAATTCTGCAAAATTGGCGAATTGGCGCTCCATGGTAGGTATTTCAAAATGGCTACCATCACATGCGCTACTTCGAAGATTTTATTGAGATTCATGTCCAGCAGTCAATGTAAATGTACACTTTTGAGTAGCACAGGAGTAAAATATTTTAGTCTTAATGCTTTAAAAGGGAGATCTCAAATTCTTAGCCGTCATAAAGTTGTGAATAAAAAAGCTCTTCAATTAGCAAATTACTACGTTAAGAAGAAAGAAAAGACACCGGCAGTTTCACCATCCATTTGGGCTGCAATCAGTGGTATTACATGTGGAATTATAATTAGTGGGATCATCTATTTAGGTTAATATTTTTAAAACGTTTGTATCTCTCATTCTCGAACATTACAGCGAAATAATTAGTAAACGGGCCAGTACACATATCGATTTCGTGCACGTCAGAATGACGTTTGGGCGGGTGGGTAAAGAACACCGACGTGAAAATTTGCAAGTAACACAAATCGATTTTCTTCTTTTTTACTTAACAAACTAGCGTCGTTTTTGTAAAACAATACATAAAAATACAACAAAAATACACCATGATTTCTGAGATAAATGCAGCCATTATGGATTTTGATGTTTTTGATAACCTAAGTAGGGCATATATGGATGTGCACTTTTTTTGCTACGTTTACATAGGAGTAGTAAGACCTGTCGTCTGAAGATGTCTTGATTGTTGATTTTCTTCTTCTTGTACCTAATATTTATTCTCTGGACTGTTTAGGAGAACTTTCTGCACTTGGTCGGGACTTTTTGGAAAAAAACCCAAACTTTTTAATCAATTTTTCCTATACTGTGCCCCACCGTGGAGCCGTAATTACAATAGAGTCCATAATGGCTGCATTATCCCAAAAAAAAGTGTATACAGCAAACAAGAGCTTTGTTTTCAGTGTTCTTTCTCAATTTTTGTCCTTTACCTTCAGATCTTCTCCTTCAGATTGATTCAAGGTACAAGTAGTGCATAGGATACAATAGTTAGTAAGTAAACCCGGAGTTGCGAGATACACTTAGGGCATCCATCTATAACAGTTGGTTATTCTCCCTGCTTACTTGCAACAAGTTGACCTCCAAATGAGCTGAGGCGCTGCTGTTAAAGAAGAGTGAAGTATAAAAATAAAGCATGACTGAGACTCAAACACAGGCCACAACGGTTGCACTCGAAGCAGGGTACTATCCACGCTACACGATGTAATTTTTACACATAGTACAGTTACACACAACGAAAGTGGAGTGAAGTGTATTTATTTCCATAAAAAAGAAACTAATAACAAGTATATAATAAAAAAATTTATAAGTAACAAGGAAGGAGATGAATAATAGATCATTTTGGAGTAAAGCGGCCATTTTTAATTGTTTGTATCTATTAGTGGGCAGATTGAACTTTGACCCCTATATGTCATAGGGAAAAAAAATTTTTCCCGTCATTATACACCCAGAATATATCAGAATAAAAATAGGAAAAATGTCTCTTACAAGGAATCAAATAGATAATAGATCATTTTGGAGTTAAGCGGCCATTTTTAATTGTTAGGGGTGTGTAGCTCACTTGGTAAGACACTGTGCATGTAATACTAGGGTGATAACTGATAATGGTTCATATCCTGGCACTGAATGTATATAGTGAAATGTGACGTATAATGTACACTGTAATGATTAGTTCATGATATAAACGATGATTGATGATAATGATAACTAAAGGTGCCTAATATCAAATAAATTAAGACCGCAATCAGTTATCAGTCTGGTAGGTGCAAGTTCATGCCTTAAAATCTGAAGTATGCATTCCCAATAGAGGCCCACATAAGCTAGAGACTGAAGCCGAAGAAATGTTTGCCCTCCCGTTTTAAATGGAAACACGCTTGAAACATGTTTCAAAATGACAGCCTAACTCTGAAATGGACTTAGATTTCATATTCAAATACAAAAGAATAATTTATTAACTCCTTGCCAAATGATTAACAAAATAAAGTTTCCCTCACGTGACATAGTGAAACATTGCAGAATAACAGACAGGTAGAAAAACAGCCCAAATTGGCAGTCAAAGTAGAAGCAGCTTCCAATCTTTCGACTGCCACCACTTGAAAAAACTTTTGTTCAAGTCGGACAAACCAACCGACCAAACAACCCTCAAAGATTATAATGCCACATATTGTGATAATTGCCTGAAAGCTTTAACTATTAAGCTTTATTGAAGGAATGAATTTCATTTAATTTTATTTATGAAAATAGTGTATTCAGTTTTATGGTATCTAATTCTCAGTCATGTTTATTTTTAGGAAAACCAGATGCTGATAAGGTAATATGATTCCTTTATAAATTAAAATACATAGTAGATGGGATTCATGGCTAGGTTATAAAGAGAAAGAATAGTTTTGTCTCTTCAATCTTTAAGAATGTTTATTTTCATAAGAAAGCAAATATGATAAGTATGCTAAGGAACAAGTGTAAATTTCATCAATTTTGACGCATTCTTGATTTTCGCTGGCGAACTGGGTGATTCACGCACCCACTCCGCAATACTAAACTTTTTGTAAATGTTAATAATGTAAGTGAGAATGGACATTCCTTCTATGAAAAATTTATCTCTTTAATAAGTGAATGAGTTGTATATACTAAATTGTATCTTTTAGGAAGAAGATTTATATCAAAATGGTAAGGGGTATTGTTGTCTCGTATTTGTATGTGGATAGATTAATTGAATAAACCACCAGATCGCTTAAGTGGCCTTGTGTGAATTGTATGGATAATACTATGTTTTATGCCTTTCAAGAGTGGCTAGCTTATATTAAGGAATATTAAATATTAAAATCCTTTCCAAAACAGGCTAAAAAAAATATTGGCATCCCTTTCTGTACAAAACCAACTGATGGGCGACAATTTAATATTTACCTTGTTCCCTTTACTTTTGATGTTGCTCTATGTGGTAGACATTTATGAGTCACTATGATTAAAATAATATGTATGAAAATTAAAATACATGCATGGTCTTTTAGAAAATATAGTGATGGGCTACATTTACAGACTTAGAGATCGTTTACATGAATACAGAGAGGTATGAACTCTCACACTTGTACATATTGCATAATTTTATATTTTCAATATTTCAAAGAAAACATATAACATGTATATTTGACTATGGTGTTTAGATCAGTAATATTGCAGAAATTTTCATGCTATACAGTGACTTGATTTGATGATATTAACATTCAGAAACAATCATGTCAATTTTTAATGGAGGAAATTTTAATAGATAGGAACACTTGGTTGATAAATGTGTTTCTAAAGAAATTCTTTTTTTTATGAAAGTGGGAGAGGAGATGAGTTAAAAGTATTTCTGTTTCTGTTATCTTATTTAAAAAGTTTTTGTTTTTAGGCTTTTGTTGAACCATCATCTGAAGTGCTACTACCAGATCCACTGCCAGAACCATACATTCAACCAAAGTATACATTAGTTTTAGAACTAACAGATGTTTTGGTTCATCCTGAATATGATGTAAATATCAAAAAAAATATTAATAAAAATATCTATAACAATATTTGTTTCAGGTGTTGTTCAAATAAATTCACCATCCCCAAAAATATCTGATTATTCAATGGCAACTTGGAAATGTCTGAAAATGTTTTGAATTTTTTGTGGATTCTTATAACACATTTTAAATGATCTGTACAAGTTTTTTATATTGGAAACTTCTTAATAGTAATAGTAATAATAGCACGACAACTTTTGAATTGAAATATTTGTTGTGACTTCTTAATTAATTTTTGTGAATTTACTTCGAATTTCAAGAATTACATTCGTTGACAAACGTTTCCTTCACAGTAGGTCACGATTCTCAAGACCTGCTTATCTTGGGATATACCACAAAACTTTTTGGGTGAAAATTCCCCAAATGTCTGTAATAAACAAATTAAAGTTTACATTTTCAATAAATTGCCTTTCAAAAAAATGAAGATTTAGGAAACTAACTGTATTTCATGCAATTCTTCAGTGAACAACTTTCATTTTTATCATTGCAGAGATCTAGTGGCTGGAGGTTTCGTAAACGACCTGGTGTTTCACAGTTTTTAAAAGCTCTCACCTTACCTCTGTTCGAGATTGTGATTTACACTCATGAGAATGGATTCGTATGTTTATTTTTTATTTTTTGGGATATTTTTACTATTTTTTATTGATTTAAAACTTTAATTTTTCAAATAATTATTTTGTTTGTTCCATTTTTTAGAGTTCTGCTCCTGTAATCGATGGTTTGGATCCTGAAGGATTCATCATGTATCGGTTATTTCGCGATGCTACAAAATATGCGAATGGTACACATGTCAAGGTGGCGCATTTTGTTTGTGTGTGGCTACGCAATAAATAAGGACAACAATGCTCTTATTAATATGTTAGTCGGGCTGATTAAATAAATTTGTAATAATGTTTTCTTTTTTCCATCATGAGTGTCAAAAGAAATAATTTGATGAAAGAAGGGAGTTAAAGTATACTCGACATACTTGGTTCGCAGTAAGAAATTAGAAATCGATGTTTCATGATGGTTCTATTTTTTTTCCAGGATCTATCGAAACTGAACCGGGACATCACTAAGATTATCTTGGTAGACTGCGATCCGAAGACCAGCGTCTTACAACCTAGAAATTCCTTGATCTTACAAAAATGGGAAGGCGATCCTAAAGATACATCATTACTGGAGCTTGTTTCATTCTTCCATGGTAGAGTTTTTCTTTGAGTTTATAATATATTTATAGTTATATAGTTGTAATATAATCTGTCCAGGTGATGTTACTGAGGTTGCTGTAAATATATAAAATATTACAAATATATAAAATATTACAAATATAATGTTGACTTAGAAGTTTGAGTAAGGTCAAAATCATTTGAACAGAAAACATCGTACGAGAATAACTATAATAAATGTCAAACTTGTTAATGTGACACTTATTTCAGCTATTGCCATGTCCAATGTTGATGATGTGCGGCCTGTTTTGGACTTTTATCGAAATGAAGAAGATGTGGTAGCAGCATTTCGACGAAATCAAGACATTCTACGGCAGCAAGAGGAGTCATTGGCCCAACAACAACAGAAAAAAACAAGTGGTAGTCTTTTCAGTAGAGGTCTATTTGGGAGGGTAAGTGAATCCGTAATGTTTCTTTCAGACTTAGTAACAGTTCATACGATGAGTTCGAATTAATGAGTCTAAAAATGGCTGCTCGAAAAGTTTCTTCATTACGTGTATCATTTTTGTTTCTAGAGGTCATAATACTTTCTGTAATATGGATGGAACGTAGTATGTTAGCAGAACACGAAAATGTAATATCTACACTCTTAAGCCATTAAGCACATCAATTTACCTGGAAGTACAATAAAGTGGATACAATGTTGAAGCGCGGAAATCTGCGGGATATGTTGAGTGCAGTATCCCGAATGATGGTTATGTACAATTTAGTTTAATCCTGATTTTGGAACGTAGTATTATATTATTTTTGTAGTTTCGTAATCTTTTCTCGAATTCAAGTTCAGTCGTCTCCAGACTCCTTTGTGAATTTTGGATAGCCTTCCAAATCTCACATGCCAGCCTATTGCACCTCCAATTGAAGGGCGTGAACCTATTGCGCCTCCAATTGAAGGGCGTGAAGGGCACATATGAATCGGATGAGTCAGATAGTGAATGGGAGGAAGAAGGCTCAGAAACTCGGAACTCTTTGGATGCGTTTGAAAATGTTTCAATGAAATATATAAAAAAGTTGTACTCGCGAAATGTATTTTATTTTGTCGATCGAGAAATATTAAATACCAGCGAAATCGAAAATTTTCTTCACTCGCGAAATATAGTACCCGTGAAATTAAATACTTTAAGCTAACTCCAGCACATTGATGAGTATGTTGGACTCCTAATGAGTCCATTCTCTTCTATTCATTCTGATTCGTCACTTAAGACGATCAACATATGAAAATGGATCCAAAGGTTCTTGTCCAAAAAAAATGTCATGTGACTGAAAAAATGTCATGTGGCTGAAAAAATGTCATGTGACTGAAAAAATGTCATGTGGCTGAAAAAATGTCATGTGGCTGAAAAAATAATTACCGTCATGTGGCTGAAAAAATGTCACGTGACTGAAAAAATGTCATGTAGCTGAAAAAATGTCACGTGGCTGAAAAAGCTAAGTGTAAACGTTTAGGAGTTAAGAAAATATTTTGCGATATTTTTATGGGTCAAATTCGCAAAAGTAAGTCACGCAACATTTTATCCAGCATTAAAAGGTAACACATTGCTGTCAAACTAAAAAAAGGACCAATGGAGCTTCAGATGAAACTGGTATATCAAGTTTAGTTGATAATAACAATAATCAGTTCGCTATTCAAATCGTATCTTGTACAAAGCCACATGCTGTAAAATCTTTCAAACGTTTTTTTTTAACTCCTATATGCTGAACACAAAGTGCTTTAATTTACTGACTAGCTTCATCAAGAAAACATACAGTACAGCCTCGTTTTTGTGCAGGTAATTACTTAAAATTATTGCATCGATTTGCAGTTAAGCCAAGATCATGAATAAATAATTACCGTGAAAACAATTCAAATACAACAAATATAAATAAAATATAAATACATGGACTGAGGATTGGTGTTAGTTCCCTACTTAACTTACAGAAAGTTCGATCTCACAACATGGAGATTTTACGATGGTAGCGAGATTTCACTACGGGATATCTTATGAAAACGATAAGAAGCGTAATACCGAAGAGCGTATCGGAAGCTTCCCATTTTGCTATTGTCTCCTGTTTTAGTTCATTTGCTATGAAGTTTACATTTTCGGATAGAAAATTAATTATTTTTTACCGAAAACAGTTCTCATTTAGGATCCTTCACTCTTAACAGTTTCTTAGCCTTTATTATCAACTAAATATTCATCAACCTCTTACTCAGGCTACCCTGCCTTATATGTAAAAGGCAGAAGACTCTGGGTTCGAGGTTTTATATTCATTTATAGTTTTTGAGGATTCGTAATTATCCGATTTTATGAATGGCATGCATGTCGTGTGAATAACTACTACACTCCCGCCCAAATAACTACTACACTCCCGCCCAAATACATAAATTCGTAAAGTAGAAGCGTTCCACCAGTTTATGAAGAAAGGATAGTTTGAAGATAAACGTAAGTAAGTAAAAAAAGTTAGCATATATTTTCATGAAGAAATATTCGAAGAGATTAAGAAATAAAATGAAGCATGATAAGCTTAGCTGTCCAAAATTCATTGTCGTAAAAAATCACAAGAAAGAAGAAAACAAGATTAAAAAGATGGCGAAAACGATTTCTTTTTACCTTAGTAGAACTTATTCGAATTTGAAATTCTTGGGACACACAAGGAGTACATAAATAAGTAAAACTTAAATTTTCAGTAAAAATAACAACGAAAGCATTTTTGGCAGGAAAATCTCTTAATTTTGTTTGGTTAAAAAAGGTAAGTTCGTTATTTCAAACTTTACTTATATAGTTTTGACCGTGAATATAAAGTGCTTCCGGATTGTTAGTTGGACACCGCTCTTGCTATACAAAACATGTCACTGTAATCCCATTCATGTACTTCTGCGATTTGCTGATTCTTGAACACTCCTATTGTATATCCTATGAAAGCTTCTAATATTTTCATTTTATTCTGACCCCACAGTCCATGTATAAAACGAAGAAATAGACCCTGGGTTGATAGGTTAGATTGTTTGGGCATCATTTGTTTATCTTAATGTAACAAATGTTGCTTTGGAAAAATTATAAAATACACAAAATGTAGGTGACATTAATATTTTCCTTGTTATGAAATTTTGATGAATTAACGTTCTTTCAGTCTTCACAGCTCATTTCTTCATTTTTGTTAATTTATCGAGATTTTCGATAGGAATCTAAATAAAACACGAAACGCCACAGTTTCAGTAAAAATAACGATGATAATGAAGATCAACTACCTTATTGGCCCTTTTACGCCTCTTAATGGCGTTAATTTTCATGACTGGACGTTAAATGGGCCGGTGTTAGAAATTTCACCGTGGAAGTTTCAAGAATTAAATTTAAGGCGGATCTCAAACTAGACAAAAAAAAGTAAACAAATTTATAAACAAACAAATTTGGCTGACGAGTATTGATGTTGATGTTTTATACAAAAAATTTCGTTCTCGGAACGGATAAAACTTTTAGATCGATGGTTAGTTGTAAAGCTTACTTCTATGTCTTTATCAGCTGGTTCAAATTCAAGAACACGTGAAAAAAAATACAGCTCTCCATCTAATGCTTTCTGTTTGTTATTGGCTTTTCTGAAACCATGCGCCTCATCTGTATAATATGAACAGTAAACAATCGTCTGTATAATATGAACAGTAAACAATCGTCTGTATAATATGAACAGTAAACAATCGTCTGTATAATATGAATTTTCTACCTGGAAATTCCACGTAAGAACATGGAAGGCGATGCTCGTCTCTAATCACTTTGAATAGCTCCAATGATTGATTCGGTGGACACACCTACGAAAAATAATTATCAAATTTAATGTGAATAAAAGTGAAAGCAAGGTAATGGAATCATCCGTTCACAACAGCTCACCTTATCAAGGGCACCTTGAAAGAATACACAAGGTGTTTTGAATTTCTCTTTATGATAAAGTGGTGATCTGGCTTTGTATAGCTCTTCGTCTTCCGGATATTTTCCAATCATTGTATCACAGTATCGGCTTTCGAATTTGTGTGTCTCTGCAGCTAATAATGTTAGATCACTGATACCATAATGACTGGCGCCAGCAGCAAAATGCTCACTTTTAAAAGTTAAATCAGCCAATGTAGTGTAACCGCCAGCGGAGCCGCCACTGGATACGATTTTGTTGACATCAGCAAGCTTTTGATTGGCCATGTACAAACCTCCAGCTGTGGTATCTTCAATATCATATACTCCCCAACTAAAGCAAACGCATCAATAATATTAGAATTTAGAATTTACATTTCACAAAGAAAACATTTTTAAAAGCACCTACTTTCCTTTTAAAGCATTTCGAAAAACCGTTCCGTATGATGTGCTACCACGGTAATCAACATCAAGTATCGCGAAACCACGTGATGTGTAGTATTGTTTTCCAAGATCCAATGCAAGACTTGCACAACCAGTCGGTCCACCGTGTATTTTGATGAGAAGTGGAGGGAGAGTTCCTTCAGGTGCTTCAAAATCTGGATTCTGAAAAAACGTTTTCAAATTACGAAAGATGCATTAATTATTTCTACTTGGTGGACAAAATGCGTGATAGATAGATAGCAAGTTGTAATCAGCTAACCTTTGGAGGATAGTAATGCCCATATGCCACTTGCTTACCATCATCACCAGTTGGAAATGTTTGAAAGATTGGTTTGGAAATGTAAGCACTATCAACAACAAGTTGAGAAGATCTGTGAAAGATGTCTAGTTTGTCCTGATGACACTTCATAATGTAAGCGGGTTGTGTAGGTTCCACAACATGGAAAAAAGTATGAGCTCCATCGACAGGTACAATTGCGCAGCTGATTACATATGAATCTTCTGAAACATTAAACGGTTTCGAATGACCGTTAGCTGTATTTAACAACGATGGCTTCTAAATAGGAATTGTAGACATTTGGTCAATTTATTTCTGACAATAAATGCTTTGCTATTGAAATATTGTTCATGGTAACAAACATACATGGCCGTAGAGAACAGTAATTAGATTTTTATTTTTTGGATGGGGAGCATAACTTCGGTGTCCAAACTGCCAAAATGGAGATCCAATTTCTTTTTCAATATTATAAACATTTCTTGCTTTTAATGATGTCAAGTCTTCAACAACGTACAAATTCCACCAGCCAGTAGCATCGGATATAAACAGCAGTTCATTGTTAAAATTCCACGAAGGTTCCATGAAATTTACCTTTTCTTGGCTAGCAACCTTCAAACAATAGAAAACATTAAAATGTTGTTTGACATGATTTCAGGAATAAACCAAAATGCTTTGCAAATATACCTTCACTGGATTTAAAACATTCATCTTGTCACCGTTGACTTCAATATCTCCAACCCAAATTTCTGTTTCATCCCAGGGCTACAAAAAATTGTAGGAAAGTTCAATAAAATGCATGTAATATCAAAATATAAAATGCATTTTATATCGTATTTTAACAAATAAAATAAAAACAAATTTCATCTCTCCAGGGCATGTCTTTCAGTGTGCTGTTATTGTGCATTAATAGAAAATCCCAAAGCTCTTTTTTATGTTTTTATTTTCAATTTTCATCTTTACAGAAAATTCTATCTATCCTATCCCTCCATTCATATTTTTTAGGTTGTATTAATTTTCGCACAGACCATATTCCGCATTTTTTTGAATATTTTAGACACCAAAAATTAGTACCAATAAAGATAAATCTCTATGGAAGTGAGAAGTAACCCAGTGGGCAAAATCTTCAAAAAGCAGGCACAGTTGCTTGCCATTTTGAAGATTTTGTTGACTTTTTGAAGATTTTGCCCACTGGGAAGTGGCAACAACTTTTGTAAACAAAACACAAACCATATTAGGATGATTCCAAGTCATCCAACACAGTTTCTTACCATCTGGTGACACACGTGGACTGGCATAAAAGTCATTACCCGAAACCTAAAAATTTAAATCACTAAAAAAAGATCCTGGTACTTTAAGCAAAGAGAGAATCAATTCCAATAGAAATCTTTGATACTGTCACTCATAATACTTTAATGAATGAACAATATCATCAAGTACAACAACACTTACTACATCAGTCTCATCACCAGTTTTAACATTCACCGAGATAATACTGTTGACTGATTCTACTTTGGGCTGTTTCACATCACCGCTGTGATCTTCACGAATACAAAAGAAGAAATTTGGCTGTTTGGAAAAGTCTGCATCAGCATAGCGATAAAGTGGCCCATGTTCTGCATCAATTGGACCATGTGTAATGGCAACTGGTTGTGATGTGCTTGATGCTTGAGAGTATATCCGAAAGTCCTAAAAATTCACAATGCATCTTATAGAATGAATAGGCAAATACCAATTACCCATAAAGATGAAGAAGTTACATAGATGGTTGTCATTTGGTAGTATCGAAGACTCAAAGAAAAGAAAATTGTTATACTAAAATGTGAAAATACAGTAAGAAAATCATAATTTGGTCGTAACCAACCATGTCAAATTGATTTTCCGAAATTATGAATGAAGAAAACAATGACAAGAATAAACACCATAATTCTCATAACTTAAAAGTCCATGTGTTTTCTTTACACAATCATCAGTTGAATTCAACATTTATTCTTTTCATTGATTTCTTGTCATACATTGATATGCCCTTGTTCCAGGAAGATTATCAAGCACTCTACTCCAGATAATGAGACAACATGAATTGCAATATACATAATTTATGATACATGGTACACAATTATATACTTCAGGAATATATACTATTCAAGTTTCATTATAATAGAATAAAAAAATTATGATAATCAATAGCATCTTAAATCAATAGTTTGTAACGATGCAATTGCGAATAAACGAAGAATTTGAATCTTAAAAAATTCCTTGAACAATTATTTTCATGTAAAAACGTAAGCATATAATATAAATAATTATTAATAAAAAACTCACTGAGTTATTCATAAAATATAGTGTACCATTGTGCACAAAGAAGGATGCACCACCATATTCATGAACAGTGGTATGAGCACTATATCCATCATTTATCCATTTAGTTACTTCGTTGGTAGAGTCATTTATGTTTTTACTGAAAACAAGTGTGCGACCATTTTCCTTTGGATGTAACTCAGACCAAAAAATTATATCTAAAAAAAGATGAAGTTTTATATCATCAAATTTTTTGTGAGGAGCAGATGATTTCTTTATGCAAATTCATAAACATTTTAACTACACTCATGATAAGTGGGACTATGTTTTCATTCCCTATCAACTGAAAACTTTGTGTTGAGACCAATGCCTGCGATTTTAGCCAAAGGGTGTGCAAGGCTTCCGTGAGAAGAATTTTTATCTTTGAAGAAACCAATGCATTGCAGCAATTACAAATCAACTTCAAAAAAGACCACTTCTTGTTGTGATGCTGTGGCAAGAAGTCTCCTTCTATCCTGAGTCCAAAAAGTATTTTGTTAAGCATTTTCTATTTTCCTTTTTCTTTTGTCCCACTTACCAGGAGATTTACTTAACTGGGACATTCCCTAAGTGGGAAACACATTCGATGTTGATTCACAAGTTAATCTACTATAGAAAACAGAAAAGATTCTATTTACTTAATATCAGAAAAATATTTATTATACTTAGATTTTGTTTATATCCTTCTTTTTTTTCTTCTAATGCCCAGACTATTTATATCTACTACATTCTCTGTACTTTCAGTCCCTGGCATTCTGTGGAGCTCAGGATTAATGAGACATTATTTAGCAGAGCCCAGGTTTTATGAGAAATACCTAGCAGAGCTCAGGATTAATGAGCCATCTATGTTTGTGAAATCAGGTTTATGAGCTGTTTATTTTTGTGGAGCTCAGGACTTTGGTCGGTTAGTTAGTGCCTTGTTGCACCTATTCGTACATATTGAGTTTACAGATACATGTTGTTCTTTGTTTCTTTTAGTATCTATATACATTATTACAAATAATATATTGGCTATCTCAATATGGCGCTGTGAGTAGGATCATGGGAAGAATTCTTTGGAAATGCTCAACTTTCAAAAAAAAGACGTAAAACTATTTTCTGAAAATAGGAAAACTTGATCTGAAATCTGAATCTGAAAACAGGATCTCGGAACACATTCTGCCAGATCTGACAAAAGAAAATATAGAAGACATTGGTATCACAGTCATGGGGGACATCCTTTCAATTTTACAACAATGCAGGAATGTTACCATGCCTGGAACCCACACCTATCAAAGCACCATCATCAAAACTTCCAAATGTATGGACATGACTATGCCACAGTTTCGCAAATTTATAATCGATTGGACTGTGTTCAAGCAGATCACAAGAGTGACAGGGACCCAAATATTAGCCCGACTTTACAGCTGTTGTGAAGACTCTGTTGAAAACCCAATTGTACATAGAATGACATTTTCTTCTATAAACCAAAATCCTGATGAAAACATTCATATTTAGCAAGGCTCTGATCATCTGCACCAGATTGTGAGTTTGTATGAACCAGCTGTTAATTTGACATTTCAGATGAACACATCAAAGATCAATTCATTCGAGGTTCATATGCCAAATCTATTCAAACAGACATTTTAGGCAAGGCAGGCCAATTGAAAACCTTTAATGACGTTATTAAACATGCTGAAGCCCCCAAAACAGCAACACGTGATCAACAAGCCCTTCAAAATCCTTCAGAGGTAATGGCAGCAAGGCAGTCACGTTACAAAAAGAATAACTCAGGTAAAAATAGCAACATGCCCAGGATGCAGATCCTATGAACACGGTCAAAAGTATGCAAACAATCGCCCTTTGAAGAACAGATCAACATAACCATGTCACCATCTCTACCTCATCTTCAAAAGACATCACCAGTTATTACAAAAGTATTCCCAGACAGTGGTGCTAGCATCTGCCTTTCAGGAACCTCCCACCCCGAGTCAATTCAAACTAACAAAAGATACGGTCATTCCCTGCTCAAAGCAAATAACTGTTGTCGGAGGAGCCACTTTCAATTGCTTTGGTTGGTTACCAATGAATTTTTCAATAGCCAACCTCTCACCACAAGACAGCCTCTATTCATCTGCGTCGAGGCAGACTGCATTTTCCTAAGTCGTAAAGCATGCATTGAACTATCTATACTACCAACCTCTTATCCTCATCCAATGAAGTCTAATCAAGGAGAGTCACTTCATGCTAAAAACACACCAGTCATCCCTAAAGCCTAAAGTACTACCATTCCCAGCAACTAAAGATAAAGTAGGTCATTTAAAACAATATTGACAGTTTCAAGGAGACAGCAATGGTCACAAAGCTGGTACATATCCATTTAAAACTGACCACTGAATCCATCGTTCACCATATGTCAATCTCTGTCGCCTTTCATCAGAGAGCTAAAGTGAAACATGATCTTGACGACGATTCAGCTAGAGAGGTAATTGAGCCTGTGCCAATTGGAACACCAGCCCAGTGGTGCAGGAAAATGGTTGTGACTGTCAAGAAGAATGGATTACCATGTCTTTCTAAAACAACCAATGTCCTTGAGAAACTCATCACTGTCCTTCCCCATTCACCACTGCCTTTCAAGTACCTGCAGGCACTAAAAAATAGTATTTGATGCAGTGGTTGGGTATCATCCAATACCACTAGCGAATCATCTCAGCTGTTGATTACATTCATCACAGAATGGGGCCGCTGCAGGTCTCTTCACCTTCCAAAAGGATACATTGCTGCTGGGAATGCATGTACCCGTAGGTTTGATGAAATACTTGCTTTATTACCGAGAAAGGTTAAAAGTCGTTTATGATTATTTCCTATATGATTACGGTATTGAGGAAGCTTTCTACCATGCATGTGACTTCCTAACACTCTGTGCTGAACACGACATTGTAGTAAACGTGGACAAATTTCAATTCTGCCAGGACAAAAATTTGCAGGACTTCAACTTACCAAAGATGGGATTGCCCCATCACAGAAAATTAAGACTGCTAACCGTGACTTTCCAGTCCCAGAAAACATAACCATGCTAGAGCATGGTTTGGTCTGGTAAACCAAGTTGCATGGGCATACTCAAATGGGTCGATTAAGAAACCCTTTCGTGAGCTGGTAAAAGCAAACAGCACTTTTCATTGGGACTACACCCTCGACCATCTTTTTTCCAACTTAAAAGAACTCCTCATCAACAAAGTCTCTAAGGGTATCTGCGCATTTGATCCAGAAAGTCACACCTGCCTTCAGCTTGATTGGTCAAAACAAAGTCTAGGCTACCTGCTTCTTCAAAAATTTCGTTATTGTTTGCTTGACAATGAACCAATATGGTTGGCATCTAGTTTTTGCAGATTCCTGTTGCACTCAAGGAGCTGAAAGTAAATACTCTCCGACTGAAGGTGAAGCCCTTGCTATCTCGTGGAGTCTCAACCATGCAAAATACTTGGCTGCCCGAACCTAACTGTTGTCACTGATCATAAGCAATTGCTTGGTATCCTTAATGATAGGGACTTTTGTACCATTGCGAATCCAAGAATTTTCAAGCTGAAAAAGCGAACATTGAGATACCAATTCAACATTCAAGATTTCCAGGTAAATGGCATGTGTGTGTGGGTGGGGGGGGGGGGGGGGGGGGCAGATGCCTGGTTGCGTAGCCCTTCTAATCTGAACCTCCAATCAGTTATTCGCACTCATTGAGGACCTTGCCACACACCAAAATCAAGTAAAGTAAGCTGATTACACCAGAGCAAAATGACTCTTCATATCAGAGTCTGACATTGCACCCAGTCAGTCTTCAGAACCAATGATTCAGACACCCCCACCTGAATGCCTGTTTCAACATACATTACAAATAATATCTTGGCTTGTCTCTTGGCTTTCTAGATCAGTTGTTTTGTATCTATCTCAATAGTACAGTCTGTGTTGTATCATTTATCCTATCACAGCCACATTATAGTGTTACTTTGGTTCACAACTTTTGTATTTCATTTTCAAAATAAATGGGAGGGGGTGCATTCGCGGTTAGGCTAACACATATTGAATCAGGCCCTGTTCATTGTTGATCAGGACCTTGTTTGGTCATTGTAGACCCTCCTTAGACAGATATATTTTGAGTCAAGTATCAAGCATTGTAATTTGGGCTTGTTCAGCCATTGTTGAACATCCGTAGATGCCTGAGTGTTGCCAGTTAATGTGGAATATACTTCAATAATGTCAAAAGTTAGGTCCAGAGAAAGATGTTTGTGAAGTTTGTTTAGTATGCCTAATTCAAAGATTTCTTAGACCCGGTTATTCTACAGTAGATAATTTGAACTTTTTTGAACTCAAACCAATTATGTATTTTCTTGACTAAAAAAGAGGCCATTCCTGAATTTCTTTAATCATCAATTTTGTCAAACTATCCAACCGTAAGTTGTCCCATAAAAGTTTGAAGTTACAGTCTCATAAATAATTCGGGAAAGTTTTGAAGTTAGAAGAACTTGTCGTCTGTAGCTAATAACAAAACCTTTGATTGATGAACTAAGAAAGACAGAAATGCTTTCCAAAAACATGAAACAATGCAATGAATGCATTAAAACGACGCAGGGTTAGAAAACTTGACAAAGAATTTCGTGTCTCAACTGAAATTCAGGAAAGGTATTTCAAATCTGGGTGATGGCATTTTGAAAAGTTCATTTACAAACATCTTTTTCTTTTTAAAGATGTTTTTTAACATTGTTTCTAAATGTTTGTTGTTTTTGCTTGATAATTGATGGATATTTCAACATGAAATATTAATGATCAAGTCATTGTTTACCAACTTGAGCACCCATAATTTTTTTATTGTTGATAGGCCTCTCTGTGACTCTGTCTGGGGTTGTCTCATAATAATCATCAAATTTTTACAATAGACTTTCGCACTTTCTGTGAACTTTCATCAATTTTGTTAGTTTGCACAGATATAAAATTGTAATTAAGCTGATGAAAACATTTGAAAGTCATGCAGCTAGCTAGCTCCCATATTCACAACAAAAATCGAAGAAATAATTACCAGGATTATGGGAATCAGTATACAGCCTTTTTATTGAGATTGAAGAGTCACACGCTATTTGACTTGAAAGTGGGCTCTTCCAACTCCATAAATAGCTTCAGTTTTCATTGTATCTTTACTCAATTAATGAAACGGCAATGCCCGAGTAAATTTATAAATCCATCAATGTGTTCGTCTCGGCAATGAGGGTGGATGCAGAATTTTCCTAGAAATCAAACTAAGGCACGGTTCACACTAACTCTTGTTTTTACGAAAAGATAATTTTAACGAACAAACCGAATATTCCCAGTTCGAACAAAACTTCTCGGGGTCCCTTCAGTTCTGACAATGAAAACCTGGGTTAAGCAAACAACAACGCTTTTAACAATTTCATCTTCATATCTATCAAACATATTTGTTTCCTCCTCAAATTTTATTAATTGATATATCGAACAGTATTTTATTTATCTGCAACTTTTGGAGTACTGAAATCTGTCGAATTTTTGCCTTATCTGAAAAATTTATCGAAAAATTTCAAAATTCAATAAATAAAACGCACAATTCTCACAAAACGGTAATTATTTAATGCGGCAGTGTCATAAATATATTTAGTGTGGTGGCCAAGTCGTTACATGGGGTAAAAGTTCAATGTTGCGTTTTTACCAGACTGATAGGTGGTGGCAGATATGCCTTTTCGTATTGTGGTTGAATCGTCAGGTGGTGGTAATCATATTATTTGGCAATGGACATTTTGTTATGTGGTTCACAATTTTTAGGTGGTTCACATTTTCTTAGGTCGTGGATATTTCGTTAGGTGGTGAACATTTCGGCTGCCGTGATTCTGATTATGTAGAATAGCAACCATTTTAGTTTTGTAACACACGTGCGTGCAGCATTTCAAATGTTCTATTTATCGCTTTACTAGTTAGTTAGTGTTCGATTCACCGAAATTACCTTTCCATTATCTTAAATGTGCACCAACTAACGGAATGTCCAATACCTACCGAAGTGTCCACCACCTAACGAAATGTGAACCACCTAACGAAATGTCTACCACCTAACGAAATATGAACCACCTAACGAAATGTCTATCACCTAACAAAATGCCCATTGCCGAATAATATGATCACCACCACCTATCAGTCTGGTAATAGCGCAACATTGAACTTTTACCCCATGTAACGAATTACCCACCACAACAAATATATTTATGACACTGTCTCATTGAAAGATCACAAAACAGTGACCTTAAAGCACATGTCATAAGCGAATGAATACTGTATCACATTAAGAATATTAGAATAGGAGAATATTAGCTCTTAAACCATAAAAGAAAAACGTGCAAATAATCCCATTGGTAATACAGACGGAAAAAAGATTTTATGTTTAACAATTTTGGACATACCCTAGATCCGCCACTGTACATGCATGGTTCATAACAATATAACATAACAAGATGAAGAATAGAAACAACAACATAACAATACTAATTTTTTTTATTGATTTTTTTGTCACAGGAAGTATAGTTACTATAGTTACTCTACAAATAGATAATGTTCCTATTAAAAGATGACAGGGAGCGACAGAAGATCTAAAACGTCTTATCACGCTGCCCCAAACTTATTTCGTATCATATCTCCCCGATTTAAGGGACACTCTTTCTATAAGAAACCGGTTTATTAGAAACAGGGGGTCGGCAACCTAAAGCTCAAGGGCTGGGAAATAGCTGACTAAGCAAAAAACTTCCCTATTTTCATTTTCTCTTCAGACCCCAAGTGTGAAAGATTTTAATGAACTCAGTACTGCCTTTCACGGTAATTAAGAAATATTAAGAAAGTTTAAACTTTCAGGGCGGTAACGTCTTCAGATAGTTTCTTTTTATAAAAAAGTGTACATGTTATTATCTCCGTAGTAACTGTCCAGTAACCCCACAAAATAATCCCAGAAATCACATGATGTTCGATAGCAATGAATCATATTTTTCGTCCCCTCAACTTAAAATGTTACATGTCTTATCTTTTCATAGCAAAAATGATGATGACAAATTTTTTCTACGGATATTTCTTATCTTTTCGAGTTTATCAGAAATCTTCTTGTGACTAATTTTTCGGAAACGAAGTTTTTTTTATGTGGAAACTAGGCTTTAAATATCAGGCTTGTTTCTCCATAATGACGGGGTGAAAGCGAAGTGACATGTGAACTGGAAACATAAAATGAAATGTAAAGAATGAGAAAGCTTGATAGATTTCAAGGATGTTTGGTCGCAGCAGCAATTGGAGATTGTTTAGGGGCGCCTTTTGAAGGGCGGCACCGTTCCTCTAAAATAGGGAGAGAGAAGATTACAAAAAGAATTGGAGTTAAGGTGATGGCATCGAAGAATGAAGATAGTATGAAATTTACAGGTAAAAAAATGATGAGTTTTTGTCGTTCTTTAAATCAACAAACAAGTATAATCAACGATCAAGGAACATACAGACTGTTGATGATGATACAAAGATAATATATAACTATATATTTTACACCATTCACAAAAGTAAATCTTGATGACGTTGATTTTGCACGATATATAATATATATAACATAGCTAGACTAGAATGCCTGCTGCTCCCCTTACCACTATGTGCCACTTGCGACTAACTGTAACTTTGAGCGTTCCTTTTGTTGAATAATTAAAGATAACAAATCAAACAAAACTTATTGTTATCTGAAAGAATATAGATATTCAGCTATCATTGTGGAAAGTTTCAGAGTGAATAATAAACGAATACTTATATGTATCTTCTGATTTATGGGGTAAACTCTAACATCAAGCCGCGATCATCATCAAAAAAACATTAAAAACGGTGACTGAAAAATAAATGCTTCAAAATACAGTGTCATAAATAACAGAACAGATTGATTCCTTGATGGCCAGTGATGCCAGATCACCATAAGAATCTTTACTGCACATGGGTGGCGGCGTGGAGATTCTGCTTAAAAGAAGGTAATTTTGTGTAACTAAGGTGAGATCAGTGCGATTGAAAACTTTATGTGTGAAAAGTTTGACTCACTGATCTGAAAAATAATTATATATAATAATTAGCAATCATAGGAATTATTTAGAAAATTTAGTAATGACTGTGCTGCAATAATTACTTTTTCATAACTCCCTGCACACTCACAATAGAGCAATTGCCATCTCATGTCTCAACTTTTTTGTGATCAAAAGTAGACTTGTTGTGATTCCATCAGGATAAAAATATGGCTGGAGTGGATTTGTAAACAATAAAGGCATGTATTTTTTATAAGTTTGTGGTGTTGTTTCTCTGCCGAATCAAAGAGGAAAAGGCAGTTACATTGAGAGAAAAGGGATTAAACTTTTAGTATGAACATCATATTCAATAAAATTTTGTTATTGACATCACTTTTGATGAAAGCAAAATTAGTTAGTGGAAAGAGTAACAAGTTTGCGGAAAGAGTAACATCACCTCGATGATGTTTGCAATAGCAGTATTTATTACCAATCTTATTCTGTTTATTCTTGTTGATTTGAAATCTAGAATGACCAATCGTTCTGCTAAATCCAATAACTTGTGTTTTCTCGTTTGCAACGAAGAATTCTGAAGCATTAGAATTAAAGTTAGTGGTAAGGGGAGCAGGCACTCTATATATAGCTAGCTGCTATATGTGAAAAACATTTCTTTTCCCAGGGATTGGATACTCCTATTGAAATGTTATACCACATTTGTGTATTCAAAGAGCTGTGGAAACGATAGACTTGTGTCAGGATGGAGCAATTTGAGGCAATTTGAGCTCTTTAAACAGTAAACCTGCAAGCTAATACTAGCTAAAAAACATTATATAATTAAATAATACTGCGTAATTCCCAATCACTTAAAAAACAAAAGTTGATACATACTCGTTATAAACCCCAAATCCTGTGAACATCTGATGCTTCAGCTTTGCAATCTTTAGATCTTTTTTGTCCTTTTCCCATTGAATTTACACCATTTGATTGCAATAATTTTCCTCTAGATGATACTGCCATGAGCTTATCAGTTTGTAGATCCTTAGTTCACTCCAAAGGTTTTGATGCTGTTGATATGGCAAATCGATTTGCAAAGGAATTCAAAAGAGAACCAAATCGTGGCTATGGGAGTAACATTGTTGACGTTTTTAACTATTGGATTGACAACGGTATAAATAAGAAAAATGTTTATTATCCAGCATTAAAGCAGTTTGATGGATCTGGTTCCTATGGAAACGGGGCTGCTATGAGAGTGGCTGCAGTTGCTCTCTATGCGAAAAGTGCAACACAGTGTCTACAAGTCAGTATTTGCTTGTTTACCTTTAGTGGATTAATTTTCATACAGATTTTATTTCAGAGACAAGTGTTTTTGGGATATCTCGCGTGGATTAAATTTTTAAATTAAATCTGTCAATCCACTGAAATTAAAGGCATACATAACTACCCAGGGGGATCTATTTTAATTTAGCGGGTCCCACGATATTCAAAATTTAAGCGAGAGAATAAAGAACAGAAAGTATTAACCTGTTTTCACCATAAAATTAGTATTTTAAGTTTATACTATACTATAAACGATAATACATAATACATAATACATAATATATTCTGACATACAGGTCAATACATCATACAGGTCAAGTTAAACATAGCGAAAAACATATAAGAATACATAGTAAAGTTAAAAGTTAGTGAGTGGGAGTGTAACAAGGAGTAGAAGGAAGAGTATTGTTACGCAAAAGAAATGATGTATATTTTTAAGAGAAAGTTCTGGTTTAATTTCTCTCATGTTGTTTTGATTTGAAATCTATGAAGAATTGTTACAATAATACAGACCAGCTAACTTTTCACGGTCAGCAAATTAATGGAGGCGCGATTAATAAGTTCAAAATAAAAAAAAGATTATTTCTGGTCAGCATATTTCATGAACCATTCTGGGACTTTCCCCAAGCGTTTGTACTCAAAATATGTGATACCCTGGGTAGTTTGATATGCCTTTAAAATTAATCCACTTAAAAAGTAATTTGTATCTATGGATTACTACCACTATGTTATATTTTAGAAATATATAATTAGAATTGATTAATAAACTTAATATTCAGCTTGCAAAGAAAACAGCGATGCTAACACACACCAATAAAAATGGATACTTAGGAGCAATGTTGCTTGCCTTAGCTGTCTACCATGCAATACAAGCAGACCAGATAAATACCACAAACTTTATAGCTGAAATGAAAAAAGAACTTAGCATTCTTAAGTTAGATTTGATGGATAATTTTCAAGATGATGATGATGAAACTGAAAGGTATTATAGTTGTTTTATATTTTATTAGGAAAAGGTTTGTGAACGAAATCAGATATTTTTGACATTGATAAACCATGTAGTACTTTTTCCAATGTTTTTCTTTTTCAAAAATCAGAAGTATATTTGTACATTAACATAACAGAAGCATGTACCTATTATTAATAAACATTGATAATATTGATAAATGTCTTACAAAATTATTTTGTGTTTTTGTGTCTTATTGAACATCTTTCATTGTTACATATATTTCATATTTGTATATTTTAGAAAAATGACATTGAAAGATAAATTACATACTTACACCGTTTCTAGCAGATTCAGTTACGTTGACCAGCTTGATGTCATCCAGGAACTACTTAACTTACATAACAAAAATGCAGAAGAAGATGATGTTGAGCTTGTGCAATTACGATTAGGTAATAATGTGTCCGCACAACAAGCTGTCCCAGCAGCTCTATATGCATTCTTGCGGAATATTGACAAAAGTATCGAAGAAACATTATATTACTCTATATCTCTTGGAGGCGACACAGACACGATAGCTTGCATGTGTCTTGCTTTGGCTGGCGCTTATAATGGCTTCTCTTCAATACCCAGTGAATGGGTAAAAGTCTGTGAAAGTACTTCAGAGCAGAAGGAATTAGCAGAAAATCTTTTTTCATTACACTAAACATACTGGAAACAGATGAAGACACATATTAATGTAATAAAGTTTACTATGAGTAATAACTTCCAGGATATTTGACTCTTGCGACAAACCATTTCCTGAAATTTCTGTTCCAAGGTTATAGCCGATTAGGGAAATTGATGGAAAATGCTGACTAACTGGCTGACTCTATATTTGTATTTTGTATAATAGTCTCAATCATTGTTTTCTTGTTTCTAAATACGAAGCTAAGTCTATCAAAGAAATTGCAATAAGAATGTAAAAGAAACTCTCAAAACGTACTTTGCTAGAAAACCCTGTTTCAAAAATATTATCATTACACCCTAAGCTCAATATTTTGGTTATCATTAAATACACGGATGTAAAGGTCATGTTAGACAGTAAAATGTATTATAAACTATGTTCAAAACTTACTTAGAATAGATTAGTTTACCCATTAGTTTAGCATGTATCTTACCTAAATTATTCAAATAATTAATCCATTGATGTCAATGAAGAAAACAACAATTTATATTATGAAAATAGTTTCTACTTTGAGTAATAATTTATCTAATAGTTTACCGGTTAGCAGGACCTTAAGTCAATCTGGTTAAAAAGTATGTTTTTGAGGTATGTGAAAGGTAGAAAAACATACAAAATATTGTCACACATACGACCCACTTATCGCAACCATAAATTATAGAAACAAGTCTGGCAATATGCAGCATGGGAGAAATAACACTGGAATTTTAAATTTAGTGTTAAAAAACTTTTGAATGATTATGATTTGTTTGTTCATTATTTTATGTTTGTGCTCAATTTCTATAGAAAGATAGCAAAGCTACTATGATTTAAACATGGTTTCATGTATGTTTTATACAAATGGATTGCTTGTGATATCTTCAGGCTGATATGGCCTTCCGAGCAGTTTATATAATTGACCATAAAGCCCTTAATGAAAAGGCTGTTAATTCCATAATATTCCAGAGGTTTGTTTTTTTTGCTACCAATTTTCTTGTGAGTAACCTTCTCTTCTTATTGGTTAATCAAACCTGTCTCTGAAATGTTTTCCTAGTGTAAATCATAGTTTACCTTTTTACACCTGTTTTAAACATAACAGGCTTGTGTTATAAAGTTGTCTAACGATTGGAATGATACAAAGATTATAATCTTATAGAGTATTCCCTGTGATTGAAAGGAAATGTCGCAATGCTTGTAACACCTACACACCAATTCCAACAAATTTTTCTGAATTGATTACTGAGGAATTACAACTCTATCGGAGAAACGAGGTAACTTTGAGTAACATGAATCAAATGCGATTCCCAACACAAGTTTTTCTAATTTATTTTGTTTTCTTCGTTTTAGTTCATTGAAAAGTTTGATTCATGTTCAATGGTGAGAACGTCGCCAGTTTATAAATTAGTGAATGGTAAATTATATCCAGTTGTAGCATTTGAAAAGGTTTGTTTTTTTTGTTTGTTTTTTTAACATAATCTCATCTTTAAGATACACTGCAATCTCTATAAAGGGGACATCATTGGTGCATAAAGGAGGTGTCTGCTTTATAGAGAATTTACCTATGTGAATTTTACTGTAAATCCATCCATTTGTACATGGAGTATGTGTCTGTTATACAGAGATACCCCCTGTATACGGTGCACATGCTTTATAGAGATTCCACTGTGTGTATAATCCGGTAGGGCGTGGTCGTAGGGAGTGTTTTCTGGAAAGAACAATCTTAAAGCAGTGTGTAGAGTGCTTGAAGCCTAAACCTTGTACACCATCATCGTGCTCTCTCCGTTATCATATGATCAGTTTTCCATATGGTCTATCTTTTAAACACAGAAACTTTTAAAACACAGATTTTACATGAAGAAGAGTTGGAAATCTTACCTACTGCCTTTGTTTTATTTAAGTATTTTAATATTGAAAACGAGGTGGAATAAAAATATCTTTTGGTCATAGATCTTTTGGCTCACATTCCAATAATGAACAAGTATACTTTTGTTGCCTCATGAACTTCATGTTTTGTTGTCATAGAAAGGTTTAGTATACGCATGCGTTGTTTATGATGAAGAATTGTCGGTGGCCAATTCACCTTTGCAAGTCTTTGAGAGGTAAGGAAAAGATGGGTTTTTTTGTTATCGAAATACAGTGGAATGTTTATAAAGCGGACACCATTTGTGCATTCAAAAGGTATCCGCTTTATAGAGATGTCCGCTTTATAGGGACTTTACCTATGAGAATTTGACTGTAAATCCAATGTATGCTTTATAGAGATTTCATTGGAGTTTAATGTTCAGTGCGGATTTTTTTGTAGTTCTGCAGTTTGTTTGGGATATCAGATGTTAGAAAACATGGCGTCATGTGTTGGTGTTTACAATCATGAAACTGTAATTGATTCCTACATAAACCGTGCTACCATTCTTTGTTGTCATGGTTTCTTTGATCCGTTAGGAAAAGGGTTAATCCTGTTGACACATGGTCGCTAGCGTCCTGGAAAATCCTGGAAATAAAATAGGATTGAGTTCAAATTTTGATGAATGATGTCTCAGTAGTGGTTCTTCGCAAACATCCTTATACTTTCCCTTCGTTTATCTTCAATTTTCATCAGTAAAGTACAGTATGGTTTAAGTCTAAGATCAAATTATATTTTTCAAATTATATTTTTCTCTCTGAAAGAGGAAAGACGGGACATAAGCTTCTTTAAGATTATCCTGGTTGTCTGGCAACCCTGATGCATTATACATCTTATTTTTCAATTTTTTTTTCTTCAAAATTTTTTCTTCAGGATATTCGAGAAAAAGTGTTAATGTTGAATAAGTATGTGTGGATTGGTTTTCCATTTGGTGTTCCCGTAGAATTGAACATTAACACATGCCTTGCAATGGCTTCCACAGAAAACACCGGTGTCACTTTACCCAAAACCAAAGTAGGTTGAACTTTTCCCTGGTGACATGTCCGCGAATTATGTGACGTAAATAAATGGTAAGTGTTTTGGTTTAGGGACCTGCATGGCGTCCAATCGCATACAAGGGAAAACAAGTCGTACATCTGGAAATAGAAGAAAAAGTGAGAGCTCTCCAGGTATAGTTGTTGATCGTTTGATAGATGGTTTGATAGTGAACTAATTACTTACTAGGTAAGCGTTCAATGTCTGCGTCCACCGATTTTAAACCCTATCGCGAAATAATCATACAGGATAGAATTAGAACGATTAAAGAAAATAATCTTCCTTCAAGTAAACAAATTCCCAGGAATTTCAAAGTTGCATCAAAACCATGATTTCCACATTCCCCATCCAGTTTCATTTATTCTAATTGTAATTTTAATAGTAAAACAATATATACTATAAAACAGGCATTCCCACGGACAGGAAAATTTGAACAGAATTTTGACTGACCAGAAGCTCTATAAAAGTTTGAGGTTGGTTACTTATTTCTCACTGATGGCTTTTCTTTCCGTTTAGTTTGATAGGGAAGATATTTCAGACGTTTGTGAAGTATTTGGCACTATTATTTGTAAGGTAAACTGGCGCTCTGTGAAGCTAGGAATGATTCGGTGCTGAAGTACACGAAATGTTATGATAATCTTATTATTGTTAATTGCAGGCTGATGTAGAGGATATACCAGAAATCAGTGTTGATCTCATTGCAACTTTAGACTCCCTCGTACTTAATCAGATGGTTTACCATTCATCAGTACAGCTTGTGGACGAAATAACACCTGTGATGAAGAGAGATAACCGAAAAATTGGGGAAGACCTTATTCATTGTGGTTGTCGAAAGTTACGTTTCTGTCCTCCGTATGACGTCTTTAAATTATCACATTATAAAGTTAGCTTAACTGATGGAGGTTTTCCAGTTCAAGCATTCTATCAAATGAAGGTACATCGAACTGTTGTTAGATGCTGCCATTTTATCGGATGAAACTGAGATGATTATACGATTTTTGACTTTTTTTTATCACACAGGGAGACCTCGTCAACGTTCAAGTCATGATTCAGTTAAAACTTTCTGAAAATATGAAAAATAACTTTGATAATTTCAGTGTAGACATCCCTTTCTTTAACAGGTAAGCAGGAGAAAATCGCTACTATTCCATTGACAGTGAAAAAATCCCACGATACACGTATTTCTAAAGTTGTTGTTTTTCAGGCGTGTTATTAAACATTTCAAATGTTTGACGTCATCGGCTGCCGTAAATGTATCAACTGATAAGTCTGGTTTGATTTGGAACATAGGTATTTTTGTACTTCGAGCAGGACAGGTCCAAATTTTGTTCTGTTACATGAGATCATTTATTTACATTCTGAATGAATTTAAACCCACAAACATCACAATGGCTTTTTGGGACTAACCGTACCAACATATTGCTCTTTCACAGGGACTAAATTTCCTGGGAAATTGTATGATTATTCACTGGAAATGGCTGTCACTTTTGACAGTATGGGACCAATATTACGTCGAAGGAAATCTTTCACTGGATTGAGTTCATATATTGAGGTACAAAACAACTTCTTACTGAATATTTTTTTCACTCTCTCTCACACCACCACTACTATTTTCGTTGTTTTTAGATTTTTTTTCAAATGGCAGACTATACTTACTCTGGAGTTCGGTTGGATCCAAAATCTGTTGAGCTTTATCCAAACAGCAAAATCAAAGTATATAATGGTGGGTCCTTTCTTTTCTGTTACGTTATTTTTCTGTTCTTTATGAAGTTTTATGAACTGTATCTTTTCGTTTTTTAAGGTTTTAATTTCAAAACTGTCGAATATAAAGTGTGGAATTCGCACGGAGATGTTGTTAGTCCTACTTTTGAAAATCCAGAGAAAACAATTGATCTCTAGTATATTCGTAGTCATGGTTACAAACGAGCAACAGTGAAGTGATTGGTTTGAAAAATTTAATGGAAATCTTATGTCCATTATTGTGATTTTGGAGCTTCATCGGCATGCTGGCGCCAAAGAACTTTTGTCTTCATTCTATGTTCTTCCGATCAAAATCTTCAAAAGAAATATATGTTATGCTGATATGTTTGAAGGATGAGATTTACAGTGCAGGCACTGAAAATATGGACTTTCTTTGCAAACATGTTAGCTATATTGGATAGGTTGTTTTTTTATAATTGAGGATTAATTATTTCAATTAGTAACATAATTTTAATGATATAAATGTTTGAAGTATTTTTCAGTCAGTAATGACAACAATTTGTGTCTAAAAACATGAAATAATCAATTGTAATTTGATAGATTATTCTGGAGGAAGAATTTTAAGAAGTGGAAACACAAGATAATATCTCTTGTTTTGTTTTTTTTCTGTTTCGCTGTAAGTTTTTCACGGTTCAAAAACTTCATGGTTCATTCGGTATTCTAAGAATGTTCTTCGAAAGGTTTGAGTAAAAAGTTAAGTTCAAGTAATACTTACCAAAGTTTTGATATAAATAGATAGAAGAACATATAATTTGCGACCGGTTTTTCTTATGGAAAAGTAATTCGATATCAAGATTTGGATTTTTAGGAAAGATGTGCATTTTCTTGTTCTTCATTTCAAAAATGTTTTTTCTAATATTTCTTACTGATTGAGTAACAATAACGGAGACTATGACTGATGGTGAAATATATTGTCTTGTACATATAATAATTGTTTCTTTATAAAAAAGAACTTGAAGTTATTTATGAACTGGAAAAGAAAAAATTCAAGATGCTCCTAAAAGTTTATATACATTATTAACGTTATACGTTAATAACGTTATAGTATATACGTTATTAACGTTGAATATTAGTTCTGGAAATAATAAGCGATGTTGTTTCTTGCGAAACCAGCCATATGGTAAATTTTTATTATCAAACAATCTGTCACGATTGTATGAATCTTCTTCAATAACCCTATACTAACTGGTTATGAGGGCATTATCGGAGAGAATATGTTGTCTGTTCTATTTTGTTTTTATCATCCAAAATGCGCCATTATGCAAAAAATTGAGACTTTAAAACCGTGTATTCGGATCACGACATAGACATATGTGTTATGAAGATAATTTTAAAACTAGAATCTTTTGTTAATATTTTACTTGTTTAATTAAGTTTTTTATCTCCTTTTATTTCTTTCCCTCTCCCTGATTGAATTTTCATGAATTCTCTGACTGACCACTCGGGCGCTTATAATAAGAGAACATACTGTATAGACAGGAGATTAACATCACAATATAACTGTATCTGAGAAGTTTTCACAATTTTTAAACCATCGTTAAGAATGAATAATTTATGTCGCGCTTCTTTTCTTTCCTGCTCTGCATGGTTTCTGTTTTGGTATGTTAAGATTTTTTCCCTGTTATATAATAGCAAAAGAAAAGAAAATATAATAATATATTTTTCACAAAATAATAAAATGGTGCAGATGGCTTGCTGGAGCTTATTCATTCAATAAGGAAACTCGTCGGAAACCAAAAACAAAACAAACAGTCTGTGTTGAAAGAACTCATGGACAGTAAAGGGAAGAACGCAGTAAAGATGCTCAAAAAGGAAAAACGTACGTGTATAGTTTTTATACATATAAATGATGTATCTTCTCATACGTGTAACAATTATCGAAATTTATCCTTCAAGGTGTTGACAACAGAGAATGTAAAAATAAAGACATTGAAGATAATGGAAAGTAAGCATCCTCTTTCGTCACGTGATGATGATTATTCTCTGGTGGAACTCAATTGCTGTGATAAAACTGCCCGCTCTTTTTCTTTGTCCAGTCTATCAAATCTCACTTTCTTTTGTTTACCTTTTTGACTTTCCATGCAGTTGTGATATTGTTTGAGTCTTTATACTTTAAAAGGATCCTACCATCTAAAATGAAAATTTGTTATTTGTTTATAAACCAGGAAAAACAAGATTGCCATCTGACTTTTTTGACAGAAGTGAATCACTGCTATGCAACACTGCAAGAACGTTCGCAAAATACAGCCGCCATTACAGCCTTTCGCTTCGCTCCTTCGATCCAAAATTCAGTTATAGCGTCCAGTCCCCACGCGCTGTGTGACGTTGAGTGGACTAACGAATATAGAAAGACTGTACTCACCCAGTGGAGATCCACTTGTTCTGACCTTTTTAAGGCTTGTTAAACACATTTATCTATACCATGATCAACCACAAGTATAAGAGAGGTAAAATAACAAAAAAGTGTAATGAAATTCAAATCCATTTCCACAAACAAAACATTTTACTCGAATTTCCCATGAATCGACTTTTCGGTCATTTCCCAGAAGCAAAATCAAAATAAACTTTCGTATTTACCAGTCAAATGAAAAGGTCCAAACCAAATTAGCAATTAAGTCTTGAATTGAAGTACGCGCCAGGCTTCTTTCTTATTTATTCTCACCAAACTGAACTCTCTAGTATGATAGATCAACTTGGCGTTTATCATTAGGGACTGGGGGCTACTCCGAAGTTTGTCTTGATGAGGAAGAAGCGAATTCTCGGAAAGACCGTACAATATTAAAAAATAATTTGGCTGATTATCGACCCTTGCGGGTTTTCTTTTTATACCTTTTAAAATATGGGGATGTTTTATTTATGGTCTGAGGAAGTGTTTTACAGAATATTGTTTTAGATGGTAGGATCCCTTTAAGGAACTAGATTTTGGCGTTTTTAGGGGTCATCCGCGAAATTTTGTATTTTAAGCCAATTGTAAAATTTAATGCCCACTAATATTTTTTTTTTTATTATTATTTTCTTGTGGCAACATTTACAGAATTTATTTTTGCGATTTTTCCCTTATTCGCAAAAATTTCTTCCGCACAAACCTTTCAAAATTGATCTCAAAAATTTCTTTTTGCAAAATTTTTCAAATTAATGTACTACTAGTAAACACATGAAAAGAGGTTCATATTTCTTTTACTGCTTTAATTCAGATAAATTTCTTGAATCGATCCGCAAACTATAACATGAGATAACAAAGCGCAAAAATTTCTTCCCTCAGTAAGATATCTAAGATATATTTTCTCTCTCTCTCTCTCTCAAATTTATAAATGAGAAAGCAATCGCGAACTTCCTAGCTTAGAAATAAATTATATTGTTTCCCTCTGAAAACTGTACACATTATTATTTCGTTAGCATTCCAATATTTCAACATCTTAATAATACTCTTAAGGTCCATTTAGGTTTTGTTAGCGTTCTTAACTTTCATTCTTAACTTCTAGACGAATGAACAAAGCGCTGGACGATTTGAAAAATCCAAAAGGAGATTTATACTGCTTGGTGAGACAATTCTATGCCGAACCGTATGCAAATGGTGGTAATTCCTCCTGCTAGATGTCACGTGACGGATGAAATGTGAAAGTGTGTATTTCCAGAAGAAGTAGGATGATCAAGAGACGTCTAATACCTAACATCTATCTATACATATGAAATAGTATATATGGCAGAAGCAAAGCTGATATACACGGATGATATCTACTTATCTTTTAGACTAACTTTCTCGTACGAAACAACTATTGTGAAATTCATGCGACTAATCAGTTAACTATATGAAACGAAAAGAAAATATTGCTCCAAAATCTCAAAAATTTTGCCCTGTTTTATTACATTAAAATTTTGGTAATTTTCGAGAAAGTTGGTCCCGCAATAATACAATGGTTAATCTCCTCTAAGTAGTTAAACGATCACAAAAAACACAAGATGTGACTCAGGCTTTAATAAGAATGAAGAAAACAGTAAAAAGGTTCTGGAATGATGGAACTGGCAAAAATCGGCGAAAAGGAAGAATGCATACAAAACATTGAGAAAAATACAAACTGTGTGAAGGTGGTGCTGCAATCACACACAACTAGAACTCAACCAAATCTGTCCTGTATGTTTGAAAGCTATAACCAATCTCCGTTCCTGATCTTTTGTGGCAAATAAATATCTGTCATAAAGGAATATGAGATTGAGTCTAGACATTCAATTTCTGCTTTTTTCCCGTTTGCCAGTAATAACTCAATTTGTTCTCTGTATTGTGGCTGCTGGGAAATATAAGGTCTTTTCAGAAGATCACTAGCTTTCTTTCTATCTGCACTGGTCAATGGTATCAAAACATCCTCAGAAATGCTCATAAAGGCTATATCTTTAGGATGTACACCCAACCATTCCAATGTAGGGCATGTCAGTTTACAAGCTTCGTAAGACAATGCAAATGAACCATATTTATAAATGCACATTATTTCAATGCCGTGTGGATCAGCATCGACAAGTGCAAATGTTGGAATTTGAAGGACATCAAACAATTTACGAAGTAACATTCTTGTATTGATATCTGGAAAACCTTTACCTGAAATAGAAATGACATTAAAAGCAGCGTTAAAAAAATCGGCCAAACACAACAACTAGGATGGTGCTGGTGGGGTGCTGGTCTGCTTTAGTGCACAACATTAATAATTATGTAAGGAAAAATAAGATCGAATTTCAGAAGTTACCATCACTGATAATACTCTAGGGAATTAAATATCTGCGCAACAAAAGAATGTGGAATTAAAACAAATGAGCAATTTCCATTGAATTTCCAGAATAACGGAATGCGAAAGATAGTGTAATTTTTTTTACTTGAAAATGTGGAACATTACATGGAAGAAAAGTCGTCCCCTCCCACTATCTCAAACATCGGGCTATCTCGGACAAAAGTCTCCGTCCCTTCAGCATTTTTGGTCAAATAGCCCCGCTTCCGCTACTCGAACCACTTTTTAGGTTCCTACAACACATATCATTCACTATTTCGAACTGTTTCAGAAAATTCAGTTCGCAAAACCATCCGATATTACGTTATTTGCTCATAAGCAACATTTAACCCCTCTTTTCGAATGTTTCCGAATCACGTGTAGAAAGCAGCTAGAGAGGACTTTGTCAGATAAATGTTATGGGATAAAAGACATTGAAAAAAGAAAAATTGAAAACATCTCGATTTTTTTTCTCGGTCCCTTGGGAGTTCGAGATAGCGAGAGTCGACTATAATTTAGAGTGACCCTAGATAAACAGATCTTCAGAACCTGCGAATAAAGCTCATTGCTTAAAAATGCGAGTTTCGAATTCGAAGCAAATTCGCAAACGCAAACCCGATGAGTTTTCAACTTCAAAATTTGTGAGGAATGAAATCTCATACCCGTTAATAATATGCAAGGTCCCAATGTTTCATTTATGTGGCATTCGACAAGCCTTTGAAACGTTGCTTCTTTTTCTATAACCATGATATATTTTGCGTCGGATGTAATGTCTTGCAGTTCTTCAATATGGTTAGGAATTTGTACCCCTTCATCACAAGATATACTTTTGCCATTAACGTTGAATTTCAAACAACCGTAGACAGATCCCTTTGAGGAAGATAAAATATTTAATGAATATCTAGGAACTCCTAACATACATGATATATCCGACATAGCTTCATCAACAACACGTTGAGTCTGAAAAAGGTTAACATTAGAATAATAGACATCTCTTTTAGTAGAATGTTTATTTGACACAAGCAATTTGTAAATTACGGTCAAGCATTCCATTATGATGGTATATCTTCTCAAGGAAAGTTCGTTTTGCAGTGAAATCTCATGTCTCGTTACGTTATCGACCATTTCGATTCCCTTCTCTTCCGAATAGACAGTGTTCAGTCCACTACCCCGTTTGTTTAAAGTAAAACCAGGCAAACTATTGTTTTTTAACGAAATGAAAAAATCTAGAATAATCTCTTCTATCTTCAAGACTATTTGGTCTTTTGGTTTATTTTCGGTTTTATGAATGATGTGTGATGACGATGACTCGGATTCCTTTTCTTTAATTCTTTCCAAAACTTTTACTCCATTGGTTTTTAAACGCAGATCGTCCGAAAATGTTTGCAATTTATTCCAAAAAAGTGAATGTGACATATTCAATAAATAACCAATATCAGCAGTCAAAGGATTCTCACAAGTCAGTTTCTTTCAGAAAGTAAACTTTGTGCACATTTTGAATTTCGCGCTTTAAATGAGCACACGTGCTAAAGAAAATTTATTAATCAAAAATACAAAAATTTCTTCATGGAAATGTGAGCACTATCATAACAAATAATCGCAAAAAAAATAATATTCATAACAAATATGGTGGCGAAAGTTAAAAACAAGCTAGCATGTTGTTCTGATCAGTTCCGATCTTTAATTTACAACTCATCATCATGACAAAAAGCAGTTGATATTGTGTTATTGGATTTTTATTATGGAAAAAACAAAATATGATGTAGTCCACCAAGGAGAGAGTTACATGGAAAGGGAAAGGTGGTCAAGGAAAATCGAGTTCTTGTTTGCATGCATTGGATTTGCAGTTGGTTATGGCAATTTTTGGCGATTTCCTTTCAAAGCATTAAAAAATGGTGGAGGTATGATGAATGAAGTTTTCTCTGCTCTTATACACTCAGGGTAAACTCTTAATTTGGCAATATCAGCCAAATTTAGAGAATTCGGTTATTTAGGAGAATTTTGGTTGCTAATTTTGGTTGAAATTTGGTAGTTAGAAAACACTACGCACAGCTAATCTTTTCTATTCTACATATATTCGCAAACATTTTTGAAGGTTTTTCCAACAATGTGTGAACACACTGTGAATAAATTATGAGAATTTGGTGAGAATTGATTCACGCATTCGGCATAAAGATGTAATTTTTATATATTGACCTAATTTGGCGATAACAGTTTGTGTTGTGTAAAAAGCAATGAAAGGCTATCATATTTTCAAAATCAAGCCACACGCTGGTAAATGGATGAATGTTTTACTATTAAATTTTACTATAATATTCACCGCTTGAAAAATATAATTGCGTTCACTTGAACAACAGTTTACACCTAATATGGTGATTGGTTTTAGACATGAAATTCTATGGTTTAACAAACAAAAAGACGAGATAGTTATTTCGCAAAGGAATACGAGTCTCATTGCAGAATATTTGTTGTTTTGGGACATTCATTTAATTAAGCTATCATTCTCCAAGTTTAGTGATTGTAATTCTCCTACTAGGCATTTATCTTAACTAGGCTGTGCCGCCAAATTAAGATTTTACCCTACTATTATAGGTACCACTTTAATCTTCGCTAAAGGCTCCTTGAAACTTTTCTTATTTTGTATTCTTTATTACAACTAAATGCTCTCTTTAGCTATATATATTAATGACAAAAACATTTTGTCCGTCACTCAGGGTGCTTTCTTGAGCACACTGTCATACGGAATTGAGGAAGGAGAACTCATTTTTCTAAAAAATATTGATTAATCTCTGTGTTTACATTCATTTTTAAACCACTATTATGCCATCAAATCTTTTCTTCAACCCCTTGGTAATTCTTCTATTTTGAATTTTTTATTACAGCCAGTCTCCTTAATAAAACAAATCTAAAATAAGAAATTAAGAAATTCTTAAAATTTATTTCCTTGTTTTTTACAGGTGCCTTTCTTGTTCCATTTGTTTTATGTCTTATTTTGACTGGTATTCCTTTGTTTTTGATGGAATTGTCAATTGGCCAATATTCACAATCTGGTCCATTAAAGACTTGGAACAAGATCTGTCCTTTGATGTCAGGTATATAGACTTTTTGAAAGTTATCATAATTTTTAATTATTACTGGATAAAATTACTAAGTACATACATACATATTGATTATATTAAACAGAATTCACGTTGAAAAGACATTTTTTATTTTGAATTGAAATTTAGTAGACGTCTTCTGAAAGAAATTGTCATTAGACACTTGGTCACTTGTGAATTCATAATTGTCCTGTTACATAGAAACTGTACATGAAAATCTTTTGTGTTTTCAAGTCACGTGTAAAGTTTCTTTTGGGCTGTACTGTACACACAAAATCCTGGTTATTACTACAGAGTTCATACAGGACCTGGAAAATCGGGAAATCCTGGAAAATTCATTGAGTCAGGGAAAACCTGGAAAAGTCAGGGAATTTCTTTTAGATATCGAAAAGTCAGAATTTTTATTTTTTTTGATTGGTTTTGTAGCACACTCTTCATTTATAATGTTTATTGTCCCACCAATTTTGTATGTCAATCGGGAACTTAGTCCATGTCTTTCTACACACAATCACCATAATTAAACACATTTGGTCTGACTGCACTTAATCGTCGATTTTCGTAGAGTCAATTTTTAGTTACAACATAACATTTATCATTGATTAAGTTGGTGGATTTATATTTCATTTTGATCTATGTTGCTAGTTACGATTCTTAACTCAAATCTCAGTTACATTCAAATCTCAGCTTTAACTTCAGTCGTAAAGTTTCCTAATCAAATGCCTAATGCATTAGCCTTTGAAAAGTACATGTAAATTTATGTTGTTATATATTTGTATATGTTGTTCATATTATTTATGACAACACAATTAATATTATTTATATATGTTAGATTTGTAACATGTAAGAATTTTAATAAACAAATATTTTGTTTAGCATCTGCATCATTTTTGAGTGTCATTTTAGTCATATAAGGTCCTTATTGACAATCAAACATTATACTAATAACTTTACAAGTGGTGTTTTTCATTGTCAAAAAATCATCATAAGGAAAACCATCTGATTTGAAAGAAAAGTCAGGGAAAAGTCAGGGAATTTTATTTGGAGAACCTTGTATCAACCCTGTACTAATAATCACATGCTTTAGAGTACACTTGATTTAATCACAAATAACACCAAGAAATTGCTGTAATAATCTGAGTGCTTAGGACAACAATGTCACCAGCATCAAATTTTTAAAGAGCATATAACACATTTCAAAGTAAATCAGGTTCTTTTGGCGTCATTCATTCACCAGTGCAAACAACCATCGGAATAGCTTCTTTTATTTGAAAATTGGATTGAAAGATTTTAAAAACTAGATACCACTCCATTGTATGCGTGAGAAAATAATACACATTAAAAAAATCAAAACAATAGATATGTCCAAAAAGTACATGAACGAGTACTGAAAAAAATTATGTTCCAAGAGTCATTTAGCCAATCAGATTTGTGTAATTATGTACTGTTGATGATTAATTTATGTTGTGGGAAAATCATAATGCACAAAATTAAATGTTAAGTCCGGAAATTATTGCAGGGAAAATTATTAATGGTAGTGCTCGCCTCCCAGACTGTGAAGTCGGGGTTTAAAACCTGGCAGAGTCATGTCTGCGACTGTAATAGTGTGAATCGATTTATTCAGCTTAGCACTAATGATTGTCTTAGGATTAATGATTGTCTAGTTGAGCGGTTGAAGTATAGCTGCAACTTCTGTAGCATAAATGGGGGCTTAAAATGCTATAGGACCTCCTGGCACGACCCTCAATGATAGCACTTCTATAAGAACTGGCAAATCTATCCTGGTTAGATATTAGCATACAAATAATTAACAATAATAATATAAATAACAATAGTGTGAATTCATTTTGTCCTTATCAGTGCTTCTTCTAGAATATTAATGAAGCTAAATCATTTTGAATGAAATTAGATTACATTAATGATTTTATTTTATTTTGACAACAGGTCTTGGATATTCCATGGTTATTGTTTGTGCACTGGTGTCAATCTATTATAATGTCATCCTTGCTTGGAGCTGTTTTTATTTTTTTAATTCATTCAACCCTCAACTCCCTTGGGTTGGTTGTAATCACAAATGGGCTTCTGATAGCTGTCTTGATCCATTTAATGTTGGTAAAGGAAATATGACCCTGATAATAAATATGACCTCACCAAGTAGAGAGTTTTTTGTGTGAGTTTCTTCTTTTTGTTACATAGTTGGAAGGGAGAATGCCTGTTTGTTCTTTTTACAAGAAGTTAGTAAAAGTTTAGAAACATTTTTATTTTCCTTTTCTAGAAATAATGTACTAGACATTAGCAATGGCATTCATGATACTGGTGCACTGAATTGGAAACCAATGTCCTGTTTGATTTTAGCCTGGATATTAGTTTATTTTTGCATATGGAAAGGTATTCGTACAACTGGAAAAGTGAGTATATTTCAGTTTAGCAATCATTTACGAGATAGTTGTGTAAATTGGTAGATAACTCTAGATGTGTGTAATTGACAAAAAAGTATATGTATGAATAAAATTATATGTATGAATAAAATTATATGTATGAATAAAAAGTATATGTATGAATAAAATTATGCAACTTAGCCATGGTTCCATCAAATGTTGTAGGAAGTCAAACAAATGATACAAAAGTACTGTACAACACTCAAATAACACCAACAAACTTTTAAGAATTGGTTATAATGTATGACAAAGTCTAGCTGTGCAGTTTCTGGATTGCATTAATGAAATCACTGACAAAAATAGACACTAAAATTGTCTAAACTGAGATTTGGATCACAATACTCATTTTCATTTCACCATAATATTCTTCTAAAATTTGAAACAACTCTCATTTAAATTCAACTTTTTTGCATATAGGATCTAAGTTCAACATTACATCATCATTCTTTTGTCATGCTTTTTTTGGAGTGTTTCCTTTCGAATTTTGCAAGTATTTCATTTGATTTTCAATTGGGTTTTTTTCATATACTAAATGATTTAATTTTAAGTTATATTAATTGTTTATATTTTTTACCTTTTATACTTTTGTAATCCATTTTTATCTTTGATTGATAATAAAAAGATACACATGCTACTGGTGTAAAAGACATTGAAAAACGAACTTAAAATGATTCTTTTTAAATACTTTTTTCAGAAGACTAAATTGTGTTGTTGTGATATATTTTTGTTGAATTTTCAGGTTGTGTATGTAACAGCCACTCTTCCTTACATCATGCTCATAGTATTCCTTGTGCAAGGCTTGACATTAAAAGGATCCATGCAGGGAATCAAGTTCTACGTTACTCCAGTATGGGAAAAGTTACTTCAGCCACAGGTGAGAGTTTATGAATTTAATGTAAACAATTTTTAAAATAATTTCTTTTTAAATAGTCCTAAAAATGGATCGATGCTAGTCATATATATATTTTTTCAACAGTTTTGAAACTCATTTTTGTTATATAGGTTTGGGTCGATGCAGCATCACAAGTCTTCTATTCATTAACGCTTGGGTTTGGTGTCATGTTAACATTTTCAAGTTACAATAAACAAAACAACAATGTCTACAGGTGAGTGGTATTATTTGCAGAAGGCAAAACTAAGAAATACATTGAGACATTTTTCAGTTTATTTTTCCAGCAACCAAAATGTGAACTATTCAAAATTAATATTTCTGTCTATCTGTAGAACATATTTGTCAAATATTTTATTTTAGAGATGCATTTCTTATAAGCATCATAGATGCTCTCACAAGTATATTCTCTGGTTTTGTTGTTTTCGCTATTATTGGTTACATGGCTGAAATCCAACACAAACGTGTTGATGACCCATCCATAGCTACAGATGGTATAATCTAGTTTCCTCTTTTTTATTTTCTATCGACTGCAACAAACTTAGGAGTGAGCTTTTGTAGTGTAGAGTGCGTTGGATTAGACCTACTAGTTAGTTGGCTAAAACAAGGTTATATTTCTGCGCTATGTTCTTTGTTTAAGCTCTATACAGTAAATTCTGAGAAAGAAATTTGGAGTGTTTAGTTTGACTTGTACTATATGTTTTTAGGTCCTGGTCTGGTTTTCATAGTATATCCAGCAGCTTTAGCAACATTACCTCAGTCTAACATATGGTCGATTGTCTTTTTTCTAATGCTAATAACACTTGGTTTGGATAGTCAGGTTAGAAAAAGTTTTAAGAAGCCATGGAAGTATAGTTGTATAAACATTTTTACATAAACAGTCTTTTTTATTGTCATTTATTTCGTTGCCAAGTGTTTGGAGACCTTTTAGGTCAGTACATTTGATTCATCTGTCACACCAGAATGTTTTTCGTAGAGAAGACAAGCAATTTTTATATTGTGATTGTGTTAGGTTCATTAAAAATTCTCAATTACTAGTTTGGACAAGTAGAGCTTATATGTGCTTGCATCATTGAAGAATATCCAAGACGACTGAAGAAACACAAGGAATTGGTAGTGTTATGTGTTTGTACGGTGCTCTGTTTATTTGGACTATTATGTACAACAAAGGTTTGTAATTTTAGCAATTACTTAAGCGTCAAAATTTTTGCGTGTCTTAAATTTCGCGAAACCAAAACGCCGCAAAGATTTTGGGGAAAATTCAAAGCAAATTCATAATAATAAATAATTAAAGCAAGATTTAAATTGGATTAGTATTGATTTTATTCTTGAGGAAAAGAATGATTCGCGAAAGTAAAAGCCCTTAAAAATGATTATTATTTGGTCTTTTGACGGTACTTCAAATTTCATGTAAATAAAAAGATCATCTTGCTAATTGGAAAATAAAGTCAAATAGAAAATTTATATATTGAAAATGTATTTGTTTCTTTCTCTGACATATTTACTTTAAAACCGAAAACAACAACAAAATGATGAATATTATTGATATCTGACCTCGTGTGATTAAGGTGGAGTTTTTTTTCGATTTGTTTACTTTCAGAGTGGCATGTATTGGTTTCATTTAATCGATACATATTCTGCAGGCTCATCACTTCTATTTCTGGGGTTTTGTGAAATTATAACTGTTACTTGGATTTATGGTAAGTATATTTTCGTACGTCTCAATATCTCGCTGGTACCTTCCCACCAGTATCTTCCCACCAGTATCTTTCCATGATGCCTGGAATAATAGAAGCATAGAAATAGAATAAAACAATAGAAACATTTTGATTACTTCGCGTATTTATTGATTAGGGGCAGAGAAGTTTCGTTGTAATGTTGAATGTATGGTTGGTTTTCCCATTTCAAAAGCTTGGATAATCATATGGAAATTTATCTCGCCGCTCGTAATTATGGTATGTTCACTGTCCACTTTATATTTTAGCATTATTTCGGTGCATGCGCACAAAACTATGCAACAGACTCTTCGGACGTCGAAATAAAGTTGTTGTGTCACGTCATGTTACGTAACTATTTTCATCGAATTAACTTTCGATTCGGCTGACGTCATTTTGTTGGTTATGAGGTGTCGTTATAAGGTGATTAAACGTTCAGTTATTCAATCAGCAACCATGATGATCATTCGTTGCCAACATAGAATTCAAACAATTATTTGTTGACAAACTATTTCTATAACAACTTGTGCAAATGTTTTTGAAAGAATTCGAATTTTGCTTGTTTGCCCACAGCGTCCTTTATTGTGGTGATCTTTATGATGACACAATTTCTTGTTGATGTACAAACCTGACACGGAAAAAGATAACTTATGAAAATATCAACAAAACAAAACCTTTCAACTTAGTTGTTCGTGTTCTCCTCAAGTCTTATGTTTTCTGTTTTTGCTACCGTCATTCTCATAATCCGTTCGGTTGATTGATTTGATGTTTTGGTTTAGTTAGGAGCAATAAATGGTAACATTGCACCATCATTTATTAACCTTGCTTACATATTGTGTGTTGTGTCCGGTGTTTTGTAAAAACTAACGGTTATTCATCAAAATACCTTTCCATGTTATGACGTCACCCGCCATCAATGTTATCTGAATTCTTAGGCAAAGACAGGGGCGTGTATCGTAGATAGGGGCGTGTATTGTAGAATCAGAAAGTATTGATGATATCAAATTAAATTAAATTTATAATCGTTTAAAGATAATTAAAGTCATAACTATATATAGTTTAGCTGGAAATTCAGTTTTTCGGCCTTGCTTAGTTCTTGGCACAATAATTTTTTTCAATTTCAGGTTTTTTACATCCCCATTCATATCAAGTTTTTCGAATGTTTACAATCATGGACAAAACTAAAGAATATTCTGTAGGTCTATTTTAAAATACACAAATACCATTCCCTGTCTTCTCAACAACTGGCTGGTTTGACGTCATTAACTCGCAGAAAATCAACCTTGTTGGGACGGAATGCGGATGAATGTAATTGCCTGTAAAAATTCCAATTTTTATCTATAAGATTGTTACACAATATTTCTAAACCACGAGGCTATGGACAAATGTTTGACGATGGAGAACAGTGACGTCAATACCATGATAACTTCAATACCATTAAAACGTCTGTAATAATTTTGATCAACGAAATTAGAACAAAATTTTGCTTGCAGTTTTTAACTATTATGTTGGCTTTTATAGGTGCCAAACATGTCGCGGAAGTTCATTAAGTTTCCTTTTGCTCAATAGTTTGCCATCAATGCTTTACCTTTCATGGTTTAGGGTATTTTTTTGTTCGGTTTATTGAAACATACGAAACTAACATACGAAACATCTTATGTTTATCCTGATTGGTCAGAAGCTGTTGGATGGCTGATGGCTGTGTCATCAATGCTTTGTGTACCACTAGTGGCTATGTATAAATTCGCTCGTGTTAATGGTTCATTAAAGGAGGTGAGAGTAATCTACAATGTCTTTTTTCTGTTAGTTTCGATGCATCATAACCTCGAATAATTTGACATGCAAAAACTTTTATTATCGTTATTTTAGAGGTTCTATGCTGTGACAACATCCACTATAGATGATTACATATTAGAGGTGAATGGTCAACAAGATCACGATGGTCAAAATTCCGTCATGACGGTCGAAACCTGTAGCTAAGATATGATATACGAGGAAAGAAGTTATAACAATTCTCTGAAATTTTACGTTGTACAGGTTTCGTGGTACGGGTTTCTTTGTACAAGTTTCGGTGTGCAGATTTGACTGTTGTAATGTCAACTTCAACGGCATACCGGAAAAGTGGGATCTTTTGCATCTAAACCCAGGGCCTAGATCCTTTACCTAGTAGCCTCTTACGTAGGACCCGAGACCCCCGAGACCCGAGGTACCTTTTCAAATTACCATTAGCGGATCCTACGTTAGAGGGTACTAGGTATAGAGTCCTACGCAAAGGGTCCTGGTCCAAGGTGCAAAAGTTCCTAGGTTCCAACTTTTCCGATATGCCAACTTCAACTTCTTGTTTACATCCATTATTTACCTAATTTGAAAATTCTGATGATTTGATAGATTCTCGGCCTAATATTTATTTTTATTTAAAAAATGTATTTGTATATATTTCGCAGTTGACGAATAAAAAATGTTTGTAAGATATTTCGTGAAATAAATCTCCAGATGATATTCGTCATTCGTAATTTATAAAAAACCCTGAACTTGAAAATCATCATGAATCATTTTAGAACATGGCTTACTCCATCGCTGTATATTTGATAAGAAGAGAGCTGGCGGTAATGTTCCAATCGCGTGCACTAGCTATAGATCAAAATCATTCGCCAATCTTATCTATAACCTAGACTGCAGCTAACTCGCTATTTTCTATACACTTTGGTCGATTTTGATCGTGCTTATGAAAAAGATTGGGAATCATACAAACAAGTAGGTAATATTTCAACCGTTTGCCCAAATGTGTTATCGGATCCCAAGCACCAGTACGAAAAAATCGACCGAAGTGTGTGTAGGTCATACATGCGAGTATGCGGCGGCCTAATAGGCTAATTTAAAAGGGCTCTGATAAAATATATTCTAAGATAGTGTCTAGCCTTTAGTATTACCATGCTTGCCTTTTGGTTTGTATATGCTATATTAGGGCGGATCGTTTCTCATCAAATTGCCAGAGAAATTGGTATGAAATCATCACTCATCATATCGCAGAAGAAAATGGCGATAGCATTCCCTTCTTTTATAGATATGCGGAAATTATTTTATCGTGGTCAAACGTCCTGTAATCTAAAATATGACTGTTTTCAGTTTATAGTTTCAGTAAGACAGTCCACGTACTGTTAGTGGTTTTGCGGAGAGTGAATTTTTTAAGAGGAGGAGAGTCTTAACTACTTACAATTTAAATTCATGGAGCTCGAACCAAGTATAAACTTTTTAAGTTATTGACAGAATGACATGTGATAACTGATTTTCAATTTGCTTTGGTTATGTTTTTAGATTGTTAATTTGCCTTGTCAATTATTTCCAAAGTACTATTAAAATATTAGAACTAGTTATTTAATATGAAGTGAAGAGCCATAAAAATTGTAATGTAAAATAAACAAACTTTGTGCATGGGGAGAAAAACTACAAGGAAAAATGCCGAAGAAAAAGAGTGGTGGTCTATTTAGTTGTTTTGGTGGGAGCAGTGATGATCAGCCCGATATCAGATATGAGCCTGAAGGAGTTAACTTGCAGGCTAGAGAACACGATGTTCCTATGCCGGACATTTCAGAATTGGATGAGAAATTTGCTGAGCTAGTAGTAAGTAACAAGTTATTCTTTATTGCTTTCCTTTCCCCTAGAAATTTAGTGGTACAGATTTAAGAAATTCTCCCCTCATGGCACTAACCATGGAAAGCCATGCTCCTAGTGCAGTTTAAAAATTGATAAGTTAAATGTGTGGTGGTGTAGTATAAAATCGATATATATATATATATATATATGATATATGTTGTAATATGTTTTGAAAGGTTCTACGGCACTGCAACTGTGAAAATAGATAGAAAAACATGATCAAAAGTATTACGGGAGATACATAAATATATCAAGTCTTTCGTGGAATTTGAATGTTTATATTCGAAAAGATTTTCTCCCTAACAGCAATTTAAAGCTCTGAAAACTCAATGAAATGACATTTCAGATCAGAACGAATGTGTTCTTGTGTCAGTGTTTATGACTGATGATTACGGCTCATTGCATTGTATTGCATTTTTTAATTTTTATCCTCCTACCCATGAAACATATATATATATATATATATATATAGTACTGTTATAAATAATTGTCATGTAAAGCAAAGACTTTTTGAGATTCTGGTATTATTTCTCTATTTGTTTGCAAAAGTACGATACATATTTCTTATCTTCACATTTCCCCCTAAAAGAATAGAATTTATGAATCACAAACTTATAAAACACTTTTTTTCAAAAAATTGGGTGTTATGATTCATGCATTTTATAAAACTTATTTACAGTGATTAATCATTTAATGGAAATTTTTTACATTTTGCTACTCAATATGTAAAAATAATTGGGGCATAATGAAAAAAGAATATTGTAACAGCTTATCAGTTCCATGGATTTAACAGTTTTTCTGTTGAAGGATATGCAAATATTTCTTATTGTATTCAGCCAGAAGCCAATAGAAATTTATTTTAATAGAAATATTTTAACAGATTAAATCTTTTTATGCACTTTGATTTACTTTGGCCGCAACATGTATAACTGAATGACATTCATAAAAAGATTTTAAATACTTAAGAAGTTCAAAAATTTAAGAAATCTATAGAAGAAATTATTTAAATTTTTGTTTTAATATTAATCAGCATGTTTAACTTATCAACATTTTGAAGATCAACTATTAACACATTATGATAAAAAATGATATTCCAACGTGTTTGTATATCCTGTTGTGAGGATTACATCTGTAAAGACACTTAAAAGCAGTGATCAATTAAATGTAATTTCATATTTGTTTGCAAAATAAAGTATTGTGTACTTTAATTTCTGCTCCTGTAAACATTGCGAAACATACAACACACTTTTTTTATCTGCAATTCAGTAATGAAAAAATAAAAAATAAAAGTGCCAATAGAACGAACCCAAACAAAAATGTTTTGTTAAAATAATTTTGTTTCAAATAATTTTGTTTGATAATTTCTATTCAGATTTTAACCATGAAAAGTGTTTCTTTCTGCCATATGCTTATCTTTTAACATATGCTTTTATGAAGCCTGTATTATTTTAAATGAAAAGCCAAAAAATGTGTTTAATTATAAATAGAATGATTCACTTTTTGAGTCACTTATAATTTTAAAACTCCCTTGTCTGCAAATTTTGGGCTGACCCTTTTCCCTAGAAAAATAAATAATTATTTCTAGGATTATTATTATAATTCAATATTTATGTTATCATCAATGTAAAGTACTGTATTAGAATAAATTCCATTGTTATTAATGGTCTACCTGTAAAAATAGTTAAAAATATTATACTAAAATTGGAAAGCATAAAAGAAAAAATGGTTGTTTGAAAATCTTTTTTATGAAAAGATGAAGACAATGAATTCGGTTAAAAAAAACTGTGACTCTTGAATCCTTATTCTTGAATTACTCTTGAATCTGAAAAAGGACCACTCATTTTGTTGTTAGAGTTTGATTTCTGTTTTTGAAGCTCAATCAAATTTAGGAGTCAGTTCATTTTCAAAAAAAATTCCAACCGATTTGTAAGCATTTAATGAACCAATGTATATAACTCCGATTAATATATATATAATATATATTATATAATATAATATAATTATAGAATATAATAATATTATTTATAATGTATATAACTTAAGAGAAGAAATTTTCATGGGTATTTAAGTGCATGAATTTTGAAAAAGTGAATTTCAATCGAGTAATGTAACATCTAATCAAGTCAAAACATGGAAATACTTTTTTTCTTCAGAATTTTATTTCTGGATTTATCTTAAAATTCAATTTTTCCTTGGAACTTAATATATGATATAATTTTGCTAATTTAATTTTCTGTTCACAAAACTTTCTTCTCTTAATGATAATTGTCACTTTAAATTTAAACAGAATTTTAAATTTGTAAATTTATTTTCCAATGTACTTTCCAATCACAGCTACCCACAACCTCTCGCTTGCCGGGTGATTGCTCTACCAATTACACTACCAACCCGATCACATTCAATCCCTCATTCACAATAGACAAGGGAGCATAACACATTCAATTGGACCTTAATCATGTGAACCAGTGGAATGCCAGTCCATAAAAGTTGAAGATTTCATATACTAAGTTTGCTCAATTGATGTTAAGACTTTCTTTTTAGGATGAGCTAGATTTGACAGCAATTCATCGAAAGGCAATGTTTGATTTGTCACCAGAGAAAAAGTGGCAAATATATTGCTCAAGGACAAAGGTAAATGTATTTATTTCAAAAGGTAACTCAATCAAAACAAGCAGATTTTATTTATTGCAACAATTTGTTTTCTGTTTACTGCAAAACTGAAACTGAAACTTTATATGATGTCATTATGTTTCCGCCATTTATCATTTTTCATTCCCTATCTGAATGGCAAGTATTTGATGGCTAATAGCGTAATAGCTGTAATTAACATTAATTTTCTTGCTATTTATTTTGAATTAACTTAATAATATCTTCATTATGATTCTTATAGATTAATCAATTAGAATAAAATGCATGCTCTCTTTTAAAGCTCCTCTGTCCTTACGAGGAAATGTTTTCAAATTTTTATATAGCATGGCAAATTAATTTTATTTCCTGACAAATCTAAAATATTGTTTTGTTTGCTAAGATTTGAAAACTATCTTTTCATTAGTATGTCACCAAGGAGATATCAAAATATTTTAACAGGTCACTTAATAATTATATTCAACATGCGAAACTAGAAATTGCAAATAATGACTTTCAACAGAAAACAATACAAAGATTCCTGCTAGAAATTTCAAAGTAAAGTTTATCATGTGGTCATAATTTTCACACACCAAATATGAAATTCCCCAACAGAAATTCCCCAACTTCCATATCAATGGATTAAGAAATAACAGAACTCTGTTTTTTAGTTATTTCGAATAATTTGCTTTATGTATAAAAATGTTTCTTATTGGATGTTTCATAAAAGAAAACAAATATCATACTTCATATAAAAATCTCTTATATCTTTATCTTAAAATGTAATTTGACTGTATGTCATCCCTTGTCCAGCTTCTCTTGTACAGCATTATTTCCTTGCATCCTAAAATGAATTTCTCAATTCCTAATGCTGTTTATATAGGGGTGACAGATCTATTATGTTTTATTTTTACTGCATTCACAGATGTATCATGTCCTTCTCTGATATCACTTTTAGGGGCAAAATGTTAGTGCTAATGCGGCACCTGAATATTATATTCAAAGACTTCATTCACTTAATACTGTAAGTAAACTTTTGGATGTAAACAAAAAGTCTGATATCCAGGTATTGTAAGGTGTGATCATGGTTGATTCCTTTTTTAGTTGTATTATCAAAAAACTGAAGAAGAAATTTTGGAAAGAACAAGATTTCTGGAGGAACTGAAAACTGCACTAAGAACACAACCAATGAGGTAGATGGTTATCATTGTACTTTGATTGATAAATCACAAACTTAACTTAAAATTAGTAGGAACTTTTGGAATCTTGAAGTTAAGTTTGCTTTTTAATTTTAACTTTGTTAATGTTTTAGTTTTGTGCAGTCCTTTTTAAATAATGATGGCTTACAATGTTTGATTGATGTATTGGCTAATATGGACTGGGAAACATGGTAAAGCTTAACATTTTAAAATTATATTTATATTTAATGATAAATTCTTATTGAGACGATAATGATTTGAAGTCCTTCATCGTGGCAACGAGGCTTAATGTGTATGTTTTGTTCAAATATGTTTTGGAAAGTGTTTCAAATATTGACCAGACATGTGGCAGAGAGAATTTAAATCAACAAAAATGACATGGGACTAAATTTTGAACAGCCATATCTCTCTTTTTAGAGCTATCTTTTGTTCTTTTTTTGTGATGCATAAACATTTTTCTCAATATTAACTGTTTGAATTATTTTAGTGAAAGTAACATCCACACAGCATGCATTGGTTGTTTGAAAGCGCTAATGAACAATTCGGTAACTTTAATGACTAGTTTTGTCTTCTTGCATTTTCTTCTCTTCTACTTTTTACGTAATTGTTGTTAATATTAGAATGGTCGCTCTGAAGTGCTTGCTCATCCGAACTGCATTAATGTAATAACTCAAAGTTTGATCACCGAAAACTTAAAAACAAAAACTGCTGGTAAGATATTTTTTCCTTTGTCTTATAAGCTGTAATAAACTGCAACATGTGTGTGAGTTTGTGTCTTTGAATTTTCATAGTTCTTGAGATTCTTGGTGCATGCTGTCTCGTACCTGGTGGTCACAAGAAAGTACTGGATGCAATGTGTCACTTTCAACAATATGCGGAAGAACGGACACGATTCCAAGTAAATCTCTACAAGTTTGAAACTGGAGTTAACTGCTTTCCTTTGATGAAAGAAAAAATAATTAATTTGTCCTCTTTTTTTAGACAATAATCAGTGATCTTGACAGAAGCACTGGATACTATCGTGATGAATTCTCATCCAAAATAGCGATAATGTCGTTTATTAATGCTGCTTTAAGATATGGCGCTGGCGCTGTAAGTTTGTAGTTTAATTGTGACACTTGTGACACAAAATGCTACTTCATAAAATAGGTTGTGGTATAGCTTTGGTGAAAACGTTGAAATATGCATTTTTTGTAGGATCACTTGGAATTTCGAATTCATCTTCGTTTTGAATTTCTGATGCTTGGTTTACATCCAATTATGGAGAAACTGAGGAAGTTGGATAATTTGACATTAGACAGGTATGCTCACCATATAGAAATTCATAAAGTATTCTATTGTAAGGGTTACACATTTGTGATATTAAGAATAAGCTGTTAACAGTTGTTTTAATGGATATAATAATCATTTTTGTGTTTATAAAAGCTATTGATTTGCTAACAAATTTCCAAAATATTTTCTGAAATAATAGATTTTTATATAGAGGTTTTTTGATTTAAAAATACTCCTTTATGACATCATTATCATGGAAATTATCCCAGTCACTGCAAAATATTTTCATATGCCAGCTTAAGTCAGAGTAACAGTTAAGAATAAACACTGAAAGTCGTCTCAGGATTTTGTAAAGACTGTTCATCATTTGTGCGTTGTTGAATTATGTGATGAATCTGGTTGTTTGTGAATGACCTTTTCTGTTTTTATTATAAAATTTTCACATTTTACGAAACTTGTATAAGTGTCTGGATTTATTAATGATTAGTAAAGCATCAAGGGTTTTTAAAAATCTGAAAGTCTTTTGTTAAACTACAAGTCAGTTACATAATTTTGGAATCGGGAAAAACTTTGAAAAAATGAAGTTTGCATTTTTGAGAATAAAGAAAAAGTTTCGGCCGTTCAAATCCTCAGAAAACAGGTAAAGAATGTTTTTTTTGTTGAAGTTTTTGGTCAGAAGGTGTTGCGTGTTAAATGAATATATTTGAATTTTATGTGGTTCAACTGATCATGGGCATTGTTGTGGTGAAGGTGACCATTCCTACTTTTTAGGCATCTGAACTTTTTTGATATGGTAAGAAATGAAGATGAGAAAGAACTTGGCAAAAGATATGGTGTTGTAAGTGTTTCTCTCGAAATTTAAATTTTGTCTGTTTTGTTCCAAACAACTGACTAGAGCAAGGAAAATCCCAAATCAATTGGTCAAAAAAATACCTAGGCTTGTATTCACAAGTTTCATGTTCGTAATTTCAGCCACAAATTGATGCCAAAAGTGCTAGCAGTATGTTGGATGTATTGAAACAGAAAATGGGTCACACAACATGCTATGTTCACTTACTATCTATACTTCAGCATCTACTCTTGCTCCCTGGTAAGTACACCTGAAAGATATCTGAATGAACAGCTGTGTGTGTATGTATTTATTTTTGTTTTCTATCTTTGTGTTAGTGGATCACAAAAAGGGATCGATCGACTATTGGAGGATTGTGGATCGAATCATTCAAGAGATATCGTTGCAACAAGTGGACGGGTCTGATCCTGATGTTGCACCTGTGGATCTGCATGTTAAATATATCATCGATAAGTAAGTTACACATGATGTTTCATCATCCAAATCATTTGTGTGTGTGTGTTTTTGCTGGATGCCTTGAAAATGTGCAAAAAAAATGAATGTTTTTTTAGGATGACTACTGACGATTTTAAAGATGATACGGTATCCAAGCTCGCAAAGAGGGAAACAGAAATGGCTGAGATGAGGAATACAATAGATAAAATGGCTGATAAATTAGATAAGGAAACTAAAGCACATGATGAACTGAAAAAGAACTATGAAGAACTTTTAGTCAGGGCACAAAAACTAGAACAGCAGTTAAATGTTGAAATGGTTTCTCGACTGAAGCTGGAAGAAGTTGTGAAAGAAGTTGGAGCTTCCATTCCTGATGATGCAAAAATTGCAAATTTAGCTAGCATGGGTGCATTGCCATTGTCCATGATGCAGCAGATATCTGGTATGGACTCAACTTCTCCCCCACCACCAGTTCCTGTTGCACCACCATTATCTGGATTTGCCCCACCACCACCGCCACCAATGATGGGTGGTCCTGGTGCACCACCACCACCTCCATTAGGTATGACGTAAATTATTTTAGATTAGATATTTGCGTTGCATATAATTTGTTTTAATAAAGGAATGAAGTGATAGCATTTTATTTGAAATTTAAATATTTGTTGAGGATTTTATGGCTCTTGTATCTAGGTGGAGGTTTTGGTCAAAATAAAAAGAAATCAAAACTACCGAAACCATCACAGCCTTTGAAATCATTTAATTGGTTGAAATTACCAGACGTAAGAGCAACATTTGTTAATCTTATAGTATAATACCCGGGAGTATTTTTCATTCGTTCTATGTTCAAGCGCATGAGTTTGTTGGTAATCGTTTTATGAGAAAATTCTAAGGAGTGATTGCTCACCTTGACAGTCTGTTGTTTTAGGTTAAATTAAAAGGTACAATTTGGGCTGATCTTGACGAATCTGCAGTAAGTCTGCTGGGTTTTTTTTTTTTTCATGTTTTCACACAAGTATTACCAACATTTCTGAATATCTCTTAAGTTTGTTGACAAACAGTGATCCTTTCTTAACAGAGAAACAGTCAGATAAACGGTTAGGATTTAAAGCGACATCAGTTTTATATCTTTATAATTCGGGATTTCTTTATTTACATAGGTTATACCATATTTGGAATTCACTGATATTGATGAAACTTTTTCAGCATATCAGAAAAAAGAGGTAATGTTTATTTCTTTGCATTGTTTTCTCTTCGCAATTCATTATCAGCAGTTTTAGCCTGGAGTACATATTCTAGCCTGCTTATTTAGGACGAAAGTACGCTTGCAATTGGTTATAGCCTAGTAACCTAGTTATTCAACACGAATAGAATCTGGTAGTCAGGTATCAAAGGCTATTAAGCATATGATTAAATAAATGTAATAAAGTAAAAACAAATCGAAATTAACAAGTTTTTTGATTTAAATAATCTTCAGTTTTTACAATAATTTATCTTTTACTCTAAATTTGTTCTATCATATTTTTATTATTGTTAGTTTTATGTTATTTGATAGTGTTTGGGGATGACAGTGAGTGTGTACTTTTTAGATATTGACGATGTTAAATATGTGACTTAAGTAATTTGATGTTTATAAATAAATATATAAATAAATAAACATTTTGTTTACAATAATACTCATTTCTTATCTCGTGTAGATGGAAACTCCCGAAGAAAAAGAAGTGGTTGTATGTAATTTCATAATTTCTTAAACCATTAAAATATTTTAAAGAGAATATTATAAATAATTATAGATACTATATATATTCACCACGAGGTAACTAAAATATCTTAATCCTTCAAACATTTAATGTTGATAAAAATCGCTTGCTCAGTTCTCTTTAGTTACCTTCACTCACATTTTTCTGCATTTTTTAATTCTCTGGTGCATTTTGACCAAGTTATACCTTCTTTTCAATTTCTTATCGATGCTGATCAGATGAGATTATTTTTCCAGAAAACTGATGACGATAACGAGGATGGTATAAGTGTGTACAGTTTAAAACCGAAAGAATTATCATTCATCGACAACAGAAGAGCACAGGTTGAACATTTAAGTTTCTCTCGCTCTATGTACCCACATTGAGTATTTACATTCCATATATACCTCTATTGAGAATAAGCATAGTTTTGCTTGCGAAACTGAAGAAACGGAATAGACCTTAAAATTAAATTAACAGGTTATTTTTCGTGTTAAAAACCTTTCCTTCATCCCGTTTCTAAGGTCATATTTTTGTGTTTATTTGTCAGAACTGTCAAATTCTTTTGAAAAAAATCAATCTTTCAAACGAAGAAATAACCATCTCTGTGTACACCATGGATCAAGATGACAAACTTAGCAAAGATATGATCGAGCAGGTTAGTGGAGATTTTCAAAGCGTCATAAGCATTCTGGTTATCATTTCCAATGGCTTCCATATTGTTTTTTTAATTTATTTTTCATAGATGCTTAAATTCGTTCCTACACCTGATGAAGCTAATCTTTTCAAATCACATGAAAATGATGCTTGTCAGTTCGCACGTGGTGATCGTTATCTATTCGAAATGAGCAAGTAAGCCTGACCGTTTATGCAAAAAAATAACCAATCAGAACATTCTACTCTATAGAATTAACCAATAAGAAAATGAGAAAGGGTTTATTATTTTTTACATCCTGTTTAGAATCCCGCACTTCGAACAGAGATTGAAAGCGCTGTTTTATAAAAAAGCTTTCAGTGAACGGATGGCAGAACTCAAACCACGGGTTGAATGTAAGTTTCGAGAGAAAAAAAAATTAACCATAGACTTTGTGATCACATGATTTCTACTTGATAACGTTTTATACATTTTTCCAGGTATTATACGCTCGTGTAAACAGGCCGCTCGTAGCAAACGTTTACGTACTTTCTTGGAACTTGTACTATGTCTTGGAAATTATATGAATAAGGGTAGCCGTGGTAACGCATCTGGTCAGTATTTTATAAATTCTCACTTAGTTTATAATAAAGTTTACAAAAGTTAAATCTCCAAAAAAAGTATTTGAAAGTTTTTTCCTGATCTGGATTGATGTTACTGCCGAAGGCTCATAAATATTTTTTGAAAAACGAGAGAATAATTCATGATTAGAAGGTCGTAACATTAGCGACTTTGCAACGGTCATTATTCAATTTTTTATTACGAATTTAAAATGAAAGACAGATGTTAACATTCAAATGTTGTGTGATTTCAGGTTTTCGGCTATCAAGCTTGAATAAAATAATCGATACAAAATCAAGTGTAGACAGAAGAGTAACCTTACTTCACTACATGTTAGAACTGTTGCAAATAAAGGTATATACGCCCTACAAACTGCCCAACCATCGCCCCTTACAAACCGCCCTACAGTCCTAAAGGAGTGCTTTTATTCGTCTTCTATTGTCGTGGTAACAACACTCTTCTTTTTTTAGTTTCCACACGTCTTCAACTTGGAAGAAGAACTGCCTGATATAAGAAATGCATCAAAAGTAAAGTAGGTAGTTATGTCATGTGTAGATCACACTGCCAATCTTACTGTTCATATGATCAATGAAATCTTGTGAATCTTACTGTTCATATGATCAATGAAATCTTGCGAACCTAACAGTTCATGTGAAATCTTTCGTTTTTAACTTTCAGTCCTAATGAACTGGCGAAAGAATTAAATTTTCTTCGGGTCGGAATAACAGATCTAGAGAAGGTATGAAAAAAAAAAAAGAATGTGTACTTTGTAATATGAGAATAATAATATGAGTTTTGACTAATCAAGTTTGTGATTGTTGATGAAAGGTGTGTTGTCTATTTCATAGGAACTAGAATATCAGAATAACATCAAAAAAAAAGAACGTCACCCTGACGACCGATTTGCAGAAACGATTGGTAGTTTCATAAAAGTCTCTAATTTCTCCATCGCAGAGGTTGTTGAGTTGCATAAAGAAATGATTGAAAGGGTATGTTTGTTAGTCAAACCATGGTCTACTAAACGAAACTATTGGAATCTCCTTTCTTGCTTATGTTGTAAATGTAAACGAGTTGACTTTTGTTGTTATCTGGACTTTTATAATTTTGAAACAACATTGTGTTCGAATTGCAGAGTTCCGTTCAAACGGATTCAATTTTCCGCTTATTGTTTTTAAAGGAAAGTTGCACTTCCACCATCCCGCCTTAGTATTGATTTTATACTGACATTAGTTCATCAGCTCCTTTAATAATAAATAACTCGAATTCTGCATGTTACAGCAACTTACTGTGAGAATTTTTATGAACATTTCTGATGTTGTATACATTGACACTTGTTTCAAGTTTTTATGATGGGTGCCTATTTATCTCGGATAGCTTTGTTTCATTTTCAGCTCAATAAAACTATTTCATTATTTGGTGAAGACTCGAAATCGATGAGCGGTGATGAATTCTTCGGGATATTCAACTCCTTTCTGGTTTCCTTTGCTGTAAGTGATTTCATCTACATTGGAGTGCATCGCAACACTCCAGCTCCTTGCTCATTTTCCGCAAGCTATTCAGTTGTTTCCATATTACAGTTCACGTTGTTGGATGTCTATCGACTTTGTGTCATCTGTCTCACATCTTTGTTTCAAATTTGATAAGTCATTTACGTTTATCGATCAATTTGATTCTATAGGAAGCAAAAGGAGAAAATCTTGCTATTAAAAAACAGAAGGAAGAAGAAGCGAAAAAAGCGCGAAATTTAGCTGAAGTACGTTCCGTTTATTCTTCTTCTACTTCTCCTGTATATTCCTATCGTTTGAAATCAATTTTCATCTTTTTTTTTCTGTTTAGCAAAAAGAAAAGGAGAGACAACGTTCTGCTTCAAAAAAGTTGATGAGTGCTGACCTGAGCACAGATGATAAGCGCAAATCAATATCAGAGCGCAGTCCAGGAGAATTTGACGACTTGATATCGGCACTACGTACTGGAGATGTTTTCGGGGATGAAATGAGTGTTTTTAATAAGAATAGAAAAAGGACTGGTAAACAGAGGAGTGCCCCTAATGCCGCAACCCCCAAGAGAATGTCAGTGACTGGCCGTGACAGGCGCGTTGATCAAGAAAGTATAGCTGAAATGTTATGAAAATAAGAAGAGGACCTTTCACGTAAATCATGATATAAACGGGACGTGATGTTTACTACGTTGGGAGAATGTTTCGTTCGATCATTATGAAATCTTCCATATCCATGGGATTCTCGTTCCCATTGGTTGAAACTCAAATGCTTCACTTAAAGAACGTTTGATCTATCAAACGAGGTTAAATCAGGTATTAGTGAAAAATTATCTAGGAATATTCTATATTTTGTACAAATTTATTTTTCCTATCCATAATTCGTTAACTTTTGCTGTTCAACGAATTTCTCCAACTTTCACAAGTTCTATAACGGCCGGTTCACATTGATCGAAAACTACTGATAATGTTTGTGTCCAGAGTAAACTTAATTTTGTTACATTGTCCACATGAAGAAGTTTAACCTCTAAACCATTTGAAGTATTTGAAGGTTTCAGTAACTTTCGCAGGTTATCACTTTGTGTAAACTGGCCCCAAATAAAATTCTCTGTGAAATTATTTTCTGAATTATTACAAAATATTTACGAATGAAAAACAAATCTTTACCTTCTTCACTGTATTTCACAATCTCTATCTTTCATGTTGTTGTTTCGATTAGTAATTTATTTCTTTCCACACATTCTCCATTTTTTTTTATATTTTTCTGTACATTTTTATGACTTTTTTTTTGAAGAAAAAACTTTGTTAATATTTCGTTAATTTTGTTTATAATTCATGTTTTTGTTACGTGATACGTTTCCATGAGAACCATGCATATATATTCTATACTTATTTACGTATTTTTGGGGAAATTCAAAAGTTGAATTTTTGACCAAACTCTAGATTAAGAACGGAGAAATTTCGTTGATTAAAAAAAATTATTCGAAGCTTCATCGAAATTTCTCGTGTTCATATTACAATGAAACACATTTTTGTTGCGACATTTTTCGACTTTTTTTTGTTACAAATGTTTTTCTGGAATATATATAAAAACCTCTTCGAAAATTATAAAGAACGAGGCTTGATAACATAATTCTGAAATTTACATAAAAATCAAGCCATTTTTAACTTTGTTCTTTTAAATTCAAAGTATTTGAATTTCGAATTTTTCTTTGGAAAATGTAGATCTAGAAGATTGGGGCGAGGACTCGACCAATCATTCTTCAGAATTAGAACTGTTTGTAAGATTCATACAAGCTTATAGAGATGTTGTTTTTGTAGATTTTAGAGCAAAAATTTTTCTGCTAATTGAAATGTTTATTGTAAGCGAAGAACGAAGATATCGCGAAAGTTATACATGGTCCTCTTTCTTATTTGTTACCCAGTGTCCTTTTGGCAATCTGAATGATCGTTTGACTGTTCTGTAAAGTATATCACTTGTTTCTCACTTGATTTTACGATAAAAATCTAATTTTTCATTTGTTAGCAGATGGTTAATTGCATGGCTAGGAAAGTCACATTACGTCACTACAGATTAAAAAATAAAGAAAAGGGAAGAAGAAGAAGAAAAAAACAAAGAAGGAGGAGATCATGTTAAAATGAAAAGACAAGTTCTTCGGAGAAAAGTGATCCAAAAAATTACATAACAGACCATTTCTTAAGCATGTGAAAAACTATTCATTCTGATGTAATCGCAGAAATAAACCAGTTTGAATTTGTGCTGAGATCAGTAAAAAATGTGCACTTATATTTTATCGGTTTTACATCATCAGTTTTGTTTTTCATTTCTGCAAAGTTTGATTCAAGTGTTTATCAAATATATTTTTCCATGTGATAAATAGATTCATGTGATAAATAGACTTTTCATATCCTATAATTCAAGGAGACAGAAGACAAATTCCTTATGATATTTCTGAGAGATAAAGAAAATAAGCCTGCCCATTTCATCTACTTTCATGAAAATCCGTTGATATGCGTGCAATTCTTTTTATATAAGCTAGATAAGTAATCGTTTATTTGTCAAATTCTAAATTCTGGGCATCTGCCACAATCGGAATTTTCGAGCAAATCAGTCCACCACTGCAGTGAAACAAAACCGATCTCCCTGACTACAAACTGAAACACGTGCGTTCACTGGTTCAGGGCCTACCATTTTTAAGTTTATTTTCACTGCAATTACTACGTAACAGGTAATCCGATTTGCAAACTCGGAAGCGAGAATGAATGACTGCAGACCAATAGGTTGAATCACCTGATAAAATGGGTTGGCCATCATCAAAATGTATATAAGATTATATTTCATCAATAATACAAGATGTTTATGTGTGACTTATGTAAAAACGTTTGTGATAATACACCTGTCCCGAATTTCTGTTTAAACGTACATCCAACCTCGTTTTAGATATCAAAATTCTGCCTCTTATGGGTGTTTAAGTAAAAGAGATCATTTCTAAGCAATATAGTTAAAGCGTTATTGAAACAATAAATCTCAATAAATCAGTACTAGATGTACTGACAAGGTGAAAACACGTATTTAACATAAATTCGGGAAGGTGTATTGGATTGATTAAGAAAGTTTGGGAAACATCTTGGTCTAACATGTAGTAGGAACTATTTGAATTGAAGAAATAGAACCTGACACAAGATATTTTTATATGAGTATTTTGCAGAATATTGCAGGGAATGACTTGTAGTACTTTTTCCAAAAGTTGTCGCTGATGCATTATTGTTACAATTACGATTAATGTTACGAAGATAGCCATGACTCCGTCTACCGACGTCTTTTAAGCGTAAGGGGTTAGGGGACCAGGGTGGTGGTGGTTGGTGGTTGAGAGGTGCCTCAATACTGCACCACAAATTGAAAACATTGCATTGCATACAAATTTGGATATTTTGCAATAAAACAGCTTATAAAAAGGTTCTAGCTGTTCAAAAACGTTAGTTCAATTAACCTTAAGAGCATTGTATGGACCAATTGAAATAATACTTCCAGATTTGTTGGCAAAAGATGACATTCACGTTCTTAATATTCGTGCTTTAGTTGAGATATTCAAAACAATGCACGACATTCATTTATTAAGAAAATATTTGTTCCAAAGTTAGTGCCCATTCCCTACGAGACGCCAATCTACTTGTTTCGTCAAAGACAGTATCCGCCATGGGGCAAATTCTGTGGCCTTTCGTAGTGGGAGTTTATGGAACAGCCTCCCCAGCTCTATTAAGGAGGTGAAATCGTTCCTCATGTCTTATGTAAGGATTAGATTCTTGTCTTATTTTATATAATTTCTCTATCTTAGTTTTCTAAATTAAGTTTATATATTTTAGACAGCTAGTGTCAGAAAGTTAAGGGTTGATATAATTCCATCCAAGTACGTGATCAACATGCAGATTTACAACTGGTCCATTTCATGACCAAAACTGGCCCTTCGTTTCCATCTGGTGACATTTGCCATCCGTTTCCAACAGGAGATGGAATGTTAGGACTCCAAAATAAGAGAAAAGTTTATCAACCAAGCTAGAATATTTTACAAACAACAAAGACAAAATACCATTGCTTTCTAATTCTTATGTTGCTGACGAAGTTTTTTGTCCAGGCTGTTGTGCAAGTTATATTGGAAAGACAGAACATACATTATTTGAGCGAATTATTGAGCATGGTTGGAGTGATAGGAATAGTGCTATACGTTCCCATATTGACACCTGTGACGGTATCGCTCATATTAATGGGTTATTAAATCTAAATGATGACGTCATTCCAAACAAATCTGATTCGTTCGTTGCTCTCACATCTCTATGGTTCAATCCAATGTTCGCATTATTGATCGTGCTAATAACTGGAACATTTTGCTGATAAAAGAAGCATTGCAAATCAAGCAAAAGAAACCTTGCTTGAGTAGTGGTCTAATGACTTCTAAGGAATTACAACTTTTCTCATTTACAGTTGACTGTCGATAAGTGGAACCCCGGATAAGTGGAACTTTTGATATGTGGAACTATTTTCGTCGGTCCCTTGGATTTGCCTTAACAAAGGCCAACTTCGGATAAGTGGAACCATTATCTTCGGTCCCGTTGAGGTTCCACTTATCGAGAGTCAACTGTATATATATATATATGCGTGTTTTTACTTGTTGTTTATCACTCTGATGATGACTTGATTACAGTCGAAATATAAGTATTTATTTAACATCTCAACTTGTTTTATTTATAATCCTACCTCGTAGATTTAAATAAAAGGAATTTATTCGGTCTCTCATATATTGACCAGTTCTGTGTGGTTTGTCAAAGATTTGGTTTGATTGCATACGGATAAAGTTTACTTTTCGGTGTTTTCATTCTATTATTTGTAACTGCGTGGATTACTTAATATACAATATCTATATATACTATATATACTATATTTATATACTGTTCACTTAACAACGGCGGATCTAGAGGGTAGTCGAAATTTATGGAGGAAAATGTTAGCTATTAAAGTATAAAAGAAATGCGTGCAAATAAGTCCATTGGTGATACAGACTGCAAACAGAAATAATGTTAATGTGCTCCTCCACAATTTTTGACATACCCTAGATCCGCCGCTACGTTCTAAAAAGAAATTCGGTTTTTCTGGAAACTGAAACGACTCGATTGTCAACTTTTAAATTTGGTATCAAATGATTAATTTTAGCAAATGTTAATATCTTTATAAGAAAGGTAGAAAAGACAAAACGAAAATTCCTCAGTTAACTCTTTTCGATTTAACTTATTTGGCCCTTAATTGGCCGCGCGTACTAAGACAAGGCAGAAATCGTGAATTGGCCATTTTGGGTCGTTTTACCGTAGCTAACGGGAATCAAAGACAACAAATTGTAGCAAATTTCATCTCCTTTATTTTATTCTTCTTATATAACCATCTCTACTGTCGTCACCATACAATGTGGGATAATGTGAAATCGGTTGCGTTTGTGAAGATGAAAAAATCGTTGTTGACATGTAAGTTTTTACCTGAAAGAAAAACGTTCTTAACGGAACTCTGTCCCTTCAATTTTTCTCCTCGCATGCGCACTTTTTCGTCGATTTTTCATAGGAAAAAAATATTCTTGTTAGCTACGCCTTTTTTCATTTTTTTTTTTTTCCCAATTAAACTCATTTATTTATAGTTGATGAAGTTACAAAATGTTTAGAAATATATATATAAATAAATTAAAAAATAGTTTACAATAAAATCTAGTCTATTAAGGCTAATTAAAATCGACTTTGTAGAAAAGACATAAAGACACATGTTAAAGGAAACTAAAAACTAAAACTAAATATATCCTAGTTGGGGCATGCGCAAAGACGACAATTACAATACAGAGGTATTTTACTGATTGCTGAACTAAAACATTGAACAGATTGGGCAGACTTGATTGTTATGGGTAATTTATCCCATAATTGTGCTGCAATATATGATACAGTTTGCAAACCGTGGTGTGTCGTTTTCACTCTTTTCCTCTGTATGGCGCTAGCAGATCTAAGACTACAGCGGACATGTTTAAAAGGGAAAACTTTCTATGTATGAGGAAGTTCAGCCATTTTTGATTTATATACCTCCTTATAGACAGCTGACAACAGTAAACATGGAAAGTGCTATCCTGATTTGCTACGCCATGGGGAGTAAGACATTGAGCTCTGGCAAATACACGATTGATCTAAGTAAGAAAAGTCCTACTCGAAAATCCCCAAATGGGAGGACAATAATTAAAATCACTATTAATAAAAGCGTTTTTTGCAAGTTGCAATTGCAAATTCGACATATGATATGCCATTCTTGTTAAAGCATTAATTTTGCCATTTGCTCTATTACAAAGTTTGTCAATATGATCAGAATAAGAGAGTTTATTGTCAAATTTGATGCTCATAAGCTTCACAGAAGAACTTTCCATAAGGTTCACACCACTCAAATTTAACGAAACATCTGGTGCATTGATTGGATTTCCAAAGATAATGAACTGGCATTTTGATGCATTCAGCTGTAGTCCATTATTGGAAAACCATTCAAGTATTTCTATATAAGTATTCTCTAAATGAAAAGGGAATTGTCACCAGCGTAATTGCAAACGTCAACTTCCTTTCCAGTAAAGAGAAACATCAAGTCATTTATATAAATATTAAATAACAGAGACCCTAGTATTGAACCCTGAGGCACACCATGTAAAATTTCCTTCCAAGAACTAAATAATCCATCATTTCCTACCCTTTGGAACCTCTTACTCAAATAACTTTTGACGAAAGATGGCGCATTTAGTGAAAAACCGTATGCATGGAGTTTTGCTAAAAGCAATTCATGGTTTACAAAGTCGAACGCCTTACTTAAATCCACGAGCAAAGCTCCAACAACTTTCCCTTGATTCAGACACTTGTGTCAAGATTCCACCATGCGTAGAAGAGCATGTTGACTACTAAAACCTTTTCTAAACCCAGACAGTATCACCTTGATAGTAGTAGGTACTTTACTTATAGGCCTGTAGTTAAGCTTTGATTCTTTAGTTCCACTTTTAAATATTGGTCCTATATCAGGATATTTTAGTTGATCTGGAAACAGTTCTTGTTCAACCGATGATTGGTCAAATTGTTTCAGGATTTTTGGTGGAATATCTCCTTCAGGTGTTGCCTTGTTTTTGTTCAGCCGCTTGCTGTATTTTTCATGTCGTTAGTGTCAATACTGTTGAAATTCATTTCAGTTTCATGATTCTTGTAATTCTCTTTTATCCAAGCAATACTGGGATGATTTTTAAACTTTTCTATTATATTTTCGACATCACTATGCATCAGTTGTGCTGGAGTATCTTGTGGAATATCGTTTATATTAAGTGGTTACGTCAATATTTGTCAAATGTCAAGTTTCATTTTTGATACCAACAGGATATCGATATACTGTTCAATCATGCTCTCTAGCTGAAGAAATTTACCGACTAATGAGTTTATATTCAAGTGGGCAATCATTATTTTGTTAGGGTGTTTGATTCTCAATTATTTTGTTAGGGTGTTTGATTCTCAATTATTTTGTTAGGGTGTTTGATTCTCAATGCTCTTATGGGGTTTCCGTCCGTTCCTATTTCAGTAGCATCAGTTTCTGAATGCAAAACAAAAGTTTAGTACCAGCCTTGTTTAAGTGTAGTCTACTTCGATTGAGACGACTCGTTTGATCAATATTGTTATGAGGGATAAAACAAATGTTTCTATCTGTACAAAGTTTTCTTAGATTTTCATTTACCATTTCAGCTTTATCGTTGTGTTGGTCACCTCTAGGAGTAATAGCAGAAAAAGATACTCTGGTTTCGTTTTGAACAGCTATATGAGCCAAATTCATTATGGACGTGGCAATATCATTTTCACTTGAGTTGGTGTTCAGATAATTTGTGCCAACATGAAGAATAATGCTATCTGGTTTTTGTCTTAAAGTTGGTTTAATGTTTTCAGTCATGCAATCTATCTTTGCGTCAGAGAAAGATTTAACAAACACTTTATGGTTGTTGTGAAGTATTTCACGTATCTTCCATCCATTCAAATGTTTAACTATACTGTCTCCTATGATATAAGTAACCCACTGCTCCTCTGCGATTTCTGTTTCTTTTTGTTCAATTAAGTGGCTGTTACCTTTGTTGCTATTATTTCTGCTTTCATGTACATGACTTGCTATGTTTTTCATAATTTGCGATTGCCTCAAGTCTTCGTTTTAATGAAATTTTATTCGATTCTCAGTCAGTAACGTTTCTTCTTTCAGCAATACATCTTTCTTTGTGCTTTCTTAATCTGATTTGGTGTAATTGATTTCCTAGCGTTTCTTTAGTCTTTTTTGCATTGAAATTATCGTTTGATTCATTATCTATACGACCATCGCTTTCTTTTATCAATGACATGTACTTTTCTTTATGTTTTAGTCGGATGGTACGTAACTGAAGCAACACAGTAATTGCATGAGCATTGCTCACCTAAACACTCAATCGATGCTATCGTCTTTCGATGAATTCCAATACATGCTAAATACCTACAACTTTGACGTTATAACGTTATCAGAGACCTGGCTAAAAGACGACAAAAACTTACTTAAATATGTCAACATACCTGGATACGAATTTCAATATCGAAATAGGAATGCGAGGAAAGGTGGTGGCGTAGGAATTTATATCAAAGATGGAATCAAAAATTACAAAATACGACATGATACTTGAATAAAGAATTGGAACACCTATGGATAGAAGCAAAAGATAAGACCACAAAGCAGTCCTTCTTGCTTGCTACATTTTATCAACCAAAGTTTGACTCAGAATCAAAACAAAAGTGGATTGACAGCGTGGAAAAAATCTTATTTGAAATAAAAAAATCATGGACTGGCCCAATCATTCTAGCATGCGATTTTAACATCAATTTAATGGAAACGAATGTGATTTCAAGGAAATACATGGACATGTTGGGCCAGTTTGATCTCCAAAACGTTGTCTCGAAACCAACAAGGAAAGCATTGACACTGATCGATCATTTAATTACCAATATTCCAGAGAAAGTACTTCTTTGTGATGTCCTGCCATGTCCAACCATTAGCGATCATGATGCACCATATATGATTATTAACATCCGTTTAGAACGTTTCGAATCACGCTACAAATATATCCGAAACTACAAAAATTTTGACATAGAAAAATACACTGAAGATTTCTCACAACTTCCATTCTCTATTGTATATGCGCTAGAAGACCCTAATGAACAGCTTGGTATTTTAAGCGACCTTGTCAAACAATGCGTTGACATTCATGCACCACTAAAACGTGTAAAACTCACCAGACCTCCCGCACCATGGATGAAAGATCTTGACATCATGCATCTTCAGCAGCAAAGAAATAAACTAATATACGAAGCACATATGTTTAAAACAGACCAAAACTGGAAAAGCTATCGATCTGTAAGAAACGAAATCAAATCAGCAATAAAGAGAGCCAAAACCTCATTCTATCAAAAAGCATTATCTTCAAAACGACCGAAGGAAATATGGAAAACTCTCCACAGAATCTTAAATCCCAATTTCAAAACCATTAAAGAAAATCCCGATAAACTTAACAATCACTTTAACACAACAGCAACTCATATCGCATTGGCAAAACCCAAATCTCTAAATGAAATTAAATCCACCATTTTTAATTTACCAAAAAGCAGCTGCAGCTCATTCAAACTACACCAAATTTCCCTACAAAACGTGATAGATGCTTTAAAGAAGACTCGGAATGACTGTTCAGCAGGCTATGATAATATACCAGCCCATCTCATTAAACCTATGCATACTTATATAGCATCTCCCCTCTTACTCACATCATCAATAACTTTATTCGTAATCAAATATTTCCATCCGCCTGGAAAATTGCAAAAATTAGTCCCGTTCCAAAGGTATTATCATCTTCAAATTCCAATGACTATATACCAGTTTCAGTATTACCATATCTGTCAAAAATCTATGAGCATATAGTACTCAGCCAACTCCAAGAATTTATTGAAGATCAAATTGTTTACAATGAAACGCAATCTGGTTTTCGGAAAAACCACTCTACAATCAGTTTATTAATAAAATTCCGAGATGATATTCTGCGAGCGTCCAAACATGGAAAATTAACCATGGCCATATTCACCGACTATTCAAAAGCTTTCGATACTCTTGACTTTGAAACTTTAATAACAAAAATGCATTCTCTGAACTTTTCCAAATCATTCCTTTACTGGACCGCCGGCTATCTAACCAACCGATACCATTATGTACAAATTGATGACAAGCAATCTCGTTTAAAGAACATAGAATTTGGAGTTCCACAAGGTTCTATTTTAGGACCAGTGCTTTTTAACTTGTATGTGGCAGATATGAATAACATCCTTCAAAATTCAAAAAGTCTTCAATACGCTGACGATTCGACTTTATACCGGCACTGCAAGCCTGAGACCATCCATAAAGCAAAAAAAGAAATCGAAGACGATCTTAATGAAATATCAAAATGGTCAAAAACTTCAAATTTAGTTTTTAACGCCTCAAAGACCATGTGCATGCTGTTCACATCAAAACAAAGGAAATACCAGCCCTCGTATCTTGCTATATCATGTGAAAACAAACAAATCACAAATGTACATACTTGCAAGTTACTTGGTATAACATTCGATGATCACTTAGATTGGAATGCTCATATTGATAAACTCTTAAAGGTATGTTTTGGAACAATAAATGTATTACGCAGGATCGAACGTTATGCACCGCTACAAACTTGTAACATGCTAATTCAATCGTTAATCATTTCGAAACTGGACTACAGAAACACGCTATTGTATAATGTTTCACATTACCAAAAATCTCGCCTTCAGAAAATCCTTAATGCGTCAGCAAGCTTTGTTGTAAATAGATATGCAAGAGTCGCAGACGTCATCTCTCTCAGATGGTTGCCAGTTCAAGAACGCCTAGATTATTCAGTTGCCACCCTTGTTTACAAATCCATCCACTTCCCAACGTTTCCTTCCTATTTAAAAGTACAACTTAAACAAGACCAAAGAGCACAATACTGAATACGTAGGACTGCAATTAATCAAACCATCGGAAGCAAATACATTTACTGCTAATGCAGCCACGGTATACAACGATCTGCCGAAGAACATCAGGCTGCTGAATGACATACAGAAATAATCGACAGTATATAAATATCTGTTGGACAAAGCTACAGCGAAGCAACTCCGTGTTACGTAAATTTTTGATAGCGTCATCTTTTTTAATAAAAAAAAAATAATAAAAAATAATAATAAAAAAAAAATTATATAATAATATATATTATAGGATGAAGAACCATGTAAATGGATACGCCGAAATAAATTATTATTATTATTATTATTATTATTATTATTATTATTATTATTATTATTATTATTATTATTATTATTATTATATAACGTATCATAAATTTTTTGTTCCTTTGTAAAAATAAAATTTAAAAGCATTGGAGTGTAAATTTATGTTATTTGCACGTGTTCCTTTTTACAATAGTTCCTTTTGAAGAAAAAGGAACAGATTTTGAGGGACACTTGGGACATTTAAGGTTAATGAATTTATAATCATCTATTAAAAGAGAAAACAGTCTTTGTAAGACCGATATTTTATGTCGTTAACGGTCTTTACTGTTCTGTTTTCCACTGAAATTCAACAAATTATAAAAGACATTTTTGTTCCGTAGTTTGTTAGTCAATATGATCCCTTTAATACATTTGTTGTTAAAACAACACATGCGTGTATAATGCCGAATGTTAGTGGAAAACCCTAAATCAATTTTTACAGACCTATTTATTTCGGTCTGTCAATGCCCGCACGCTTGCAATTAAAAATGTAAGTTTGGATCTGGGATGTACCAGAGTGTGTTATCGACTATTGTATTGGATCTGTTACAATGCTTTCCGACTTTGTGGATTACTTGAAGAACACTTGGAAACTTGGTCGTTCTGGAATTATTGGTTATATGAACGCTATTTCTCATACACTTGACTATAGAAGGAGTAATGCCATTAAAAGTGAGAATATCCCTGTGTTCATTGCAGCTGAAATTTACTTAGACAGGATAAAAAAGTGCTTAGCAAAGCAAATGAGGATTGAATGGAGCACAGTACTGAGCATGGAATACCTTACGACTATTAATTGTTGGGCTAGTCTTGAACATCTACAAAGTGTTATTCCTTTTCATGCGGACAAATTTTCACAGATATTGATTAACGCCAGTAATGCGACTGCAGTCATTCCAGCTCACATTTGTCGTTTTGCACTTCGTTTGTCGTAGCTGTATTGTTCCTAATGGTGAAAGCAAGTCGACCAATGACATACCAGTATTTAACCGTTACAATGGTACGTGGGGTTGGAAACGAAGGTGGTATTATCGATCAAACTAAATTCAAGACAAATTATAAATATGGATTTGACACTCTCATTATTTCAAAAAGAGTTGTTGATATTTTGAATGGATATATAGCTTGTATTCGGACTAGACTTGATCCCATTTGTGACTACCTTTTAATAACAAAGAATGGGACCCAGTTGAAACAATTAAGTGAGATTTTTGGAAGAATTGTTTACCAGGCTATCGGAAAGTACATAAACCCGACACGATATAGGCAGATTATCGAAACGGAGAGCATGGCTAAACTTAATGAACGTGAGCAAGCTGCTTTATCACGTGATCAAAAGCATACGTCACACGTAGCTAGAATACATTATCAAAAACTTCAATCAGCCGAAGTAGCACGTCAAGGACAACAGTATATGCAAAAGCTAGTAACCATGGGAAAGGAAAATGATCATTTTAACGATTTTACGATATCAGCGTCTAACGAATTCAACAAAAGTGGTGTCGACCAAGAGGTTGAACGAGTGAACGCTCTCCCTGACGTGGCGTTAAACAAGAAATTATCTGTTTCAGAAACAACTAAGGATAAAGCTACCAAACGACAGGGTAAGGTTTCGTTTTCGTCTAATGAAGATTCTTTTTTGTAATATGGTATCAAGAAATATGGCACTGGAAAATGGACAACGATTTTACGAGATCCGGAATATAGCTTTCATCCTTCACGTAAACCAAGTACTTTGATGATCAGAGCAAAAACTATAAATATGATATAAAATCACACCTTGTGTGTCAAATGGGACAAATTTATCCAAATAAGGTATTAATAATCAAGTATATTAATGCACCGTTTACAGAAATTGCCTTCTTTCTTTAATTACAGTGAAGATGTATTTTAAATTCAAGAAAGATACCTTTACAAAATGTGGCGATATCATTTCAAAGCACCATCTCAATGACCACGAAAAAGACTGTTTGAAAGCTATCTTTGCAACTCACAAGTTGAAACCTGATACATTGTTTAAATTTGCAAAGATTACAAAACAAGAAGCTCTGATGGCGAAGCTGTTACTGTTAAGAAGAAAAAAGAATCAAACGTTACCCTTACACAAAGATACAAAATATATTGTAACCGTCAACAGAGGACCAAACAAATGTAAAAAAAACAGCAATAAATAAATATATAACTTAACAGAATGGTGATGTTCTTTGTATTACCGTTGCAATATCTAATGTTGAATCCAAGATTGATTGTCAATTAAAATCATGCTATTATCAGGAAAATTGGCTAAGTTTCTTCTTACCTGCTTCTTACGCAAGATGGGTTGTTTCTGACGCGTTGTCTCCTCTTATCCCCTATGTCCCAAAGAAAAAGATATCGTCTCAAGTCTTACATACGAAGACTTAAGCAAGAACGAACAATAAAATATTCTTGTTCCCCACATCAGTGTTCTTATCACCCCTTATAACCTCGTGACTCCTCTTGTCTACCCTTATCCCCTATGTCCTAAAGAAAAAGATATCGTCTCAAGTCCGACCTATAACAGACTTAAGCAAGACCGAACAATAAAATATTCTTGTTCCCCACATCAGCGTTCTTATCACCCCTTATAACCTCTTGTTCCCTCTTGTCTCCCCCTATTCCTTATGTCCTAAAGAAAAAGATATCATTTCAAGTCCGACTCATACCAGACTTAAGAAAGTATGAGCACTTAAATATTCTAGTTCCTTACATAAGCGTTCTTATCCCCCCTTCTTCCCCCTTGTCCCCTCTTGTTTCCCCTTATTCCCTATGTCCTAAAGAAAAAGATATCGTCTCAAGTCCGACTCGTTCCAGACTTAAAAAAGTATGAGCACTTAAATATTCTAGTTCCTTACATAAGCGTTCTTATCCCCCTTATTCCCCCTTGTCCCCTCTTGTTTCCCCTTATTCCCTATGTCCTAAAGAAAAAGATATCTTCTAAAGTCCGACTCATACCAGACTTAAAAAAGTATGAGCACTTAAATATTCTAGTTTCTTAGATAAGCGTTCTTATCCCCCCCCCCCCCCCCCCACCCCCGTTATTCCCCCTATGAGACTTTTTTAAGTCTGGTATGAGTCGGACTTGAGACGATATCTTTTTCTTCTGGACATAGGAAATAAGGGGAAACAAGAGGGGACAAGGGGGAATAAGGGGGGATAAGAACGCTTATGTAAGGAACAAGAATTTGTTAAAATTCTGTGTCTTCGTTATTTCCTATTGTTTGTATTGGTTACAGATATATTCTGCGTTTTAGGCTCTGTAGCCGGGAACAGGAATGGATGAGAAACATTTTGCTATTCTATATTTCATCGTCACTTATTACAATTTGATCTTGTATTTTATTAGCTTGAAACCTTTTAAATGGTTTGACGTCTTCCTTTTCATTTTCATCATCACTAATAACAATTGTATATGTTGGAATTAAACGAGTAGCTAAAGGCTTTCTTTCCAATATACATTCCTGAGGATTTTCAATTGGCACGAATATATCGACGTCATTGTCATTATCGTTTGGCTGACTCTCTGTTTCCAGCAAAGCATCATTTTCTGTTTCTACATTTTCAAGTGCTTTAATTCTTGTTTCCCAATCTGGAAATCTGTGTTTGAATACACTTTTTCGGAAGGCCTTCCTTTCATAACCGTTCATGTAAAGCCAAGCGTCATACAGAGAATCGGATCCACTCCAACCCACGGTTTTGCGCATTTCATATACCTTGAACACCTTATCATCAAGGTTGGATACCAAGAAACTCCATTGCAGCATTAATTGCAGTACGTTCTCCATGTAATGCACGTCATGTGTTTCCCGTCCAAAATCCAAATAATCATTTTCTATTGACAAAAGCTGATACAAATGTCCTTCAAATTGATCAGCTTCTAAAACTGCATGCGCCACTGCCTTGTCGGATATTATTATGGTATTTTCGGTTTCCGGCATAACACATGGGACCTGCGAATATCTGAATTCATCATTTCCGGACATCATTGCTGCAGGATCGCAATCAAAATCGTTATAAATTGCCCCAACACCAAGCTCTTCCTCGTTGTTTGTTGTAGCGAAAATGGGTGTATCCTTTAATTCGTTAGCCAAATAATAAAACACCTTGCATGAATGTCGCTGAATCCAAGCTAGAAATTAAAATTGGAAATTCAAACATTGTATTGAGCTTGCAAAGGTAAAAGCACAGTCCTCACCGGATACACTTCCATCTTTTTTTGTTAATGCTTTAGTGTTAAAAAATTCGAGTCTTTTACGGACTGCTTCTCCATCACTGTTATCACCAAAGTCAGGGTAAACATTTGTGGTAATAAAAAAACCGCTGTTATAAATAAATCGCGATGCTTCTTTGTGCTTTTGTGGAACCATAATCAAACCTCCTGCAAAAAGATCAAAACGAAATTCAAGCAATTAGTCCTGTGTTTCAGGATTTCGTGTTTGAAAGGTAGAAGTTATCTTGCAAGATTCTTTTAGCATCTTCACACGAAAGACTGTTGGACGTCCATTCGTCCATAAACACCACTTGAGAATTATTGTTGATCATGTGGCCAGAAAACCTTCCGTCTTCAACGACACCAGCTATGTAACGGGAGGGAATAATACCTAAAATGAAGCTTTTAATATTCAAAACTAAGAACAAAACTGAGAGAACTGGGGAACAAGCAATAATCAATTATATACCTGAAATGGGCAAAACCAACTTGTTTTACCGCTGTCTGGTGGTCCAACTAAACACAACTTCGGCTCTTTCATGGGAAACTTGCCGTGCATAAGTATCTGATAATACTTCTGGTAGAATCGTTTTCGAACCACCGGATCTGCAAAACTGTTCTCTACGCCTGAAAAGAGTATCATTCAGAGACGGAAGTTATTCATTAGGAGAAGAACTAATAATTCAATATAGTAAATGATTATACACACCTTCAATGAACTTGACAGGGTATGGAATTACACCTTCATCGTACTGGTACCGTATGAAAGCACGTGGAGATCCTTTCAGATAACGAGGATTCTTTTCAAATTTTTTGCCTTCAATGTCAAAGCAGTAATTTTCGTTTACATCTATGTAGTTGTAGTCAATTACCAGCGGTTCAATAAGGCGACACGAACTTTCAGACAACAATGCCGTCAAAGATGACACAAATGGCGTAAGAACATCAGCAATATGACCATTGCCAAGCAAAGATAATAGATACTGCTTCACAGGACTACAGTAAACATACGTATATGCTGATTCATCGATCTTCTTATAAACACATCCATCACTCAAACCATATCCATTGTCAGCCATTATTCTCTTAAGTAAATCTACAGCTTGGCAAATCTTTGATGTTGGCTTTGTTTGCTTTATAGAAACTGAATATGCATCTAAATATATGTAAACAAAAAGGAAACATTAGATTAAGAGGACTAATTAAAAAATTTAAGATGAAAAAATTTTAATAAGATGTTACCATTGTCTGCAAGATTCTTTAAGGACAACTGGATAGAAAACTGGATCTTGTTTACGCCTTCGATTAGATTTTCCCTCATTTCCATGTCCAGGCTCTTGCAAAGCACAATTTCTGCAGGTTTTCCAGACGAAAGCACTTCGTCATGCAAATTAACATTTGCAATTGGAAATCCGGATTTCCCTGCTTCTTTTCTGATAATTTCTTTTTGGGATAACTGAATAAGTTCAGATGCTTTTAGTGAGTTCCAGTCCTTTAAAACAACAAACAATGAAGCAGCATATGCATCCAATGATGTTTTGCAGCCTATAAGTCAAATTTCAAAATATATATGATAAGAAAATATTGAATTGAAAACGTGACAGCTAAAACTAAGGAAACTTTTACCTCTTCCTTTCACAATCTTGCAGCTTTGAAGTTCAAGGCCAGACCCCATGAAAAATTTAGCAAGTATATCTTCGTAAGAAGACAAGCTACATTCTGGCCAATCAAGAGCTATCCAGAAGGACAATCCTGGCTCCTTGACGTTTCCTTCTTCTTCACTATCAGGAATATTCTCATGTTCACCGTCACTAAGAACTTCTTGCGTTAGACCAGCCAACGATTCACTATCGTCAACTTCCGACGACCTCTCCAATACCTCAGCTTTTCTTTTTGCAGATTTTCGCTGGATAGCAGTAAAACATGAAATGAAGGCTACCACATTATTTTGATCAATCAAAATTGAGTTAATTTTCTGTCTTTGCGCCCAGATACTTCTCAATGAATAACCAGCTTCCCACAAAACACGAACAGCGCACACATGATATTTGGATACGATCGGTGACACGATATAAGCCCTTAAAGCTTTCTTTAATGTAGTGTTTTTAATACACGTTTTGACACTAAATTCAGAAGACATACTAATTCTGCTTTCTACCAAGTTTGATTCATAAAAATGGAACACTTTTTTTCTTATACGGTTATACAGTTAACTCCCGGTAACTCGAACTCCCACGGGACCCAAGAAAATAGTTCGAGATAACGAATGTTCGAGTTAAGCGGAGCTCCCGTTAAGTCGAAATCAGACAAAAATAAGATAATAGTTCGAGTTATCGCGATTTTTTCTTATGTCATCATATGAAACTACAGTACATATTGTAGCATATACATATTAAACACTACTGAAAGAAGTTTCGTATGTCAGTTTGTTTTAGTTTTTCTGTGAGATCACATTCTCCGAGTGAACTGATTTGATTGACATGAAATCTAAATAAATTTTTGTAAATCGAGTCTTTTCTGTTTACTCTTTTTCTGAAAGTTCGAGTTATCCGAAGAAATTTGCCTCAGGGGGACAAAAAAAGGGTTCGAGATAACGAATGTTCGACTTATCCGAGGTTCGAATTAACCGGATTTTTTATGAGAAAGTATTAAGGAAATTCCAAGGGACCAGAGAAAATAGTTCGAGATAACGAAAGTTCGAGTTATCCGGTGTTCGAGTTACCGGGAGTTCACTGTATATTATTATTATTATTATTATTATTATTATTATTATTATTATTATTATTATTATTATTATTATTATTATTATTATTATTATTATTAATTGTTCTGTAAAGCTATCATTAATTTCTGTTTTTCGATCAATTTCTAAAAATGGGTCTACTTCGAGACTGCCATTAGATAAATCAGCGATACTACTCTCAAGGGATGCATCAACGGGCTAAATGTTCAAGTTTTCAAGTTTTTCTAATTTGATCGTCATGAGGAGATTTTCTGTTCGTTATGCAACATGCTTGTTTTTTATACAATTCACTAGAACATCCAAAAATCCAGTACGCTCAGTGAGTTGACTCTTCAGGAACTTATTTTCATTTCGGAGCAAGCTAAGTTGGTCATCTACAGATTTAGTGTTTTCCTTATAAATATTCTGTTCGATAATATTTTTCACTTGTAGTACGATATCTGTACGGAATTTGTGAAAATCCATACCCATTTTCAGCGATTTTGTTTCACAAGTTCTTAGATGCAAGTTTAAATCTTCGTTCATATTAACATGAGTTCTATTTATAAAAATACTTCCACAGATACTAGAAATACCAGAAATTTCATTTTGAAAATTGGTAACAGCACATTCTACCTCTACCATGTCTCTACCTCTCCCTACCTCTACTATGCGGGGTAATAGGGTAATAAGCCTGGCTGATCGAGACCTTACTTTAGATGATTCGATTAAAAGCTTATGTTTTGCGATAAAGGTCAATTATTTTCATGACCTGATAATTACGCAACAAAATATTTCTACTAGTACAACAGAGTCCCCTCATCTTCCACCAACAGATAAAGCAATGACTCTTCTCACTCTATACAGCGAAACGTCTTGGCTATCTGAATACTGTATTATTGTATGAATACTGTAGTCTTAAACCTAAAACCAGCCCATCTATGATGACACAAATTGTAAATTTAGTAATTTTCTATCAAAATTCACAGGTCACATCAATATCAGACGTCCTTTGTCAGACAAGTAAAATTTTTATCACATCCATTGATGACGTCCCAATTGGAATAAATTTGGACCAATCTAGAAGCGTTTTAAGTAGAATAAAATTATGGGACGTTTTTCATATTTTGGCCGAAAAAGGGCAATTTAGGCAAAATCTGGACCAAATATAAAAGTGCTTTAATTTTTTTTATACCTTCCACTTTCAGCTGAAATCGATGTGCTGATTTCAAACTCTCGGGCCATTTTCATGTTTTGGCCAAAATATACAAAGAAGTAGTGATCGAAAGCTCCTGGAACTTTCCAAAGATGTCAGTAAGAGTTGATATTTAAGATTTTAGTAGAAGAAATAATTAAAGGGGGCAATATATAAAAGTTATAATGTGAACATTAATAAAAACTGTCATAAGGTCGATTTCAAATAATGCAGTCATGGGACAGTACCCTCGTGGTTTGAAATTTGAAATCATTTTGAAAGATTCTATACACAGTTCAAGCTTTATTTGCGAATATAATTTAAAGATTATTATAAATAATAAATATTTATAAATTGAGTTTTTGAGTGTTTTACCTTTTTTTATCCATTACTCCCTGAATAGAAAATTGTATATTTTTTCAACTAAAATCTAAAATAATATCTATTCTTGACAGAAATTTTCAAGGACATGGTATTCCAAGATCCATAGGAAATCCCATATAAATCGGGTAACAACTAAAAAATGCCATGAATACATAACGCCTAATTGAAAACAAGCGTCTTTTAACTAAACTATTCCTAGAAATATAGAAATATAAATATAGAAATATAGCAACCAAAAATATCAATGAAAAGTTTTCACCTCCCGGGTGACCGAAACTCCAAATCTTCTTATATTATTTGGAAGATTTTTTGGAAAAATTTCACAGAAAAAAATGAACCAAAATTTCAGGGGGAAGACTCTTCGACCTCTCAACTTTTCGACGAAAGCAAATCGACATTACTTCAGAAATATAATAAAAATACAACACCATCACAATGATGTATAAAACGTTTTTAAAATTTACTTCTTAATTTACAAAACATTTTACACATAGATTTCCTTAAGGTTTTGTTTGTTACCATATACACCACAGGAGTTAAAAGACCATCTAAAGATAGCCAAAAAATCGTAATTTGTGCAACATACAACGGCAAGTGTTCATAGAAGTGTTCCTGATAAACAGCTACAAAGACTGAATTAGATACAGCTGGTAACCAAATGATAACAAACAATAACACAACACCTGCACATGTTCGTAAGGAATTTAACTGTCTTTTGTAAATCTTCTGCTTTTCTATGCGAGTATTATGTGGAGTGTTACCGACAACATTTTTCATTATCGCAGATATTTGTTTCTTGACATTTTGATACAGGAAGTAGTTTGAAGTTGCTAATACTAATAACACAAACAAAATTATAACATTTATAACCAGAATGCAGTAGATGAAAGCAAAGAACGTCAAGATGGTGACACATATGCCTACGAAGAAAACTCCAAATATCTTAAATGCCACCAAGTATTTTCTGGAGTACAGAAATGGGTTCCATATATTAACAATTTTATCTAAAGTTATTAAGGCTAGGCAGCAAACAGCAAACGAAAAAAATCCATTTACTACTGCAAGACATGAAATTTGAAAACTGTTTTCCATAGTGTCCTTTACTGAATTCCTACCAGTTATCATCACATGAACAGCTAAAAGTATTGCTGTTAAAGCTGCAGCATCTTGTGATAAACTCATGAAAACATAATATAAATTTGATCGGTCCTCTCGTAACAATCTCTTCTTCAATATCACCACCACCAAGATAACATTGAATATAAAAATGATTGTATAGTTTATCCACATCGCTGGTATTATCCAGAAAGTTTCGTCGGGCCATGTAAAATTACTTGCATTCGATTTCGTATGATTCATTTTAAGAGATCTAGTTTGTCCACCTGAAAACAACTAATAAAAAACCCAAAAAAACAATAGAAGGAAGTTATTTCAAAGACATTTAATATACCTGTAAATTTCATGTCCCTAATTCCAAAATTCCAAACCCGAAAAAATGCCATTACCTTTAATTCAACTTAGAGTAAAGAAAATGTTTTATTTTTACGATATGAGGATGCAGCAAAGGAAACTCGTAGGAATTGGATTTTGCTTCCCGTATTTCCCGAAAATCTTAATTTTCTTGTCAAATGGATAACAATAAACGACGAAGGACAGACGGTTTGTTTAACGAAGATAAGATGTTTTTACTATATAACAGAAATTGAAGTGGAACAGATAATGTATATAATCAAAAAGATAACAACATCACAGCTACAAACCCAAATATATGGATCACAATATGCTTAAACTAACTTCTCAATTTATATATTTTCATTTCCTCTTCTTTGTTGTAGTATTCAAATTTAATATTATAACTATTGTGAATCGTTATTTATGTAACTACTTCACCGAAAATTGACCACAAACCTATTAATTAACATATTCTGCATTTTTTACTTACATTCTTTAGTACAATGTTATAATTAAATTTTCATGATAAGGGAAAAAATAATGAAAACCCATATTAATTATAAAACGATTAGTTTCTGAAATTTTGTACATTTTGTTCCTGTCTTGAAATGGTTGGTTTCGTATCAAAATAAACAAGAAAATGCTGTGCATATTTACAAATCACTCGGAGAAGAGAACCAAAAAGGGATTAGAATACCTATTTGGTGTTTATTTATAAATCGGAGGCGAAAAAATAACCTGATACATTAAATCTCTATCGGATAGCTTTTGATTCTTATTAACAAGTCTTACTTTATAAGCCTAATCGAACTTACAGCATTTCCGTTTAAAGGGACACAGAAGGGAGAAATCAGCATCCTTTTCGATTCAGCAAGTGTACGATAATTTCCTTCATACTAAACATTTAGCATTTAGCAAGATTTTAATGCATCTTCGTTGCGGAAGGGAAAAAACATAAAGAGCAAATGATGGGCATATTCCTCTGGATATATATTTTTGTTTGGCACATGATAATGCAAAACCGCTTTAACCTTTCTGCATTGTAGGTTTTCTTTAGAAGACATCAGAGGGATTATTTTGGGATAGCCACAATCTGCATGATTTGATTCCATCAATTCATCATTGAGGACAACAGGCTGAAAATCATTTTCAGTTTCATGAAACATTTTCTTGCTGAGATAGTAATGGGACAAAAATTGGGCAAAACAAATGTGTTCCAGAATTCTAAATTTGCCATTTTGTAAGAATTGATTTGGCCTGTCTATATAACGATCAATCATGTTTCGCTGAACAAACACTGACAAAATCACATTAGACATTTTTTGTGTGAACTTATGTTGAGTATGCAGGTAAAAAATGCTCGGTCATCACTAAAACAAATTTACTGTAGTTCATTTTTTGTATTCGTTCTAGTCTCATCATGTGCTCTTCCTGTTAATACGTCAGTTTTAAAGTGGAAACTAAGGCGCAATGCGGGCGGTCTACTTTCACCATTATTTGGAGTTCTCCAAGAAGAAAATGCGCATTATATTCATCCAAAAAATTCTTGTTACATATCATCAATTAGGTGTGTGATACAACGGGATTCCACTATATAAGTACTCAAAAGACGCATGATTCATAAGATTATGATTTATCTATGGTACCATTCAGATAATTTATTGTATAGAAGCAATTTTAAATGATAGTAATATTGAAGTCGTTTTTATGCTACAATATCAATAAAATACATGATAAAAAACATTTAATTTTCAATTCTTTTATTTCAAAACATATATATGCACATGATAACAAATCTGGAACGGAAATTCATGAAAATATGATAAAGATGAACGTTGGTAAAATCCAAAATTAAAAAATTCCTTTGGCACAGACTATTTTCTTTTTACGCTTAGGCCAACAGAATTCATCAGAAACCACCAGTAACAATAGACACGATCACAAACAATTCAGCAAAAGTCCTTTAAAATTTGATTTTTAAGTTAGAAAAGGTTTTTCTCATTGATTTTCGTAACGTCTTATTTGTTGCTATGTAAACTACCGGAGTAAAAATACTATCTTGAATTTGCCAATAAGGGATGATTTTCGCAACACACATGGGCAAGTGTTCATAGGCACGGTCCTGATAAATTGATACATAGACTGTATTAAATACACTTGGCAACCACATGATGACAAACAATAACACAACACCTGCACATGTTCGTAAGGAATTTAACTGTCTTTTGTAAATCTTCTGCTTTTCTATGCGAGTATTATGTGGAGTGTTACCGACAACATTTTTCATAATCGCAGATATTTGTTTCTTGACTTTTTGATACAAATAATAATTTGAAGTGGCAATGGTGAATAATACAAGCAGAAATATAACATTTATAACCATAACGTAGTACCTGATATCAACGAGCATTAAGGTTGTAACACTTATACCAACAAGCATTGCTCCTAATACTTTCAAATAAACCAGGTATTTCTTGGGGTATAGATATGGGTAATATATTTTAACAACTTTATCTAACGTTATTAAGACCAAGCAGCAAATAGCAAACAAACCAAAACCATTTGTCAGGGCCATACATAATAACTGGAATCTGTTATCCATAAGATCCTTTACTGAATTTAAACCAGTTACCATAACATGCACTGCTAAAAATATCATTGTCAAAACTCCAGCACATTGTGATAAACTCAAGAAAACGTAATATAAATTTGATCGATCTTTACGTAACAATCTATTTTTCAATATCATCACCACCAACACAACATTGAATGCTAAAGAAATTATTAAGGTAATCCACAACGCTGGTATTATCCAGAAAGTTTCGTCGGGCCATCCAGCATCTTTTTCAACTGGATTTGTATGATTCATAGTTTTTTACAGATACTCATATATGTCTTGACTGTTGTTTTTATGTTCCAATAAAGATATAATATTCAATAGTAAAAGATCATCATATTATATTTATTATTTCTTATACGTTGACAAAATTTAGTATATTTCAAAGATCATTTTATAAAATTCCAACAATCCGTTTATTTATACTTCCGCTCATTTCTGTTTGTAAATTTCTTGAATTCGTTTCTTTATTTTATCAATATGATACAATCAAATTTATGGAGTTAATGATGATAGTGTAGTTATTTAATTGATCATAAACTTATATATTTAATTTTTGTTTGTTTATGTTCTTTTTTTAGTACATTTTTGGTTAACAAATTATATGCTGTTTTGACCAATCAAGAAAAATTAATTTCCTGTAGAATATGACGTTTTTATAAAAACCACAGATTACTTCTAATATATTTAGGATAAATCATAAGTTACTATGTATTCATTGCATACTTGTGACGTTTTAACCCAGTAATCACAATGAATATCGGTTATGCTGTTTTAGTACTTTTAGTAATGATTTGTAATCACATTAAATAGATTTTATGAACTAAATATTCACGAGAAGAAGTAAAAAATTATAAAAATTGTGCAAAATGATTTCAATCATATTTTATTGCCCACTTTACATCTTCGGCATACAGCGCATCGCGAATGATCAAAAGAAATTTTGAGTTCCTTTTCCTTCTGTTTTATACCTGCATGCAGGAAGAACTTAAGAATAAATTACGAGCACAAAAAAAACATGTAGTAAACGTCCATAAGCTTAGTTCCTCCCATAGAGGTTTTGTCTGTTATTAAAGTCAAGCAGCAAACAGCAAACAAACCAAAGCCATATGCTACAGCCAGACATGAAAATTGAAATCTCTTTTCAAATGTGTCATTTACTGAATTTAAACCAGTTACCATAACATGCGCTGCTAAAGTTATCATTGTTAAGGCTACAGCACATTGTGATAAACTCATGAAAACACAATATAAATTTGATCTATCTTCACGTAACCACCTATTTTTCAATATCATCACCACCAATGTAACATTGAATGCAAAAACAAGTGTAAAGTTTCCCCATAGCGCTGGTATTATCGAGAACCTTTCTTCAAGCAATGCTGAATATTTCTCACTTATATTTGTATGATTCATGCTTAAAATTTTTATTTGTTGACATGATAAATATTAAAACAAAAAACAATGATAAAGTTACTCGGAAAGCAACTAATAAATATGCTAATTGACTTATATTACAAATCCCAGGATCTCAAATGTCATTGTTGTTACCCTTTATGAGCTAACAACAAAAAGGAAATTTGGATTTACTTCTACAACTTGCAACGAGGTCCCTTTAATTAGTAATTGGAGCCGATCTTGATCTTAGTTGACTTGAAGAAACCTAGAATCACTACACTGGTACACATGTACACACATGTACACACTGGTACACCAATCACTACACACATGTACACACTGATACACCAACCACTACACACATGTACACACTGGTACACCAAAATATGTGTCACAACAGAGTATTTGATTTACAGAAAGACTTTTTGTCTCTTTTGTTGTTGTTATTTTGAAAATAGTGTAAAAAGATGTTGATATATTGTAGCATTCAGTACACCTTAACAGACATTTTATGAAAGTGTACTTAAATTTCAATTTTCTTCGATATGCTTTCCATTTAATTAGTGCATCTAAATTTACCATGAAAATGAAATTTAAATAATGATCTGCTATTTATAAAAGCCACCGCAAAACTTAATTGCATACTCTTCATTTTTTTTGTTTACGTCTATTTTGTAGATTCCTATTACCAAACTTGCCAATCATGAAAAATTAATTTCCTGGATAATGTCAAATATGGATGAATTTCCTGTTTCGATACAAACAATAATTACATGTTTTCGTGCAATTACACATCACGCCACCAGTTTGTTCTTTTGAAATCAACTGGAGTTTGAAATCAACAGAAGTTTGAAATCAACCGACAAAAAATGCAAATCATAAATGTCGAACGCTTCTGAGACAAGTCGTGAAGCATTGGGGTTATTGTTTTCACGAAATTAACTTTTTTAACTAATACGCCTTTCCCGAATTTCTGTTTAAACGTCGAATTTTGGTCTAGTAAGTACATCCAACCTTAATTCTCGCTTACGTCGTCCATAGCGAAACGATGTTTTTCAGGTCATCGTACTTGAAATAAGAATCATGCCATATTCACAGGACTCGTGTACTTATACTCACAAAAAAATTACAGAATAACGAAATGAAAGTACAGTTGCCGCTCGATAAGTGGAACTTTCAAGGGACCGAAAAAAATGGTTCCACTTAGCGAATGTTCCACTTAACCGAAGTTTTCTCAAAAAAATTTAAATTTGTCAAAAAAACGTAGTTCTGGGAAAACAATTTAGAAGCCCTAAAAATACAGGTGCAAAAGGTTCCAGAAGGGGTAAAATAAGACATAGCGAGTTCAATTTATAAGGGTTACTTTTATATAGTCACTTAGAACGAAATTTTACAACTTTTTAGTCTCTGTAGAAAAAATCGTGAATGGACGCTTGTTTTAAGTGACTTGTATTTTTTTTTTCGACCAGCCTGGACACATTCACGATCGTCTTCCACAAATAGGCTTAAGTCTAAAAGTGTTTTGATTGCGTTTCTTACGTCAGTGCAACTAGGCTTTTGGAAGCATTCATCGTCTTTGCTTTCGTTTTCCATCTCATCATCATCAACCACAATGCTAGTCGTGCTATCTTGTAGACAATGGATTAATATCATCTACAGATAGCATGGGCTCAGTGGCAGCTACAGCATCATCTAAACATACAAAATATTCAGTAGAAAAGTTGCTAGGGGTTACATACTCTTGCTGAGTCTCCAATTCTTTCAAGTTGTCCCTTAGCTCACTGAATGGATCATCCAAATCATTTTGTGCCCGATCTCGCTCTTCAACAGAAATGCCTGCTTTGGCGAAGCAATTTTGAACTGTTGACTCAATTACATCTTCCCACGACAGCACAAGAAATTACATAGCTATAAGAATGTTGAATTTTTGCATTTCTTTCTTCGCATCAGTTGCTTTGATTATCATCAGGACCATTTGGGAACGGTACTTTGCCTTCAAATAGGGAATCACCCCTTGGTCCATCGGCTGTGTCTTAGACTTGGTATTGGGAGGTAAGAAAACCAAGCGAATCGCTTTTAAGCCACCAACATGTGGATGTGCAGTTGTCTACAATTAATACAACTTTCCGATCTTCTCGTACAAACTTGCCATCCAGCTCCCGAACCCACTCCTCAAACAAATTGCTGTCCATCCAACTTTTTTTCTGACCGCGGTAGCGACAGGGCAGACTCTTCAGATTTTTAAAACATCTTGGGCATTTAGCCTTGCCGATCACAAACATAGGAAACTTATGACCAAGAGCATGCCAGTTAGACGGAGTTTACTGTGTTTCCCACCCACATATTTTTCGCTCTTTAGGTGCATGGTCTTTTCTGGCAACGCTTGAAAGAATAGCCCAAATTCGTCTGCGTTGTATATGTCAGCTAGTGCATAGTCGGACAGTAAAGTTGGAAGCCTTCTTTCGTACCAGGGTGCAACCATTTCATCTACCACAATTTTGCCCTCTGCTACAGAAATTAAAAGTGAACAGGGCTTTTAGACAAAGTGTGTACAGGACTTTAAGAAAATTCAAACGTTTTCATAAAAAAACATTTCATTCGAATTTATATTACAAACTTGTTTGAAAAAGTTTTTAAACGTTTCATAAAATGGGAGCAGAAATAGAAAAGTTACTCTCTCTTATAGTCGGGGGTGAAATGTAATTCTGCTCGATTTTTTTGTTAAAAGCACACATTTTGGTTTTTATGAAAGTATAAGATGTAAGAAATAAAATCAGATGGTATTGCAAATTTTTTTTTGCCCTCAATGTATTTTACAGACCAGAACAGCCACATCCCTGAAAACTTTAAAATATAAAAAACTCTCTCAATTTTAAAGATATTTCTTTTAAACTTTGCTTATATATTAATACAAATGTCAGTTCCCAAATACTAGTAAGTAAGTTTCAATCACGTGACTAATGTGTATTTTACAGACCAGATTCTGTTTTCAGGATTTTGGTCTGTAAAACATGCATTCATGAAGAAAATCTCCTAGCTTTCTGTTATGTTTTATAGCGTGACAACTTCTAACACTGGCTAAAATATTTCGTGCTAACTCCATTAGTGTTTCCGAAATTATCGCTGTTTTAGTAATTTACAGACTACGATCTCTAACTTAGGAAAGTCTAAACTTAAGTACACATAGAAACAATACAAAGTTTTTGTATATTTGATTTTAATTTATGGATGGCACAATTCCTGTGTAATTCTAGGGACCGTTAGAAATCTAATTATTTACGGAAGTTGCACTAATTTGAAGTTCAGTATATTTTAATGACCAGAATAGCCACACACTAAAAATCATGAAACTAGTAAAAGATGTCAAATTTCAAAACGCTGTTTCCAAATTTTTAACTATATATTGAAAAAACGAATACGACGCAAAGTACATTGTGATAAACAAACAACTTACCAACAGAAAAAGAGACCCTAAAGTTTAACGAAACTCAATATCATAATAAACCCCATAAAAAAATAAACGGTTAACAAAAAATATCATCTTCGGTATCGTTTTATCGCCTATGTCATCAAAATCGTCATCGATTTCATCTTCCGAACTAAGGTTTTCTGTATTCTTGCAAGATTCGCACACACACAATTCGGTACAAACCATTCCAGCTTTAACGCATGAACATCGTTTCATTCCACACCCATGCTTACAGCTACACGAAGTTATTTCGACCAGAGCGTCTGGAGCGGGCGGAAGATCAGAACAAATGGGTTCCAATGTCTCTTTGTCTTAGAAACTCATCAGCTTTTTCAGGGGGGAAAAACAACTCCGGATACTACATTGAATACATCCTTTGTGTTTGTAAAATCAACACCTTGATTCTCGAAGACACTACTAACCTTGCTAACATCATTGTAGAATCTTTCGTTTGAAGCACCTTTCTGTTGATAGTGATGACTTTCTTTACAACCAGCTGTCAGGAAGAGTGATTGGAAACTTTCAGAAACAATTTTCAACAATGGAGCTGATAGAAAATAATTTTCTAGTGTCAATGATTCATTGGCAATACCAGAAATTCCAACTCCTAAAGCATTGAAAGGTACAGAAGATTTGTTTACAAAAAAGTTGCCGTTACTCAAGAATTCCCATGAAATAGGATCATTCTTCTTTAATGAATACATTTGGCTAGATTGGATAGATTGGTGTCAATCATAGGCAAGGAAAAACTTCGTGAACTTTTCCAAAGAAGAAAGATGCAAATCCCAAGAACCTTGACGTGTGGCTCGTAAGAAGAGAAGTATAGTTTCAACCAGTTCCATGAAATTGCGGTACATCTTCGGTTGACCTTTCAACTGATCATCAAATTTGTCCAAAAGATTGAAAAAGCCAGTATCTATAAGTTCTTCAACAGCTAGAGTTATGTTCCATTCAGCTCCCTCCTTCAATTTTGAAATGACGTCATCCACTTCAACTTTCATGAAAATATTTCCAGATAAAACTTCAGTAACATAAATTTGAAAGAGCAAAAATCCGCTTAGGCTTCTCTTATAATGTTTTCCTTCTTTTATTTGCTCAACTGTGTTTGGACCGTAAACACCAGCTTCTGTCAAAACTTCATCCAGACCACTTTTGTTGATGTTTTTACCGATGACCTTAAACATTGCAAAGAGGATGTGAAGTTCTCCTAGTCGGAAAATGAAATTTTCATTTGTGTCATCCTTTGACTGTAACTGGATACATTTCGAATAAAGCTGAAGATCAAGCGTAACGATTGTTTTATGATTGGGACTGTGACTAGTGTTAATTCCTTGAACAATCTTCAGCGCTGTATAGAGATTTCCCCAATAAGTTGGACTCCCTTGAATTATTGGTACTGTGTGGCAAGAATTTGTGCGGTTTTTTCTGAGCAAAACGAATTGGTCACAGCCCATGTCGGAGTTGGATTTTCCCCTTCTTTGTAAATTGTCCTAGCGAGTGCCCAAGTTACGTCCCATTTCCTAAACTCCTGGAAAGTTTGGTTATTGATTTCTTCATCAGAAGATGGATATTCTTTGTTCTGTGGGATAGGTTCTTTACATTGTTTAATATCGTAGAACAACCTTTTGTTTCTTGGCATATCCCTTTCAAACTGCACAGTTTCCTCCTTTTGGTTTATTTTGTGTTGGTTTTGAAAAACTACTAACGTAGTACCATGGAGCTGATCTTTTCCATTGTATGTGTCAATTGTAAGATCGATATTATCTACTGCAAAGTACAGGGGTTGCTGAGGGGATAAGGCTATCGGTGTGTATATACCACTGTTTTTTTCAATTTTCTTTTTGGAATCGGTTACAAGATCGTTTTTTATAGATAACACTTTATGATATGGAATGGATAAATTTAGTTCAGACAGTAGATTGATCATTTCCTTGCTGCGTGTTTTAGAGTAAATATGGAGTCCAAGTCCCACTGACAATGGAGTTTCTGTGGTCTGATGGATTCGCTTGCTTTTATCGTTTGTTGGGTTATAATTGACTTGTCGATTCGATTTCACTGACTGATGGATATATTGTGTAATGACCATGCAATTTTGATTAACAGCCATCATTCTTTCCTCGTTTGACATTATTCGCTCAGGACCAATCAAAATCCATTTAACCAAAAGTGACAGATACTCGGGTACCTCATAATTATCAAAGGAACCTTCGAACGTCCACTTTTTCATTGACAGGAGCTCCTTCCTTACAGCTTCTGCAGCTTTATAAAAGCTGTAAATGTTATCATCCACTACTACTTCATGGGACTTTTTATGACAAATTCGCTCAGGTTCGTTTCTTCGAAGAGATTTGATAAACTCGGCATCAGTGACATGCTCTAAAACAAGGCTTTTGATATGTTTCTTATAATCTTTCAGGAGATAATCTTGTTCAATGCCCAAGCTTACAAGTGATTCACGGTACAACTGATTCATGCGGCTCGTGTCCAATATACAGCCTTGAGAAAGTTTGAACTTGATATAACTGATAAGTTCAATGTCACAAGCGGTGCATTTAAAAAAGTTGCTGTTGTTAGCTTTACCAACTGGATGGGTCTTGCGTTTGGCTTCAACCCAACACGAAAGATGGTAGTGGACATCATTTGCGACTGCATCTTCAGCGTTTGGTATACTATTCATTCTTATAAAAAACGACTTGTCAGTCAATTGCTTGGAAATGGATAACATCGAAATACCCATGTTCATGGTCTCAACGTAGTGTAGCCCCCCCCCCCCCTGGTTTTAGACAAATAATGCATTTTTCTTTGTCATGACCAACAAAACTATTTCTTCGGGTTGTTGAGTATTCGGCTTCGACAAAAGACTTACATTAAAAACGTACATTAAAACAACCTAAAATAAAACACATTTATTTACACGAAGCTTTTCGTAACTGAGATATATTTGACAACTTGATAATGCGGAGCTCCTGGTCTGTAAATTTCTAGAACAATGATAACTTTGGCAAATCTGACGAAATCAACATTAAATTTGGGCTGGTGAAAAATGTTGCTAAACGAAAGAATATACAAGAAAACTATGTTAATACAACAATGTTTGCCCATTTTACAGACCAAAATCCTGAAAACAGAATCTGGTCTGTAAAATACACATTAGTCACGTGATTAAAACTTACTTACTAGTATTTGGGAACTGACATTTGTATTAATATATAAGAAAAGTTTAAAAGAAATATGCTTAAAATTGAGAGAGTTATTTATATTTTAAAGTTTTTAGGGGTGTGGCTGTTCTGGTCTGTAAAATACACTGAAGGCAAAATTTTTTTTGCAATACTATCTGATTTTGTTCCTTACATATTATTTTTTCATAAAAACCAAAAAGTTTGCTTTTAACAAAAAAATCGAGCGGGACTAGAAGTAATGACATTACACCCCTGACTATTGGTATGATACCAATAGTTCTTATAAAGTCACACAATTTAGACTCGTTTGTAATGGGATATCACGTGTACAAAACTATTTGGATTCCAATCGTAAGCAAGGAATTGACAGTCATGATGGAGCCCAAAAATATAGAGGACAAAATTGCTGTCGTGGTTAAGAGAAATGGATCGGTAGTCGGACATTTACCTAAAGGAAAGACAGGAAGATTTGCGAAGACTATTTTTTACTTTTTTCGAGGAAACAACGGAAATAAATGCTCTTTGATAGTGACCGGAAAAGCAGTTAATCAAGGAGATAGAAAAGGAATGAAAGTGCCATGCAAACTGTCTCAAGACCAACTGTTGAAGAATTTGTAAATCGTACCTGACACTATTTTAAAGCGAACGTTAAAACGCTCTTTCCAGCGATCCAACCATCCATCAGAAGCTTGGAAATTATTACACTGAAGACATTTTGCCAACTCAAGAGTCTTTAGCTTGAGGATGCTAGCAGAAATAGGAATGTTGTTGTGTCGTACGCTAACGAACCATTTGTAAATTGCTTTATCTAACACTTCATAAGTAACTGATTTAATTCTTTTTCGTTTCGTTCCTGCATTGTTCTCATCGATCACCCGATATATGTCTTGTTTTTTTTTCAAACCAATTTGATATTGTGTTTCTTGCGACACCATACTTTCTAGCAGTTGAAATACAGCTTTGACCTTCTTCAATCTCTTTTAGGCGTTGTATTTCTCAAGCAAACTTTTAGATTTAATCTTTCTTTTCGATGCCTGTACGGACGCCATGTTGCCTTCAGAAAATTAGCTGTAATGTGTCACCACACACATGTTAGTTTTAAAAAATCCGTGATTCGAATGTAAAAAAAACGTTGAAATTCCGGAATTTGTTTTGAAAATCGAGCAAAAGTTCCAGTTAGGAGGGTGTAATTTGGCTCAAGGGACCAGTTTTTCAATGATTTTTTTTAAATGATTCCACTTAGCGAATGTTCCACTTAGCGAATGTTCCGCTTATCCGAAGAAATTAAGAGAGTTTCATAAGGCAAATCCAAGGGACAGGGGAAAATGGTTCCACTTAGCGAAAGTTCCACTTATCCGGGGTTCCACATATTGAGCGGCAACTGTAGTACTATGTGATAGAGCTGGAAAAGCTGATCAATTAAACGTATAGGCTACATGCTTACGACGAACCGTTGCCGAGATATCGCTGTCCTAAGATTTTACTGTTCAATGATTCATAACGATGATGAAAATACTCCGTTATTGTTTTGAACGCATTAAATCAATTTCATGAGCGAATGTTTAATATTCGAAATAATTATTATTTTCAAAAAAAGAACATTCGAAAAACTTACTAAAAGAAAGTTGAAAACATTTTTGAACAGTGTTGTTTACATTTTCATTTTCTCACTACAATTTGAATATTTAAACAAGACAAGAAACAAGAGCCTTACGACTTGAAGGTTAGCGCTAACTTAGACTTTGCTCATGCATGATTTGGAACTCTATTTTTCCTTTAAACCACCCAGGTGCTTATTAATATTTGCAACTTGTATTGGCGGTTTATAAGAGGAGGTCATTTATTAACAATTTGAAGAATAATTTGAATGAAACGTTATTGCGTGTGGTTATTATTATTTTTTTCTCTTCTACATTCTCTCGCACTTCTGTTCTACTTATGTGTATATTCATCATTATTATTAACAAAGAAATTTTAATAACCACCCGGGCGTTCTTTTTTGAAAACATTTTGTATCTATTATCTACATAATGTTTTATCATCATCAACATACTCACTTTAGCATCCCTTTGTTTATTGGCCATGTTGACATCCACAGCTGTTTTTATTGTTTTCATTTCTTTATATGCACGTCAGTTGACTTTTTTCCCCATTTTTTTAAAGAATGATAAAATACACGAAAAACTGCTTGGCACGGGTTTTCCTAATTTCAAATCAACCTGAATTCCTAAGATAATAAGTTTTGAAGCGTGAATCAATTATAGTATATCAATTATAGTACTAATTATCAATTATAGTATCCCTCTATTTGGAAGATTTCTAATGGGTGGCACGTATGTAGCAGGATCACTATATATGGCTGAAATGACTCAATCATACGAATCACATGTGGTTGCTCAAAGAATATCTTTGTCGAATGCGTTTTTGTATTAGGATACGCAGTTGGACCAGTGATTGCTATAGGTTTCATCAATACTGATGTTTGGATTGGATGGATTCATGTTACACACGCCAACATTATTGGATTACAGATATTTGTGCTATTGGTGGTACTGCAGATTACTGTTTTTTTTCTGTTCACATGATCTTTCCAAAGAATTTGATTTAAAACAACAAAATATTCGCAAACAGAAGCATCTAGAAAATGCCAGATTGCCATGGTACAAAGTTCTTTTAAAACTTTGCAAAAACATCAATGCCTTATTAATTTTTGGTTTTGCATTATGTATGGAAACACTTGAGGTTGCAGTAAGTCGTTCACTCCCAGTTCTTATTGTTGGGTATCTAAAATGGCCTTACAGAGATTTGAATTTGCTACTGCTTTTCAATAGCGTTTTTAGTTTTCTTGTTCTCTCATCTGTTAGCAAATTAAACCTTACTAAAACGGTAATTTACGAGTTTGGAATTACGAGTTTGTTTTCAATTATTGTACTGTTCAACACCTACCTAGTTATTGTCTTATATTCCGTCTTAAACAAATATTTGCTACTGTTCATGTTAGTACTAATCGTCACCAGTTTTTCACTGTTTTTGCTGGGTGAACTTGTGTTCATGCAGATCACCAGTGCCAATATGGTAAGTTCTTCATATCAGGCATATTTTGAATCCATAAGAAAGTTTCACTTTTATAAAGGACATATTTTGGGATCATTTTATGGAGCAGTTTTCGAACAATATTTTACCAGTATTTCGTGTTACTTGTCTATCACACTTGTTCTATTGTATTTGGATTGCTTATTAGGAGATCTGACCTTGTGAATCAAAAAATTATCATTTAAATATAAGACTACATTCCGTTTCAATAAGTTTTGCAATGGATTGAGGAACGTATTATAAGTAATATTTTTGACATTAAAATAAACAAGAGCCTTAAGGCTTGAAGGTCAGCGCTAACTTAGACCTAGTTCGTGTATGATTGGAAAAAGGATAGGCGCTGTGCTCACACTGAGGACGATCTTTGTGTTAACTTAATTCGCAACGCTATCATCACAGATAAAAAATCCCGTTAAAATATGCTACATTTTGTCACGTTTACAGTTTGTCAATTCTTGCTGGTTTTTTTAACAAGTAAACTGTAGAGGAATGAGGAAAAGTAGTTAAAATGAGAACATAACTGCAAGACTAACAAAAATATCAAAGACCATACACATATTAGGATATAGAGCAATATCTAAACACGTCCATTGAAAGAGTGGCTCACATGGAGAACATTCGAATGTTCATTGAAAGAGTGGCTCACGTGGAGAACATTCAAATGTTCATAAGAAAAGCGATTCAAAGGGACGGAAGAATCGCTTCTTATGAATTGCACTGATAAAAGAAGTTATAAGGTCATTTGCAGTAAATACGTACATGACATCTTGTGTTTTGTTAAAAAAAGACATAAATTGAACTTATTAGTATTTTTTCTGTTTTTCTGGCTTATTATTCGGGAGTTTCCAGGATCCGTTATTATCAAGGTTCGGTATTTCGAGGGTCCACACATCCGGGTCCGGTAAGTCGATGATGCCAAAGGAGAACTGGAATACATTATTTTATTATCAAGGTGGGACGTAGTTAAAGAGATGCTAAAAAGAGGGGTGGTGCTAAAAAAGGGAATAACAGTATTTTGAGATATCAATTCTATATTTTCATTTAGATATCAAATTAAACAAAAACAAATCAATGAAAATTCATTTTTCATAATACCATATTTCCTTGTGTAAGTTGGTCATCCATTCAAGTCAATGGACATTTATGCTTTAAAAGAAGAAAGATTTTTCATTTGGGGAAAGTGAATATGTAACAGCAGTATTGTGAATCTTTTATTTATTTTTCATCATTGTATAACTTTACACAACTTTATGCTACTTCAGTTAAGTAGATAAATAATTATCAGAATACTTGCAAATAAATTAAATAATGAAATGCAGGCTAACAAAAGAAATAATACGGTTTCATGTCGCTAGACGTCATGTCGCTAGACATGGAACGTCAAGAAATATCAAAAATGTCAAAAAAGTTTGAATGGTTTTCAAAAAGCATATGAAGTATACGTATACATTTATCTTTAAAACATGTACACCTTGGAAACACATTAGAATATTTGTAAGGCTTCGACGTTTTGTCAGTATAACTTAAAATAATGTCAGAAAAGGAACAGATCATACTCGAATTAAAAGTTGAACTTCAAAAACATGAAGAAATAGAAATACAAAAGTTGAATGGTTCATAACATAATAACAATTAAATCTAAGAATCCTGACATAATAGAGACCAACCAACGATTGACGAAATACTTGAAGCTTGGAATGTTGCGAAGCCAAAACCAAAAGTATAGCATAGAGAACAAATTCAAACTCTATGAAATTCAAATTGAAAAACTCACAATGAATAACAAAAAGTTATACCATGCACTGCCACGTAACAGAAAAATCCACAAATTAAAATGGCGTTAAAATTTCTGGTGGTTCAGGCACAGTAGAATGTATTTAAAAATGGAAATTCCCCTCTACTAATTTACTAAGGCTTAATTGCTGTGTGAAGTATTTAAATCCATAGATATCAAATAAGTTGGGCAATAAGTTCGATTATGAATAAAATCCCCAGAAGCTTCATATTTTATTGAGAAAAAACGATTTCAATATAATTTCAAAGGACAAACGAATGGGCAGTTACTATTTTAGCAAAATAGCAGAGGCAATTTTTATTAAAATAAATAAACCTAGTCTGAATGCCCATGAGAAATCGGTTTCACTAAAGCTTTTTAACTGATCTTTTTTGTATTATATGTTTTTATTGTAACTATAACAACCATCAAATAATTTGGTTCGGGCAATAAGTTTGATTATGAATAAAATCACCAAAAGCTTCGTTCCACTGGTCATCGTCAGAGTGGTCATCATCACTCTGATGATGACCAGTGGAACGTCTGGTTGAATATACAGTCATTTTAAGAAAAATACATTCGATCTCGTTTTTCTTAATAAAATATGAAGCTTCTGGTGATTTTATTCAACTATAACAACGCTTTTAGTTTTTTACATTTAACTTGTATCCTAATAAAATTTAATTGGAATTTTTGTGTGGATGTTTAATTGGTCAGCGGAAAAAGCAGCTGACCTTTCATTAGCATTTGTACGTCCGTCCCATGTCCCCTGTTGTAACCTGATACCGCAGGAATAAGCCTGGAATAGAGGTTGCTTGTGGACCCTGGTCTAGCTAGGATTAGTTATCTGCATAGAAGTTGAAATTATTTTATCACGGTAAGTACAACCTTGATACAGTAACTTGAACGCATGCTGTCTGTTCTGAATAGTCGCGCAAAAGCCGAGCAAGTAAAGTTACATAACCGATCACATCAAACTTTCTTTGTGAAAACGATATTATATAACCAAGAATTTATCAGTTAGAGCTAATATCCAACGATTAATAAAGGTAAAAGGAAATTCTTTTTATCTTTATTTTTATATAAAACCACTGAATGATGATTGCAATTTTCTCATGCCTATTTTGCATTTTTGTGATCAGAAAAATTTGGGCTAAGCTTTAGATTGTTTGTGTTGGAAGAGAGGAGGGAAGTAGTAGTGTTCATACTTATGATGGAATAATGGGCGACCTACCATCTATGTGCCTAATTCCGACCGAACAGCCTTTCCTAATTCCGAACACAAGTGTAAGCAGCACAGGGGCAGACCTATCTGGTTAACAAAATGTGCATTCATACTCAACAAAATCGCCACAAATACTTAAATGTTTATGAAGCAGAAAAGACGTTGAACACCAATTATCAGGGTGAGAATGTCTTGTGAGTGAAGTAATAATGACCTACCCCATTTGGATATCTCTGAAAAATGTGTGCTCCTCCACGGTGTTTATAAACAAGCATGGGTTATGATGAAAGTTATCACTATTATAGTTAAGATAAAGTAATCACACATCATATAATTACATCGCAGAGCTCGTAAAATTATGTACGCCTCTCAAGGGGACAGTCAATTCATTGAAGCCAGAAGTTTTGTGTTCGTTAAGTTTTGGATTTTGTTTGATTGATAGTGCATTATGCATTATTATAGATGCGGTTAATATTTTACAGACTGTATCTTTTTGCATTCAGAATTAAGAAGGCTGTTCGGAATTAGGCACATTGACGGAAGTTGTGCTAAGGAGGGAGTTTAGCTTCCATGCCCAAACCATAGATGCCAACCATCCTGCATCCCACAGTACAAATACGCATTTTGGCTTGTTTTGTTTATCAAACGCAAGATTTCAAAAATCGTGTTGAAAACAATGACTTCATGTAAGAGATAAAACTTCACTTTATGTATAACAGCTAAAACTTTTGGTGTTTTCATGTAAAAATTCATTCCTTCACGGACGCGTAAAGTTTCTTTCAGGCTGTACTGTATATACCAAATATGCCTAAACATGGTAAGAAAATTTCACTGGTAAAAAATTTCGAACTGCAATTCAAAAAGTTCTTTCAATTTCCAAAATTATATTCTGCAACTTTGAAAACTGGGTGGAATGTCAATTGTCTTTTTATTATTGCCGTCACGTATAACACTCGCAATTGCACAGAAGAGAATCTCTTGTCAGTGGAAGCTTTTGCTGCTCTGGTGTCTTCTTATTTGAAACAAATTTTAGATACCGAGCTTCATCGGTTCTTCGGTGTTTGTTATCGAATATAATCGTCACACAAATTTTTTAACCTTCCGAAATAGCAACGACTCAAACGTGAAGCCATCACCAAACGAACCAAAAAGAGACTGGAACTAGCACTATTTTTCATTACATGGAAAGCTTTTAATTTCCCAATGCCATAAAACCCACTTGTGTAATCGTTACCTGTAAACGAATGTAATGCAGGTATCGCCTTACAACAAGCTTCACCAATTTCTTCAGCACTGCCACCATATCTAACACTCGATGTTTTTCGTTTACGCCTATCTTTACGAAGAAACGTGAACATATCGTGCTGCTGAAATAAAGGGCATACAACAGGATGTCACTATCAACCGCATGTATGCAAACTGGTATGTTGGCATCTACATGATCAGCTCACAAGAAGACCTTTTTATCTGCCTCCTCTTGGTTGTTTTTTAATGAAAGTTTTTCCTCTCATTGTACCTAGGAATAAGTGGTTAATGAGATTTTTATCAGTTTCCTGGCCCTTTGTTACAATCACGTATGAATGCAAAGACACGGATGCCGACAAGTGGATTTTATCACTGCAGCAAGTAGTTAGCACCATTCACAAGTAATCTACTGAACAAACTTCTTTCATCTGCAATCTACTGAACAAACTTCTTTCATCTGCAATTGTCACCGATTTTTCTTTAAGCAATACATCAAAACATCATATGCTCTTTCGACAGCTTCATTATCGTAGATTCTTCTGGAAGCACCGAGACCTTTAGGCACGAATCTCATTTTCCTTCATTTGGAGATCATTCTCCAAACAAGATAGACATTTCGTTGCGACATGAGTCGTCAGCATCCACCACTGAACAGTTCTGACTGATGCACCACAACCAATGATACCACCGCTACATCTTTGCTCGCGATTAATGGTTTACTCAATGCATTGATCAGATGACACCTGGTTAAATTTGCCTTTCGATCGTTTAACGGCAAACTTTCCATCCCTAGAAACGACATATTGAAATAATTCGCCAGTCGATAGTAAATAAGATTACACATCCTTTTACGGCGAATCGGAACTGTTTATTAACTTACATGAATTGGTTGTGAACCTTCGGGTAGTGAAGACATTTCCATCCAATATTATGTCAAAAACCTGGAATAGTTTTGTCTGTCATAGGCAAAAAGATAAGGTATCATCCTTTTCGTGGCGTCCAAATGCATATTCCAATCACCAACTTTCATTGAACGCTGAAATAAAAAGCAGGATCTCCATCATTTCCAGAAAAGACATCCAAAAACAGGACGTGAATCCAGATATTTCCTGGTTCGAAATCACCTTTCTATGTTCGAATTTGACTTCTGAAAAAACACCTTGCTTTAGAAACAGCTCTGTAATACTATCTTCAGATATCAAATGTAAAACGTTTTTCACCATACTCTTAAAGGAGGCAAAACAGGGCACGGGCTGCACAAAACGAAAGTCACGTAATGGATATGAATATTGGTAACCCTGATAAAAACACACACACGCAAACATCAATAAGGTAACCTTGTGAATGCAAGCTTGGAACTCATCTGATGACGTGAAGTTTTCAAAATTGGGGCAAGAACGTTCAGCAAAGAAGGTGGTGAAACTGTCAATAAGATGCTGTGTTAATGCAACGTAAAGGTACTGGTAGATTCGCATGGCTCTATTGAAGTGTTTTACTAATAGTACACGTTCTACTGAACCTTCACCTATAAACAAATGTGTATGTGTTTCCTATAAAAATAATTTTGGTAACATCGTCAACATAAAAGAAAAAATACGCAAGATAATTTCTCTATAGTAACATGTTCGTCCATAGTAACATGGACTTTTAGTCCTGTTCCTACTTTTCTTAGCAAGTAATTCATCTTCTAGTATCCAATCTTTTAAACCAGCATCAGTAAATCTTTTACTAATCACTGCTTAAAATATCATTGATGTGTGGAAAGCACTCATTCTAAAAACAATGGGTCGCTTCAAGTCACCATGCAAAGGATTCATCAATACTTCAACGGTTTTCGCATAAATTGCCTGGTCCATCACTTCATTCGTCTCTGAGTGCTTTTTCTCGTGATTGCAAAAGTAGCTCAAGTACGACATTCAGTTTAGTAAGCTACTCGTCAATAGCGGGAAGATATGCAACTTGATGAATTCTTAAAAGTCCAATATCAAGTAGCATTAAGAAAGCTCAAGGAAGACTTTTATCGAAATTGATGGTATGTCAGGAAAAGAAAATCTTGTACATACCTTTCCGTCAACTCTTCAACTCTTCTCTTCTTTTTCATCATATCCGCGAAGAAGAACCCAGATGAAATTCGTAAGTAGAGATGCACGGAGATGACCACTGTTGTTGAAAACATAATGTTACGAAGAACATTTGTAGTAACTCAGGTAACATAGTTTGTGTTTTAAGTGATTTACTTTCACTGGGTGGCCAATGATGATAAGTTTGATACATTTCAAGAATGTCTTTTCTGACTTTTTTACCGACATCTTTGATTTTGCTTTTTCACTTCGGTTACCTGCTTCATTAGTGCTTAAATAATATAGCCTTTTTGTATTTCATTATTAAAGATGAAAGTTAAACCCGATTTTGGGGTCCATATTTCAATTTTGTCCTCGAAGTTTCTTTTGACTGCGTCTAACAAGGTCTTGTCGGAATTTTTGCTCCGATAAAGTCCAGCCAGTTCAGTCGTTGGAAGTATTTCCAAGTCAACAATTACACCTTTTTCTACTTCAACAAACAATAATTGCATTACATCTTTTTCAGGATTGATTAGCAATTTCCGCCAAGTCGCCTAGTTGGTTCAGTGTAATCACCATAACACGAACGATGATAGAGAAGTTCTAGTGCAATAACTGTTTGCCAGTCTAATCCAGGCAGATTCGCGTGTAGTCGCGCTTTATCGCCTCGTTCGATAGTGTATTTTATGAGTTTTTCTGAAGCTCTTTGGGTGATACATTTTGTTAGCTGCTCATAATTTCTTTTTTACCACTTTTTTTTGTAACAAACACAGCATTCCTCATCTGCTACGATTCTTCCTATAATAGTAAATGAAATCTAGAGTACCGAATAATACCCCCCACCCCACCCCATTCACCCCAGCCTTTTATTCCAATCCCCCCTATCACCTTCATAGTGCTAAGAAATTCTTACCAGGCATGTTTAAGTTTCTTTAAAGAAGCTTTATCTCTTGATCATATCGGGCAAAGTGAATTATACAATTACTTTCTGTTTGTGAACGCTTTGCAGAAGGCTTTAAGTTTATAGTAACCGACATTTCATTGCTTGCCTTCTTCAGTTCATCGTACACGTGCTTAAAAATTTTCCCGCTAAGTTTGGTCGCAGTTGAAGTGCATAACGCTCACCACCGGAGGCTATTTAGTCATAGACGTGTGCGATTAGCCAATAAAACTGGGGGCTGCACAATACAAATATCTTCTTTTCTTCTCAAAAAACAAACTGATTTGTTTTTGAAAATTGACAAATCCTACTCAGAAGTCTATGTTGATAATACGAAATTTAGACAAGTTTAATAACTGCCGGTCACTTTACTTTCTTTTTTTAAAAACATTAAAAATGTTTGTATGGAAAATAAAATAGTGACATTTTAGATCGTGCGTAACTGAGTTGTCCAGATGTAAGCGAGTATTATTATTATTAGTATTATTTAACGATTTTTTGCAAAGCAACCTGGACATATACATTAGACAAAGCATTAGCAAAAAGTCTCTAAAAAAAATTTATTAACCTACCTTATTAACCTTATTAACCCCCCTCCCCCCCCAAAAAAAAAAAAAAAAAAAAAAAAAATAGTGAGCTTTTTGGATTGTGTGATTTTATTTTTTGGTCACCCCACCATATACGAGAGGTAGAACACGGGTGTTGGAGGCGGCAACGTATGGGAAAATTAACATGTAAAAATTTACACAAGACACTAGTCTATATACTAATAGCGACTGTGCATAACAAATTTAGTTTGGTAAAATATTTTGCGTGTGAGGTTGCCGAGTTTTCACGGTCCGTTTCTCACGCGTTTGTCTGGGAAAGTTTGAAACTGCACGAGCAAGTTGGTTTTTGTATCAGTATTAGTAATAGTCCCGACTCCACCTTACGGGTCTTTTGTGTTTTCCCGTGTTTGAACTCGAAAGAAGACAATGAAAAGTCTCGACGGTGGAGGATGCAATGCAATGGTTTTTCGTTTGAAATATTCTCAACGATCATTTTTGTTTGAACAAGAAGAGCGAAGAACTGATTTTTGTTTTTTGTTGTTTGTTTTTATTTCAAAAAGCGAAGAATAATATTGTTGTTTGTTACGAAAGTATTAGTAAAGTTACTACCAGTCGCATGATGATGATGCAAAAAGAATCGAGGGTTTTTAAAAATCTGATTTTGTTTTCGTAAAGATTGATTCGCGAGACGAACGAAGAAAGGAAACGAAGGATATTGTATTATTATTAAACGAATTAACGAGTGGAAGAAACAATGTATGGTTTATAAAAGCAGAAACGTGTACTGTACTGAAAGTGAAGAACATCTTACTTATTTATGCTACAGTTATTAAATGGTTGCACAGAAGAAGTTGTCAAATGGTTTTTAATATATTTCTTTTTCTTGGAATGATGGAATTAACGAGTGGAAGTGCTTATACATAAAGAAGTGAATGAAAACATGAACATATGTCGTTGTTTTTGGTAGTAATGGTGTGCTGGAAAGTGAAGAAACTGTTAATGGAATTGGAGGATTGTTAACGAAGTGGAATTTACAAATTTAACAGTGATTAAAAATGGTTCCGTCGTTGCAATCATTTCGACCATGTGGGAAACATTACCAACATGTTTTGGAAGAGCTAAATTCTACAGTAAAGGGTTTTGCGTTACGCTGAGATATTATTGCTGCTGTGTTATTGTTGTTGCTTATTTTTCAAGCGAATTTTTGTGTGGCTGTTTTCAAGAAAGTTCATGCTCCCCCTCTCATGATGATGATTGATTATCATCAACTCTCCCCCTCCCCCCCCTCCCTCCTAACCCATTGTAGGTTTTTATATTATACTTAACACATCGAAGTATTTTTAGCCTATCCATTTTGTTGTTTAAGGTATGTTTTTATTGCTATTTATATTTTAAAGTGTGTTGTTTGTTTTGTTTTTAATGGAGTAGGGAGATCACTGAATATCTTTCCTTTTTACTCTTCATTGATTACATCTACCTATTCTATAATGGCCATAGTCATTGCTGCATCTACATCTTTCTTCTTTAAATTCATCCTCTGTTGTTTGTTGTTTGTTTAATTTAGTCTGTGAGTGGGGGGAGGGTAGGGTTTGTGTGATGTATGATTTCTTATCAAGTTGCTGTTTTACTGCATCTGTGATTTTTACGGGAGCCTATTAATTATTGTTACTGGCTTTATATATGTCATTTTGGAATCCGCAGCGTGAATTTAAGCCATGGTTCTTATCTTGATCGTATAGTGGAAAAGTTTTGGCACATGATATTTATTTATCAGTGCTATTTTACATTCTGCAACCATTTGTTCTGTTTCTGATGATCATGTACTAGCTTCTGTTATATACGATTTCTTTCTTTTAATATTAGAAAATTTAGTATAAATAAAAACAATAAACGAAGAAGAATGAATTTCCCAATCATGGTTTTAAATCATGGTACAAGCGATTGGGAGAATTCATTTAATGAATTTATTAAAATAATATATTATTGCCTTATTTATGTTGAAACTTTAGAACGAGATGGTGTGGTTTCAATGATGATTGATTATCCCTGTCCTCTACCCCTACCCACACCACTTACTATACCAAGAGAATTATAAACCACAATTATTGACTACAACACATCCCAAGCTTTTTCAGATTTTCTTTTATCCTTCAAGCAATGATTTTATTGCTATTATTTCTTAAAGTATATGCTGCTGATTTGTTGTTTGTTTTTTCTTTTGTTAGCGTGGGAGGGAGACCATTAAGATCATTCCATTTTGCTGTATCTATATCTTATCATATTTCTTTCAATTTATCCCTGTTTGTGTTTATGTTTGCTGACTGTACGTATGTCGTTTAGGAATCCTCAGGCTGAATTTAAGCTATGGTGCTTATCTTGGTTCTATAGTGGAAATGACAGGGCACGTAATAATTAGTGACTTAGTGAAATTTTACATTCTAAGAGATTTTTTTCTGTTTCTGATGATCATGTATTTGCTTCTGTTCTATATGATTTTTTTCTTTTTAGATTTAGAAAATTTAATAAAATGGAATATATGACCAAGGAGAATGAATGTGCCAATCATGGTTTAACATCATGGTACAAGCAATTGGGATAAAGCATTTAATGAATTCATGGTGGAATGACTCTTCGGTTGAATCCTGAGCAGGTATAATTTTTTTACGATTCACATTTGATTCAGGTATCCCGGGCAAAGGCATAATTTTACGGTTTCACACAATAGTTGGAAAATGTAACCGAAACATATTTAGTTTGCATTTTTATATTTCTTATCAAGATTCTTGGGAGTGGAACCGTAAAATGTTTTTACCCGGGATACTAGTCTATATACTAATAGCGACTGTGCATCCACTTTTGAGTTTGGTCAGTGTGAATAAAAGGACTGAGAACGAAATGTTTGTATGGAAAATATAATGGTAATATTTTAGATCGTGCGTAACTGAGTTGCGAGTGTAATAGCGATTAGTAATATAAAAGGAGTTTGACGTCAGATGGGACATTACATTGCACCCTAAATAGAACGCGATATTTTAGGGCAAATATCTCGAGAACCAATGGGAATAACTGACGTCACTTTGGGCGCGCAATATTGGGGATGGGTTAACGAAACATTTGAGTCTAAAACTTTTTGGGGACGGGTGTGACGTCATTAGAATCTTTGATCGACGATATTTCCGTATTGGTAAGTCGTACATAGGCGATCCCATACATTTTCTTGATCAGCTTTTTGAGCTCTGTAAAGAGGAAGAGCACGGATGTTGGGGCGGGAACTCATGCGGAAAATGAACCTGTAAAATGTTCTTACACGCGATACTAATCTTATTACTAATACGCGTTGTGTATACCACTTTTATTTTAGACAGTGATACATTTTAAAATATTTCACGGTCATTTTCTCACGAGGGGCGCGCAAAACCACGATGCTGCAACAAGCATTTTGTATATTAGTATATTAGTAGTAGCAAATGACGCGACATCAATGCTTTTGCTCGGGGGACATTGCATTGCATCCCCAATGGAGCGCGACATTCAGGGGCAAATATATCGAGAACCAATGGGAATAACTGACGTTTTTTGGGGTCCCCGATATTAGAGATGGGGTGACGAAAAAAAAGTTGGGTCCTAAACGTTTCGGGGACGGATGTGACGTCAATAGAATCTATGATCGACGATATCTCCGTAACGGTACATCGTACACAGACGATCCCATACATTTTTCTGATCAGTTTTTCAAGCTCTATGAGCCCATCTGACGTATCCTTTGGATTATGTGATTTTATTTTTGGTACCCCTATATTGAGAGGAAAACCACGGGTGTTGGAGTCAGTAACTCATAGGGAAAGTTAACCTGTTTAACGTTTTTACCCGGGATACTAGTTACTCAATAATTCAGGATTCAAAATCTATTATCAAAGAATATATTACATATATTGAACAACGTTGAAGATTTTATTGAGGGCGGCGTAAAAGAAGGCGGTAGTTATTTCGGAGTCACAGTTTACGGATGTTATTGGAACGCATCTGCAAACGAAAAAACCCAACAAAGTTGCAATCTGTGTTAGAAAATTAGCCAAACTTTTTTTTCTCTAAATAAACGCAGCATTTCCCTGCACCGTTCTTAGATGGAGGAATTCTTTACATATCATATTTCACTAAAGCAATCCCCATATGCGGCATTTTATGGGAGGTGGCGCTTGATCGAGGAAATACGGTCAATGATGGTAGATGGCTGGTAAATTACAGAATGACAGAAGCAAATGACAAATAGGATTGAGTTATTGATAGAGAAAGACCTAAAACATCTTGTATCAACAAGAACAGACTTTGTAAATTCAAATAAGGAAAGAAATAACTCTAAACATAATATTGAATTCTAAACTACAGTGCTGATTTAGACACTCTTTAGGTGTGTTTTTATAATTGTTTAATTGTGTTTTTAAACTTTAAAAAAAAGACGAGGCTGCGTGTTTTATTTTGCTGACTTTCATCTATGTCTGCTCTGTAGATTTGCGTGTGGATGACACTGTTCAGGCAGAAATCCTCAGCCCTTTCACTCCTTTTTAGCGAAGAAATAAATAGAAACAGAAAAAAATTAATATCAGTCTGATAGCGTTTAGATTTAACTTACATTAAACTAGAGGGTGTGATGGCACTCTAATGCTCTGTAACAGTTAATAAATGTTGCCCTCTCTAACATGTGTATAAACTGTAATTTAACTTTAACTGTACTTTAACTTGAACAACAAGGTTTATATAGTTGTATACCAGACACTTTCATGGAAGAAGGGTAAAAAAATATCCAAGAGATTAGAAGGGAAAGATCCTACATATTCGTAGTTTTTATTTCACATAAAAAATAAACGAATCTCACCACAACCACCCATACGGAAAATATACAGACCAGATATATATAAAAAACTAAAACTGTATTTTTTAAACTTTTTTGTTTTCAAATTTTTAAGAACACAGTTAAAAAGTGTCAGAATCAGCCACGGAACTAAAATATGAAAATATGAATAATAAATATAAGAACATTTAGGTTATTTCTGTGCTGTCGAATGCTCAGCCACAAGGGAGAAGAACATCGAGTCGTGATCCGATAAAAGTTCGGATGGTGGTGCAAATTCCATTACTCGACCAGCGTTCATTACAAGTACACGATCACAATCCATAATGGTGTCAATTCTGTAAAGAAGGAAAGAAAAACTTTTTGTTCACTGAGATAATTTGAAGAAACAATTTTGAATGAATAGTAGTAAATAGTACCTGTGTGCAACTGTAAGAACAGTGCTACTAGAGAACTCTGCACGTATCGTTTCTTGAATCAATTGATCGGTCTCAAAATCCACACTAGCAGTTCCTTCATCAATGCAAATAATCTGCAAATGAGAAATAAAATTCTAAACAACAACAACAACAACAACAACAACAACAACAACAACAACAACAAGAGAAAACAAACATCAAACACTTAATGAACCAGTTTTTTAATGATTAATTGATGATTTCACCTTTGCTTTCTTTAACAATGCTCTAGCAAGACAAAGTAATTGTTTTTGTCCAGTGGAAAATTTTTGTCCTTTCTGACCTGCCATTCCATACAAACCACCTATGATACGAGGAAAATATAATATTAGAAATATGAAAGAAAAGGAGCTATCAGTCTAGAAAGAATTTATTTCAATCAAAAGTATACCAAGATCTTGAACAACGTTTTTGAGATGACATTTTTCTAAAACATCGAACATCTCCAATGTTGTATAGGTTTCAGTTGGATCCAGATTCATTGCGATCGTGTCATCAAATATGAATGGATCTTGTGGTATGATTGACATTTTGGCTCTACAGAAAAATGGAATCTCCGTGCTGTCATTCAAATATTAAGGAATTCAACTCTGGAGAATGACGTACAGTAAGCGGAGCAATTCATAAGTGCAATTTATTTTAGCAGTTTTCGATTGATTGAAAGGAAACCAATGTGATTTATAAAGGAGTTTTTCTTACCGGACCTGTGAATTATGAATATTTTTTATATCAACTCCGTCAATGATTATTTCTCCATGTTTTAATGAAGTAGTTTTAAATAATATACGAAATAAGCTACTCTTTCCAGATCCAGAGCGACCACAAATTCCAATCTAAAAAGAAATCACCAGAAATACATAGAGCAGCACATAGAAATTATTCGTTACAAAAGAGAAATTTGAAACTAACATATTAGGAGAAGAAATTAATGAATATATTATACTCTGTACCATATTCAATACTACCTCTAATTGATCGAACAATTATTTCTCTCAGCTTGGCATCAGATGAGGACAAACCTGTCTACAATTCCTTAGTAGATATTTCTTATGCAGAACACTCGCCTCAAAAAGCATTTCAAAACAATTTGTGAACAAATTTTTATGGCAGCAAAATAGAGTATTATTTTATCGGAAAAATATATAACACAACTTGAAAGGCAGGGATAGAACAATCGGAAAAGCAATCAAGACATGTAGAAAAAGAAGTACTATATGTATGTTGAGAATAGGTGAAACAACAAACTGTTGATAAATAACACTTATAATACATATTGCTATATACTTATCGAAATCAAAAGAAAAGCTACTGTGTCATGTACTTGGCAATGAGGGGAAATCTTCCCCCATTCATTTCCACTTATTAATGAACATCATAAATGTTCCAGCTGCAAATTTTGTTGTTTTCCACCGACAATATGTTCCCCGATAAGTTATTCATAAAACTAAGTGACGAAGCATTCTAAGCATACCTTTTCTCCAGCTCTTACATAAAAAGACACATCATTCAAAGCATTCGGCATACCATCTCTAAAAATCAATCAAAATGAAATAAAAAAAAATGTTCAAAAAATAAACGGCAAGAAATTCATGATACTTTGAACCTGGAACTGAGCAGAACATTCTCTGTACCTGTACCGTAGCGAAACGTTACGAAAACATATGACTCCTTGTTGTGGCCAGAAGTTATCTGCCTGTATAGAAAAATTGCATTTGTTAATTCAGATGGTAAACAGACATAAAGAAAATAATGGACATGGACATGAACGCTGACAGCCAATGAAAGAATGAATGAACGAATGAATGAATGAATGAATGAATGAACTGGAAAACCGCATACATAAAAAGTTCCTTCTGTTTCTGTGGGAGTATTATTGACATAATGCATGATCCTTTCTACTGAAATCATCTGCTTCTCTGTTTCAGTAAATGTTGAAATCAGTCCACTTAAAGCTGGAGTGATAGCTAATGCAGCTGACAAAGCTAAACCAACCAAGCCTAAAAATAAGGAGAATTTGTTAATGGGGCCTTTTTATAAACCTGTCATTTTGTCGAATAGTTGTGCAAAAACATATCACTTCTCATTATCTTCAACAGATTATGATAACTAACTTGGCTTTATATAATTAATATGATGTTCTATGACAGCCAAAAATGCAACAGATGTAACCATGGCGACAGAAATAAATCCTAATCGCAAACGTATCCATAACGTAGCAACCATACCTAAGTCGAAAAATAAGAAATGCAAACATTATGTACCGAGACGAGGTTATCGAACACCGCCTAGTGGGAACAGGGACGTCCCGGAGACGACCTGGAGACGTCGAAAGTGAAGTCTAATCCGTCCGCTCAAATCCTTTTAGCCAAAGTACGTCTAGAGGACGTCCACAATGGTACGTGGACGAGAGGTGGACGGGAGGACGTCATGGGACGTCTAAAGGACAATTGCGTGCCCAATGGGTGGGTGCATTTTCTTTGCTTTCACCTCACAACACGACAGAAATATACTCATGATGTCGTATTATTTTTCCTCGTCATTACTTCAGACGACCAGACGTTTCTTAGAATGGAGAGATTCAGCAAAAAAAATAATAATTAAAAATCCTACTTGCGTAATAAGCACGTTGGTTGCAATTTAACTTCCTCTCATTTTCAGAAATAAATCGATCTGATTCTTTGAAAGCTCTGATTGTCATTAGACCAGCAAGTGTTTCAGAAAATTGTTCATATATTGGTGATAACGTCACTGTGGTCATTCGTTTTAATTCTCTACAAAACACAAGTTATGGTAGTTCATTCCACTTACCCTATCACCACGCAAACAACAAGAACATCAAATCAAAAAAGATGAAATCAAAACTCACCTTGAAGTTTTGCGATAATAGCGTTGAGTGTAGTAATAAATCCCACAAAGAGGTATGAGTACTACTGTAAACCAAGGCAATCCGTAACATGAAACCACTATGGTGCCAACAACACCAAAAGCTTGTGATAACATTATGTTCATAACATACGGCAAAGTATCATCTATTAAATACTAAAGGAACATATGGTGCATAATATTTTGAAAAGTATTGAGTCAATTAAATAACTAACCGCAGACAATCATAAGTTAGACAATCAACTGTCGCAAAGAAAATTTAAGTCTCCATAAGGAAATCCTATTAAAGCTGACTATTCCTTTAATTCTCTGTAGGAGAAGTTCTATGTGGCTTAGGTTTTGTACGGAAACTGAGATGAGCTTATTTCAATTCCTCAATAAAGTCTAATCAAATCCTCATTTCAAATCCTCATTTCAAATCCTCATTTCAAATCCTCACTTCAAATCCTCATTTCAAAGTTGAAATGCACACAAGTTCTAAAGTTCATGTAACCAATCAATATGATTTTTCAATTACAATATTTCAACACGAACGTTTTTATGGAGAAATTTCAACTGGCCCAGCTAGGCATTGTACATAAGCGCCAGTGAGAATTAGTTTTGTTAGTTAAACACTTAAGTTAATGTGAAAAATTGTGTGATCCACAATCTAATAAATACGCTGTGCACGTGAATAAGCCCAACACAAGCACAGATATCTATAGGTAAGTTTGATACATACCATGTCAGATGAGAACCTGTTGATGATGCGACCAATCTAAAAAACACATGTCTAGGTATTACAAAAGTGAGCTAATGATATAATGGTCATTTCATATTTTGTTATACTGACAATTATGACATACTGGAGTGACATCAAAAAATGAAACTGGACCATGTATTATCACATTCAACAATTTTGAGTGGAGATATTTAGCTGCTTGTATACCACCATAAGCGAAAAGAAACGCACGGAAAAAAGCGAATATATAAAAATTATAAAGTATGTTCAGAAATTTATCGAAATACTTTTACAAAATAAGAAATTCACGTAACAACTGAAGAATTCTGAAAAAAGTCTTTGTAAAAAGTCTTTGAAACTTACTGTATTAGCGCCAGCCATTACACCATAAATTATCAAATAGAACTTTATGCTGGAAGAGATTTTAAGTTTGCCATATACCATTTTCATGTTATCAAAAACATTTGTGCTATTGGTTTCAGGATGTGATATCCAATAGGCAAGCCACCAGTCACCAACATTTCGAGAAACTTTAAGAGATAATTAACTGATTCATTTTGTAGGGCAACACTGAAAATTTTATAAAGTTTAAGACTTTGATCATCAAATCAGAATATCATCACACCATCAAAAGCATTTTGAGGATAAAAATTAACTGGAAGACAAAACATTTACCTTGCATTAGCAATAGCAAGACAAGGACGCTTGGAGCAAGTATACTACCAACAGATTTCCAGTAAGATTTATAAACACCAAATGAAACCACACCCTTCGCTTTTTCCTCTTCGTCAACTAATTTTCCTGACAATTTGTAAGTTTTTGTAACTGTTCGCACTGAAATAATTTGTTCACGAGTTTCAACAGAAATATTTTTATCGCTACATTGAATGAGTAAGTATAGTAATAAATATACCTTCGTCAGGAACTTTAGACAAATCATCAAAAGGAACTTCAATTTTAGGCTAGAAAGCAAAATAATGTGAAACAAATTATTATGAGTTATTAGGATGTAATAAGTGATGCAGAGTACTGACTTAGTGGTAGAGTACTTGTCTGAGGAGTGGGAAATAAGGGTTCCAATCCTGCCCGAGTCAAGCTAGCATCTATAACAATGAAACACAGAAACACAACACCTGCACATCTAAAGAATTTAATTGCCTCTTGTAAATTCTCTGTTTTTACATGTATGTAAATTACATGTTTGTACATGTTTCGTGGAGTGCTACTAACAATATTTTTCGTGATGGCAGATAACCGTTTCTTGACATTTTAATACAAAAAGTAGACAAACACGCAAATAAACTGAAAGTGTTTCCGACAATATATTTTATTGCATTGAAGCCAGTTTCCATAACATGTACGGCAAAAATTATCGACCGAGGGAAAATCTTTGTTTACTAAAGTCTATGTAAATAATATTTGCACTTATTACATAAATGAATTTCTAATTTATTTATCAGATTTTAGCAAAGGTTATTAGCCGTCAAAAATGTTGAGCTTCTTACAGAGACACCACGAGGTATCCATTTTTGCATGACAGAAATATATTTGTTTCTCTTTAATTCGAATTCAAATTGGAGCTATAGCGCAATCTTTGGGATTAGGTTGAGATTTTTGAGAAACACATTTTTTGCAATGTAATACGTGTGAAAAATAAGAATTAACGACTCTTTTCGAAATTTAGAAAAGATACCATTAACTGCAAATGCGGTTCATTAGCAGTAATTATTAGGCAAAGTCGTGAATAAACCCGAAAATTTTTATTTTTTGATATGATATCAGATTACCCTTATTCTTACAAATGCAATATTTACTTTTTTGAAATAAATTCTCATTTTCTTAAAAACAGATATAATGTATATAATATCTTCTTTTTTCTATGGGAGCTGTTGCAGTAACTATCACACTAGAAGTTGATGTTAAATTTATAAAGTAAACAACATAACAATAGAACACCAAATAACAAATTCATTGATACATTTATTTCTTGGTCGTCTTAATCTTTTTGCTTAAATGTCATATCAAGGCTTATACTTGACTAAAAATTATATTAAGGACATGCTCAATGTGAGTTTACGAAATGGGAAGAAATATTTTGTGGAAATTGTTATTGAAGACATTTTTTGTGGATTTTATTTTTGCGTTTTATTCCTTATTTCCAACAGTTTCTTCCATAACATATTTGATCAATATACCTTCCCGAATTCATTTTATGTGTTGTTTCCTGACTCAGTTGTCAATAAGGGTCTCGTTTTGATGCCTTACATTGTTTCACGATAATTATTTAGATATATAATCTTCTCATTAGCTAATCTCAGTGGGACAAATTTCGTTAAATTTCAACACAGAATCGAGACCCGTACGGACAAATGAGTCAGGATGCGACATATAAACATGAATGCGGGAAAGTGGTATTGCAAATCCTCAAAAGTTTCTAAATCTGGTCAATTGCACATTTCAGTTGAAACTTCACACAATATGATTGCAATTTGAATAGAAAAATTTATAATTTCACTGACAATTTGCAGAAACTATTTGCGTCTGTTAAAGCAACATTAAAGGCCTGATTATATAAGGCGGGTTGATCCTGTGATGGCTTGTTTAAAGGGAAATCTGTAACTCGGCTATTGCAGAACATCGGTCACAAAAAGTTTCGATTATAGGAGGCAGGTTGAAAACGGATTGGCTCACTTGCCGAGCTGGCTCATGTGTCACTTCTATGTGTATGTAACAAGTTAGAAGCAGGGATAGGAGAAGCAATTCATATTTTACTTTTCGTTTGGCAAGAACACAAATAAGAACACTAGAGACACAGATGACCTGAGTGTTTTTGCTTTCAACTCAAGCTTTTTTTAACAAATTGCTGAGTAACCAGTTTTCGGATCCTTATGTTAATTAACATTTCAAAATTTTACACATACACATACAAGTGACGGATGCGTGCACAATTTTTTGAAATTGAGGCATTTCTCATAATCTTTAAATGAAAGACTCTCAAATTTAAGTTTTCAAGGTATTTTTAAATTCTTAAACTTCAATATCTTCTCCAAACATTAGAAACAACATAACTATATTATACAAAAGCTTTACTACGCGTAATATCCCGGCTTCTTGACCTCTCCTCTTCTCCAAGAAAGTATCCAGAAAAATTAATCTCCGTATTACAATTATCTGTTATCTTATCTAGCCCGTGTGCATTGAAATTTGTGGGGAAAAACATGTGTATTTTAATAACGAGCTTGCTACCGTGGCTAACTAATTACAAAGTATCATTGCATCTATCAACTTTTTATTTTATACAAAACATGATAAAATTACTTTTGTGTGCAGTTTTTTTGAAGATTAAATTGATTTGGTTAAAAATTTGTTCACCAACCTTATCAAAAAAGTAGCAAATACAGTTATTTAACATTGATATATATTATATTGACTTACGATTTGACTGATTTGAAAATAATTCCCACTGTTTCATTTTACCCCTCTCTCCCCTAATCTGGTCCGGGAATGAGAATAAAGGACCTCTACAGAAATATTTTATCACTGTATATTAAAGTGTTTATGTATTTTTTATGTTAGGGTTTAGAAAAACTTACCGCCGCATCATTTCCACTGAAAGGTTGCTTCAAGCCTTTTCCATCAACGACAATATCATACTTAGACAAAACATCATTTGGATTACCACTCATTATGACTGCTCCCTCATTCAACAATAGAACAGAATCAGCATGTTGCAAATAGTTGACATGATGAGTACACAACAATCTTTAGAAAAAATCATTTAGTTTAAGAAAAAATCATTTAGTTCAAGAAAAAATGATTTAGTTCAAGAAAAAATCATTTAGTTCATTATGTATTCATCAAATTTGAAGAAAACACCTGATTTTTGTCTACAAAAAATGTGAGTATATTTTTTGAAACAATATTTATACACAAACAGAATAACAATACAAGACCTTGTTTTATCCTTGAGCAATCCCATAATGCAATGTTTAAAAATATGGGCGGCCACATGTGAATCAACAGCAGCAATGGGATCATCCAATAAATACACATCTTTATCCTGAAATAAAATGCTAATCATAAATAAAAGGATAAAATATTACCGTATGTTTCAAGTTCCTTTCTCAAAGTTATATACTTAATCACTTTCGGTTTTCACCAATCGAAACTTGATCCTCTGCCTAAATTTCATTTCTTTCGTTTAAAGAAAAAATATTTATTTCGATTTAAAATCCCCTGTTTCTACAACAGTATAACTAATTTTATGACCAGAATGTATTATCCTAAATATTCTGTAGAAAAGCAATTTAAAAACAAAACAGGGAAGCGTTTTTGTAGCTATAAGTGTTTAAACAGTTTAAATATAGTAAAATCGTTAATATTTCGTTTCATATTTGGTTTTTGGGTACAGAGAAAATCATTTTAATGATATTAGGGTGTTTTAAAAATCATGGTTAGTTAAAACGGAACTTTTTCGTGGTGTTATTATGCTCAAAATGAAAATAAGATTCAAGAATTTTGTCACTTGATGAACACTTGACGAACATTTCCGATACTTTCCTCCGATAAGATACAACTAGAGTTGTAGAATATAAAATATTTGATGGACAAATTAATCACAAACCTGGTAGACAGCCCTAGCTAATGAGATTCTTGCTTTTTGACCACCACTTAGTGTGACACCATTTTCACCAACTTCTGTCAAATCTCCAGCTGGAAGAATATTGATGTCCTGAACCAGAAAAAAAGTTTATTTATTATGAAAACTTTTAACATACTATCATAAAAAAGATATTGGAAAACAAGAATGCTTACCTCATGTAAGGAGCATGCGTATAGAACTCTTTCATATTTATCATGATCATATGGCTGACCAAATAAAATGTTATCTCGCAAATTCATATGTCGAATCCAAGGTTCCTTTAAAAAACAACTCAGTCAAAATTCTTTTAATGGATTCTTTCAAAGTTTTACAAGATGCTTTGCATAACTTCATCTTAGATAACGTGAAGGTAACATTAACTAACCTGGGAGACTAGTGCAAATTCTTTAAATTCATCACCTATATATATCTAAGAAGAGGTGTGGGAATGATAATTTCTTTAAAAACAATCTTCAATAGAAATTCGTTTTATCAAATTACAAATGTAAACAAGAAATTTGTTCGCACACAAGAATTTGACCTTCCACCTTATGAACCAAATATAAAGGAGAACTATGTGACTCACACAACCCGATTCTTTCTCCATTTCAGCAGTAATTGCAGCAAATAGGGAACTTTTTCCAGATCCAACTTTACCGGTGATGCCAAGGAACTGACCCTAAAAGATCTATCAATCATTTCTTAATCTGAAAAGAAATTTAAGTGCTAACACTTTGATCTTCATACTTTTTATAGTAACTTGAAGGGTAAAGAGTGTACCTTTTGAATAAACAAACTGATATCTTTTAGTTCAAATGGCTTAATGATATCAAAACCATTTTCTTTTTCCTCAGATTTCTCAGAAATTTCAGCATAACCACTTTGCGCCCAAACAAAAGATGTCTTCTCAAGTTTATGTGTTGTTTTATCACCTTCATCTAAAAGCAATATCTACAAAAAATTAAAATGCTTCAAATGTTTCGGAAAAACTGATTCAAAAGAATGTCTATAATACCATATCATCAACTCTGTCCTATTTGTTACGTAGATTTTTTTAGGTTTCGTGAGGAGTAAGTATATTTTATTTAACATGAAATTTCATGTTCAGTTCTATTACGTGCTTAAATAAATCACTATAAACATAATTTGCATTTAATAACTTCATGAAACAGATAAGATTATACACAAAAATGTAAAAATTCATTCCATCGCAAGGTTTATTTCGAACTGCACTTTAAGAAGGTCAATAAGAAAATGGAACAGAAAACATATCATGGTGAATAAGAAAATGGAACAGAAAACATATCATGGTGAATAAGAAAATGGAACAGAAAACATATCATGGTTAATAAAAAAATGAAACAGAAAACATATCATGGTGAATAAGAAAATGGAACAGAAAACATATCATGGTGAATAAAAAAATGGAACAGAAAACATATCATGGTGAATAAGAAAATGGAACAGAAAACATATCATGGTTAATAAAAAAATGGAACAGAAAACATATCATGGTGAATAAGAAAATGGAACAGAAAACATATCATGGTTAATAAAAAAATGGAACAGAAAACATATCATGGTGAATAAAAAAATGGAACAGAAAACATATCATGGTTAATAAAAAAATGGAACAGAAAACATATCATGGTGAATAAGAAAATGGAACAGAAAACATATCATGGTTAATAAAAAAATGGAACTGAAAACATATCATGGTGAATAAGAAAATGGAACAGAAAACATATCATGGTTAATAAAAAAATGAAACAGAAAACATATCATGGTGAATAAGAAAATGGAACAGAAAACATATCATGGTTAATAAAAAAATGGAACAGAAAACATATCATGGTGAATAAAAAAATGGAACAGAAAACATATCATGGTTAATAAAAAAATGGAACAGAAAACATATCATGGTGAATAAGAAAATGGAACAGAAAACATATCATGGTGAATAAAAAAATGGAACAGAAAACATATCATGGTGAATAAGAAAATGGAACAGAAAACATATCATGGTTAATAAAAAAATGAACAGAAAACATATCATGGTGAATAAGAAAATGGAACAGAAAACATATCATGGTGAATAAAAAAATGGAACAGAAAACATATCATGGTGAATAAGAAAATGGAACAGAAAACATATCATGGTTAATAAAAAAATGGAACAGAAAACATATCATGGTGAATAAGAAAATGGAACAGAAAACATATCATGGTTAATAAAAAAATGGAACAGAAAACATATCATGGTGAATAAAAAAATGGAACAGAAAACATATCATGGTTAATAAAAAAATGGAACAGAAAACATATCATGGTGAATAAGAAAATGGAACAGAAAACATATCATGGTTAATAAAAAAATGGAACAGAAAACATATCATGGTGAATAAGAAAATGGAACAGAAAACATATCATGGTTAATAAAAAAATGGAACAGAAAACATATCATGGTGAATAAAAAAATGGAACAGAAAACATATCATGGTTAATAAAAAAATGGAACAGAAAACATATCATGGTGAATAAGAAAATGGAACAGAAAACATATCATGGTGAATAAGAAAATGGAACAGAAAACATATCATGGTGAATAAAAAAATGGAACAGAAAACATATCATGGTGAATAAAAAAATGGAACAGAAAACATATCATGGTTAATAAAAAAATGGAACAGAAAACATATCATGGTGAATAAGAAAATGGAACAGAAAACATATCATGGTGAATAAAAAAATGGAACAGAAAACATATCATGGTTAATAAAAAAATGGAACAGAAAACATATCATGGTGAATAAAAAAATGGAACAGAAAACATATCATGGTGAATAAGAAAATGGAACAGAAAACATATCATGGTGAATAAGAAAATGGAACAGAAAACATATCATGGTGAATAAGAAAATGGAACAGAAAACATATCATGGTGAATAAAAAAATGGAACAGAAAACATATCATGGTTAATAAAAAAATGGAACAGAAAACATATCATGGTGAATAAAAAAATGGAACAGAAAACATATCATGGTGAATAAAAAAATGGAACAGAAAACATATCATGGTTAATAAAAAAATGGAACAGAAAACATATCATGGTGAATAAGAAAATGGAACAGAAAACATATCATGGTGAATAAAAAAATGGAACAGAAAACATATCATGGTGAATAAAAAAATGGAACAGAAAACATATCATGGTTAATAAAAAAATGGAACAGAAAACATATCATGGTGAATAAGAAAATGGAACAGAAAACATATCATGGTGAATAAAAAAATGGAACAGAAAACATATCATGGTGAATAAGAAAATGGAACAGAAAACATATCATGGTTAATAAAAAAATGGAACAGAAAACATATCATGGTGAATAAGAAAATGGAACAGAAAACATATCATGGTGAATAAAAAAATGGAACAGAAAACATATCATGGTGAATAAAAAAATGGAACAGAAAACATATCATGGTTAACAAGAAAATGGAACAGAAAACATATCATGGTGAATAAGAAAATGGAACAGAAAACATATCATGGTTAATAAAAAAATGGAACAGAAAACATATCATGGTGAATAAGAAAATGGAACAGAAAACATATCATGGTTAATAAAAAAATGGAACAGAAAACATATCATGGTGAATAAGAAAATGGAACAGAAAACATATCATGGTGAATAAAAAAATGGAACAGAAAACATATCATGGTGAATAAAAAAATGGAACAGAAAACATATCATGGTGAATAAGAAAATGGAACAGAAAACATATCATGGTGAATAAGAAAATGGAACAGAAAACATATCATGGTGAATAAAAAAATGGAACAGAAAACATATCATGGTGAATAAGAAAATGGAACAGAAAACATATCATGGTGAATAAGAAAATGGAACAGAAAACATATCATGGTGAATAAAAAAATGGAACAGAAAACATATCATGGTGAATAAAAAAATGGAACAGAAAACATATCATGGTTAATAAAAAAATGGAACAGAAAACATATCATGGTGAATAAGAAAATGGAACAGAAAACATATCATGGTGAATAAAAAAATGGAACAGAAAACATATCATGGTTAATAAAAAAATGGAACAGAAAACATATCATGGTGAATAAAAAAATGGAACAGAAAACATATCATGGTGAATAAGAAAAATGGAACAGAAAACATATCATGGTGAATAAGAAAATGGAACAGAAAACATATCATGGTGAATAAGAAAATGGAACAGAAAACATATCATGGTGAATAAAAAAATGGAACAGAAAACATATCATGGTTAATAAAAAAATGGAACAGAAAACATATCATGGTGAATAAAAAAATGGAACAGAAAACATATCATGGTGAATAAAAAAATGGAACAGAAAACATATCATGGTTAATAAAAAAATGGAACAGAAAACATATCATGGTGAATAAGAAAATGGAACAGAAAACATATCATGGTGAATAAAAAAATGGAACAGAAAACATATCATGGTTATGTAATTACCTAATGACATTTGCATATAATATTGATCTAAGACAATTTCTTTCAAGGATAAATATTCATCAATTCTTTTCAAAGACACCCAAGATTCAAGTAGTCCATTTATAGTCCATGGAAAAGAATTCAGCGGAGCTATCAACATGTTAAACAAGGCGACACTCGTAAAAACCTAAATAAATAAGATTGAAAGTAAGTGCATATTATATCATATTATCTACTGTCATTATATTAACATCCTAACGCATATTATATTATAAGGTTATAAATGCATATTTTGCCAAATATAAAATTTATGAATTTGACAAAAAGCCTTGCACCTTGCAGAGCTATTAAATGAAATAGGACGTCAACGAAATAGAAGATACCTTTGTGGCTGTCAACTCATTTCCAAGTGCGACATATGTTGTGAATGTAAGAATCGACATCAAAACGGGTGTTGAAGCCCAAAAATACACACACCATGCACCCAGATACTTCAGTCTTTTCAGATATTTTAATTCTATATCTCTTCATAATAGAACAATACATAAAAAATTGAGAACTTTTCCACTCCCTTCTTGTGTAATTGTTATTTTGTTTTTGTTTTGTCATTCTTAATTAATGCTTGAGTAAAAAGGGATGAACCACAGAATAGAAAATCCAGCTAATCATAAAAGTTCCATTCCGTCATGCGTAAAATTGAAATTGAAATGGTTTATTTACGATTTAAGGTTGGTTTTCCATTTAGCGTTTATTTAACGTTTATTTGTAGCATGTATTTGGCAGTCTCCAGTTGTCTCTTCCTTGAAACGTATTGAAATTCACAAAAATGCAAAAATGCAATAAATTCCATCAACCGAAAACACTTTTTTGAATCTTGATTTTTCGTTGATTCTTTTGTTTTTGCAATTTATTTTAAAGGTGATTTGTTACACCAGAAATCTCGTCACACTTTGATGCCAGCGTTTAGCTTTTTTTCCTACTATGAGTTGAGCTGAGTTAGTTTTTGTGAGCTAATTTCCAGCTCATGAATTTTTGTTTTAGTTAAATATTCACATTCACATTTTCACATTTAAGCTGGACGTCAACTTGCGATAACTAGTGATTATCTAAAGCAACAATTTATGATAAATTGCACTTAAAATGCGTCAAGTTACTATAGTTTTAAAAATATTTCTCGCTATGATATCACATATCATTTTGTCGCAAATTTACGCGTGGGTTTATCTTTCAAAACTTTTTCAGTTACTAAATATAGAAAATTATCGCAAGTTGACGCCCAGTGGGAACTGAGCTTTATAAAGCAAATTAGATATAAAATCAAACTTTTTTCAAAGATACCGATTATTTTCTTTTTCGTAACACTTGTTTGATGTTCGAACGTCATTGAAAAATTAATTAATTTTTACGATTCTATATCTTAATAGGATCTTTCATTCTCCAACTTTTAAATATGTTGTATGATTAGATGCATGACTTGATGTTCATATTAAACATATCTTCAGTTGTCCTTCTTTTTTCATTCCTATTTTGATTAAGATGATCAATGACACCACATTATAGCTAAATAGATAGTTGCAAATTACAATGTTTTCAGTTTGACCATTTTTTCTAATATCCACCCTGTTTTAAGCACCAGAGTAGGTGATTTACATATGAGGAGTTTTGATTTCGAGGTCATCACTTATTTGCTTGTTCATGTGAGTTGGCGTGGAATAGTTTTGTCAGTTACTGACACTTGAAATTAACTTATAGTGGCAACCAAGCTTTAATATCAAAACGACTTGATATTCAACGTAAGCGTATATTAAGATTTTGAACTGAGACTTAGTTCCCACTGGCGTGTAAAAATAAACGTTAACAATAAACGCAAATAAACGGTTAGGGAAATCAACCTTAAATGATTTTCTTACCTTGAATGTTTGATTTTCTTTTGAAAATGTTTTTCCCAAGCATACAATTTAATGATTCGTATTCCATTAAGTAGTTCACTAATAAGCTTAAAAAATTAGTAAATATTATAAATATAATATTATAATGTTTTGCATATACACATTTAGTTATTAAAGAAAAAACAAATTTGCATAAATATTTGTGATGGTTTCATCTATATTATTTAAACGCACATTTACAGAAAAAAGATTGCCTTTACCTTCACACGATGATCTTTTTGCACCATGAGTTGTTTATTAACAATTATGATAAGCCGAGACAGCCATCCTATCAAGGGAATCATTAGGAGACAGAGACCAGATCCCGACAAAAATGCCAAACCAACCTGTTATATCATAAAATCAAAATCAGTCAACAACTCCTTCCATCGTGCATCACATCACATGGCAACTAAATTATCAGAAAATCTTTACAAACCTGCTGATAGAGAAGATATAAGCAAACTGATATTTGAAATGGAAGACTCCAGATTTCATGAAAACACACACCAAAGTTGGAAACACGAACCACATCAGTACTCATGAGATTCACAATCTAAAAATAATTTTAAACAGTATACTATTTTTTGCTTTAGAATTATAAATTTTCAAAAAAGAATGACTATTCAGTTGAAAATATTTCACATTTTCCTGTACGGATTTATCTATTATATGACTTCCTTATTAAAACCTTTTGTGTTCAATGCTATTTGTTTGGACACACAATTGAACTGAACAATAGAAATATGAGGTGAATAAACAAACGACGGTTGAACGACTCTTCATGACATATAATTAGACCTTATGTTTCTTTTGGGCTTTACTCAATGCAAGAAAAACGTTTGTGGTTAAGAAATATACTTTGCTTTTTAAAGTATTTTCAACGCATTTAACAGAAATTTTTTACTATAACTAACCTGTCCAGTAGTAAAAACATTTAATGAGTTCACGCTAACATTCAACGTTTTCTCGTATATTGCAGTGATTAAGGCTGCTTGAATTTGAATTTGGATTCCTCTGACCTAAGATATTGTCATGTATGTATATTAGAACTCAGGTGGTACAGGATATACATAGTAATTTTTAAATATATTTAGCACACAAACAGTTCTTCTACAAATTTTGCCAATAAATGCATCTGTCACTGAACCTGATCAAACGAAATAGATCAACTGTTGTGTTTCATAACTTTGTCAACTTACATTGTATTGGTAATGTAGATTGATTACAACCGAACCCAATGTTGTCAGAAATAACCCAAGTGCATAATAATAACCATGTGAAATTGGCTCATCTCCATTCTCGAAAAACGTGAGCAAATACTTCAACAGAATTGGTCCAGCAAAACCCATGCAAACCCATAAAAATTTCAATATGCCTAAACTGTAGTAAGATTTACCAAACGCTGAATTTAAACATGTCAATAATAAAATTTTGTTTTTCTGCAGTGGCCCTTGATAATCGTTAACTTTCTTCCCACTCAAAGCCTTCACCATCTTCTCTTTATGAAATCTTAAAATGCTTGAAAATCGTTTCCTTAATGAATTCGTCTCTAATTTATCTGGCAGAATGTATAAATCATCTGGATTGTGAATATGATCATGATATCCCTTTGTGATAAGCTTATTTACCCACCAAAATGTCAATCGGGATAATATATTGGAATTCACTTCTGCTTTGCCTAAGTATATGTCAGTTTCATTCACCTTGTGTCTCTTATAAGCTTGATAATATGCTGCTTGACAGTCAGTTGACGATAGCAAGGAAGTCTTCTCACTAGTTTCCACTGATTGAATATTTTTCATATCATATAATTTATAAGTTTTTTTCCCACGAGTATAACTTATAGAAACACAACAAATAAAGAAGATTATGTTCAGTATGAAGTATATTGTACTTCCATACATATCAACAGTTGCTGATTTGTTGAAATGTCCTGAATCATGAAAGTGATTAATAACATTACACATTTTCATGCCAGTAGATGCAAAAACAAACATAAAACCAACCAAAACAAGGTTGTTCTCAATTTTCTTTTGCTGCACCAGTGCTTTAGTCCTTTTATAAAGTACAAAACATGACACCCAAGCTGTGAATGATAACAGTTTTGCAAGTACATAAGCAGTTGGATGTTTTTGCTTTAACGCATAACTTAAAACCAGTTCTAGTAAACTAGTAACCATCAATAGAAAAATGATAACGTTTGTTAATCCCAACAAGAGTGACTTCTGATATGTACGAACTTTAGGTGATGCTCCAAGAAAATAGACACATATAGTTGTAAGTAGTATATGACTTGGATATGAAGTGGCAGTCCACAAAAAACAATTGCTAAATGAATTGCTTTCTTTGTTCCAAACACTGAAAGTGCCATTATGCAACCCACAAAATCTTTGAAGATCCCCCATAAATTGTTTGAACACTGTAATTATAAAATAAGCTATTACAAGATTAAAGCTTTTCAAATTTTGTTCAAACATGCTGAAAACAGTAGAACTTCAAGATTCTTCTGCAGAATTCATTTAGTATTTACTCACAGGATGTTGGCGATTAAATCACAAATGTATAATATAAGTTTTGCAAAAGCTTAACAAACAAAATAAATAGAAATTACAGCATAATAATAAAAAGTAATATTTGGTTAGTTTCTGAAAGCAATCATTTTAGTGGTATGTGACAGCTAAAAAATGTGCTTTCAGTTTCTCAACACTTGAGCTGAACATGTGTCAAGTATGCTAGAATCTATTAAGTTATAAAAAATATTGTCTTTGAGAAAGCTATTAATCTTTCCTGGACATATAAGGTTCCTTTCTTGGAATGTATTGTTTGCACAACTGACATTATTTTAAACTTTCTTCAACCAAGATATTGCCAGTTTCATTGCTGTCCTTTCAATTTCTTAATTATCGGTATTACAACATATTCAAGGTATTGTCCACAAACGATGCTAATTTGTGACTCTAATTTTCCATCCAATGAAAAAATCTTTATTCTTGATTGTGGTAAAATTTCACTATTCAACCATGAAACTGACCAGATTTTCATTCTCTTTCATGCTCATAAGAAGTACATAAGTAAAGAATAAAGTGAAATGGTTAAGCTCTAAAATGTTTCTGAATTGGTCTTTTCATGATGCCAGAAGACATTAGAAACTCCATTGATGGTGGTATCTTTTACTGGGTAAAACATTATAAGAGGGCATTAGGGAAAGAAGGATAACTTCTTTTGTCACAATTTACATTCAGTAGATAGATGATAGGCAGTAGAAGATATATGACATATGTATACGATAGATTTTCCGCAAATTATATATAATGAAAGTTCAGATAATTAAAAAACTCCTTATGTTTTATCATTTACTCTGATTCTTAAAACAGGGACGGAGAGTAGAAAAAATGATCAAACTGAAAAAGGTTATAAAAATGAATATAATAATGAATATTTAGATAACATTTTTATATGGCTACACATTGTTATTTGCAACTATCTATTTAACTATATATATTGATCATCTTAATCAAAATAGGAATGATAAAAGAAGGACAACTAAGAATATGTTTAACATGAACATCAAGTCATGCATCTAATCATACATCATATTTGAAAATTGAACAATCCTATGAAAAGATGGTATCATACCAAAAGCTCTTTACAAAATTAGTCGTATCTAGTAATGACATTTTCTGAAAGGAAAACCAATATATTAGCAGCCAGTTTAAGGAGTAACGCAGTAGGAATGGGTAGTCGATTGTGATCGCATTTATGGCTCCGTAATCTAAGTGTATAGAGAGGAATTTGTCAACGAGTGCATAGCGTTTCTACTTTTAACAGAAAAATCAACTAAAGAACCGAAAGCACCACAACCAATCGGCAATGGACAATAGAAGGAGAAAAATATCAATTTGTTTGGACCAATGTCAAAGCAAAAACTCACTTACAACGTACATGATGATTGATAATATAGGTGGTGGAGAAATTACACACCACTTCACATCCTTTTAACTCACCCTCTTGCCATACTGTCACAAACATATGATACGAGATCAAAATTAATGTAGGTGATAATTATACGTTCAGTCCTGCTGATATTCAAAAACATTTCAAAACGAATATCCTGTTTATGCTTTATGTTCTGCCATTATAGACGGATTTATTATTTTACCGAATGCCATGTGAAATTGAAAGTACGATCATCAGTTTTTTTTAGTTTGTTCGTTGTTATGCGTGTTTAGCACGCATCGATGAACATTAACATTTTTCTGGTGCCTAGAGCCGATTCATTTTTAAAGTTTTTTTCTTAAAAAAACATTTTACCTCTCTTAAAAAATAATTGTACAAAATTGCATTCAAACTTTAATCGATCTCATTTCATATGTTACCAAAGGATTGCACAGTCATCAGCTAAAAGGCGACTATGTTTGCGAGAAAAAGGTTTAAAAACCCATCACATTGCTTACTCAAGAAAATTGAGTGGTCTCAAAATACCAAACGGAAAGGTACTAAACAGAAATATTTCGAATTTATGCCCAATAGGCTCCTACCCTACCAAGGTTTCGAAAAATACCAAACAATACGTTTTTCCGTCTACTGAACTCCTACCGGTTAAACAAACCCTTCTTTCTTGTCACTCAACTCTGCACAACGCGTTTATAGCAGTCGCATATGTTTTCTGCAGCATTCATACATCTCTACATTTTCCGCCAAGTTTGTCAGATCTCAAAAATTTCTGACTCCTTATGATAACTTAAGTAAAAGTTTGCAAGCGCAGAAATACGAATCCTTGTTCAATAAACTTCTTCTTTCTTGTTGTAACCTCTCATTAGGGCGTAAGATCAAGTATGTTGGCGCAAAATCAAAATTTAATTCTTTCAAAGTTTCTCGATTTGTTATCATTTTCTTTGAGGACGATACATTAGTTAAACCTTACTGAATTCCCTATGAATAGAAGAAAGCAATCGGCAATGTCTACTGTAATGCACGGATTTTTGAAATCTTTTTAAATTTCATTTTATTTGAAAGTGAAAAAAGTGAGAGAAAAAAAATAACATATATTGAAGATTGTGGTTTCATGTACCTACATGGTGTAACAGCAATTGTACAACATTTAACGACAGAAGGTGTGTTGGAGGCAGCTAATTCAGTAAATAAAAGATAAATTAAAATCTACATTATTTTTTACTATCATTCATTTTATTTATTGTTGGCAAAAGGTAATTAATGTTTGTAAAACAAAACAAAAAAGTCAATAAAAGATAGGAGGAAGAAGAGGAGGAGACGAACGCATAAATTATTTTCAAATGTTTTATTCAAATTTGTATTGTTCATGAATTCTAAAGAAGTATAACCGTGTTACACATTTCATTGGACTAGCTGCATTTTTGAGAATGTTTTGATTCACTTCATCTTATGTAACTTTTGAATGATCCTTAATATCTTAAGGAAGATAAGAAGATAAATCCTAATTATTTTCCTAAAACAAACATTTGTATTTTACTTTCTGGAAAGTTTCAAAATGTAAAACAGTAGCGAGGAGAAGAAAATCCTATTTAATTTGAGAGTGATACTAATTGGTCATCAAATTTATGCAACAAGGACTTTTTATGTTTTGCCTAATTTTGTTTGTAGGCCTCAATGATTTCCTTAGTTACTGGTAGTAGTTCAGATACAAAATAAAACGATAACATAAGAGGTTTCGTCAGCCTATTGTTGTGAAATGAGGGAACGTGTAGTTGACACAACAAAAGGAGTGTTGAAACTTGATAACATATGACAAAGTAGGAATAAAGAATTTGGCACTTTTTTACGATTTCTGTAAATATAGTCGAGATTTAAAAAAGTATGTTTGTATTAGGTCACTTAATGGCCGTAACGAGGTTATTTCAAAGAATTTAAAAAGACGTTGTGTCACCTCCCATTCACCCTCCTACATTATAGTCAACTAAACATGAAAATAACTTTGATTACTTATGCTGATGTCTGTTGTATCGGATTTTGCTATTCATACATATCCGTTTGCAGCTGGAGCCCATTTGGCAAGATCAAATATATATTTCGTCATAACAATTTCTATATACCAGGGCTGTCTTTTTAGATTCATCGTTTTTTGAAGCAAAAATTGATCAGTTATTGCTTCCATTCGCAATCTGATAGATTGTTTGACATAATGTTTGTATCGTTTTTGGCAAACTAATCGAGCCCTGTGTGAGCCCATGTTTTTATTCGTACTGTAAATTCTGCTACAAAAAGACACTTTTACTAGAACTTTTAGTAAAGTTTCCAGTATTTTGTATTAATGTTCTTGTCTTGTTTTGTCTTGTTTTGTTTTGTCATTCAGATTGTAGTGAGAAAATTAACGGCCGAAAATAAAAATGTAAACACTGTTCAAAAATGTTTTCAACTTTCTTTTCAACTTTTTTCTGATACATTTTCCAATTTATTTTGTTTATTATTTGGAACATTAAACATTCGATTTGTTCATGAAATTGATTTATATTGATTTAAAGGGCAGTTCAAAACAATAACGGAGTATTTATATAATTATCTTTTGGAAATATCTGAAATCTTATTGGTTAATCAGTAGAGTATATCTAGCATATCAGTGCAAATAAAAAATAAATGCAGTGCAAATAAATGATTTGTATACATTTGACGCAATGCAAGGGTTTCCCCCTATACTAATACGCGTACAGATAAAATACCTTATACATTTGAATCCTAAACAAAGTTTACGTATTTTCGATTTTTTGTACCAATGAACTAGTAAATATTACTCAAGGTCAATAAGTATCAGTTATCGCATACTTATTGAGACTGAGTAATATTTACTATTTTTTCATTAATACAAAGGAATTGCAGAGGAACGGTATTTTTGTTTTAAGACCAGTTGTTTCATTTTTTGAACAGCATTTTGAACTGATTTCACAGGTGAAAACACAGGTGATTCACTCAGTGAAATGTGTAGGTCTGTTTCCTCCTCATTCCTGCTCTGCTTCCTCTAGGTCTTTTGATATTTGGCGAACTTAGCAACTTCTACCCTTGCTTGCTGGACTATGTTTTATGCACGAGTTGGCGTAAAATGCTAAATATGGAAGGATATTTTAAAGTTCTTTTCACTCAAGAATGAATGTCCACCTTGCAATAAAACATTGTGCATTCTTCTACCCTTGCTTGCTGGACTATGTTTTATGCACGAGTTGGCGTGAAATGCTAAATATAGAAGGATATTTTAAAGTTCTTTTCACTCAAGAATGAATGTCCACCTTGCAATAAAACATTGTGCATTCTTGTTTAAAACATTGTTTATTCTTCATTTGAAACATCGGTCATTTCGATTATCATAATGGAAAACGTATCTTACGCATTTTATGCTCTCAGAGAAGGAAATTGTATTTTGTGGAATCTGCCTGGATTCACTGGTGTGTTTCTAAGGCTTTGGATAAGAATTTTATTCAGTTGCCGAATAGAATAATAATTTGCGTAATAATTACTCCATATATCATCATAAATTTGATCCGGTGATGATTAAAAATGTCAAACAAATCGCGCAGCAGAAGTAGACCTTTACAAAATGTTCTTGCTATAAGAAATGATAACGTATTTTCAAGGTTTTATCGAATCGAAACTCATAAAACTATTCTGAAATTACATTGTCTAAAAAACCTGTTGACCACATGCTGATGCTTTCTATACTAAAGTATAGTATTTGCACTTATTACCCGCGTAGCAGGGCTGTGTTCGATACAAAATCTTCGCGCGATCTTATTGGCCAATTATGCTTAAATGTGACGTCACTCCAGTCTATACTTGCCCGCTGAAGGGTCATGGCAACAATATTTTTTATAGAGTACGAGACATGAATGTAAGCAAACACAGAAAAAAGACATAGATAGACATATAGAAAAGACATTGCAGGGACAAATAATAAGTGAAACAGTTAAGGGAACTCATTGCATTGCATTTTTTTATATTTTTAATAACAAATCGAATGTCACACAAAAATGAGAAAAAAAGTCTGTTTAAAACTTTTTTTGTAAACGAAGCGAAATAATTTCGAAGAATCAAACTCAAACGGGAGTAATAATTACATAAATTAATGAATTTTCTGATCTACTAATCGGATTTTAGAAAATAAGGTATTAAATTAAAGGTATTATCGAGCACTTTCAAATGCCATAAAAATCGCTCAATTACGTATAAAATACAGGGGATTCGCTAAAGATTTTTACTTTTTTATAGAGATACAATGAAATATCCATTTTTGCATGAGAGAAAGGCCAGCCCTAGCCCGACACATGGCATATTTAAAAAATATGTGAAAGGGAAGTTAAAAGAGATGATTGAACAAGTAAGGCTACTATGACATATCGCTCTGTACAAACCACAATACGAAACTCAGCCTTCTACCAAGCTTTCACACCGGACTTCACACAAGAGCCAACTATCTAATGAGGGCTCACCCTAGCATATAAAAGATACTAGAACCACTAGGGGATGCCATTGACCGAGAACTTATACCAACGATAACTGGAGATGTGATTCTGCTCTCGTAAAGAGAGGGTATTTATAGAACTATCATCAAGAATTGGGATTCCAATTTTTGAGAAGAAAAAAATTCCAATTTTAGAGAAGAAAAAAAGACCTGGATAAAACGTAAGCTGATGTTCTCGCTGATCAATTCAATCAGAAGGTGTCTGCGTGGAAGTAATTTCCATGAGTAATAAACACTGCCATTATTTTAAAACTTTCGCTTGTGAACATTGCGGATCCTTTAGAATATTATGTACGAGACTTGCTATATTTTATACTTGTATTTTTGTCTGCATAAGTACAGGTGGATCCAGCATACTAAGAAGTGTTTCGTCGGTTGATTTAGTTAGTATAAACCTTTATTTTTATTGCAATTCTTTATGCTCAGCACTGACAATTCTCTGCTAGCAGTATAATTTATGAGGTATTAACGACAACAATTTTGGTAGACAATAATCATAATTCTATGTTGAAACAATCAGTAATTATAGGGCAAAAAGAGTCCTTTATGTAATGTTTTGATTTGGAGAACAATATTTTTAATTATTTATTATTTATTTAAACTTCCTCCCTCCCCCTTAAGTGTAAAGTTTTGCTAATTCAGGAGATTTTGGACCAATCCGCAAAAATTCGGGAAAAAATTCATTTTTCACTGATAAACTAAGATAAATTCTTGCGAAATTTCCAAATATCGCCAACCTGTAAAAATTAATTCCAATTTTCGAGACACTACAGCAAAAGTGTGATTTTCTATACACACGTTAGAAGATGATTTGGATTGGCAGGATATTTGTAGCATCGAGCATACTAAAAAATCATCGAAGGTGCAAAATTAATGGTGTTTCATTTTCATCATCGAGCGTTGTAAAAATTTGGAATTTCTTCGACCCACAAAAATAAATTCCTATTAAACATGGAAAAAAACATTTATCCCTGAAAATTTCGGCATAAATAAATTTTACAAAAAATGAAGAAAAGTTGTTTAACTGCAAGAATTAATTCTGCAATTCTGCAATATTCGGTTGCATAATATTTTGAATCTTTTGCAAATTGGTTCAAGCAATTTTGATTTGAAAAACTTTTGCAATGACATATGTCTATCTAACGTCTAAATCAGTGGGTTTATTTTAGGAGAAGGTCATCTGTAGAGTTTACAATATGAAAACCTTCAGGAGATTAATTTGAGCCCTCATGGTTGCTAAACAAATTGATTTTAATAAATCCAAAAACTGGGTTTCTTATAAAAATTGTGTAGTGAAATATAGTTGCACATAGTTGTGATTTTCATAGGTGACTTGGTTCTATTATGCTGGATAAATCTCGCTTATTGGAATTCCTAAACATTATGACGGAGAAAAAAATAAGGGGTTAGCAGGTAAACACCCCTGGTCAACCACACGTATTTTTACCCAATAATGTTTACTTATATCCACGGTTTGGATGATGATGTGTAAAATTACGTTAAATTTTTAAAAAGACGTATTTTCTTGTATTATTTAAGTGTGTACATTTGATATGAAGTATATTGGTTGTCTTCTAACAGCTTTTGAATTGTTTATCTTTTTTATATTCTTTCCAAAGTAAGCGTAGATGGCCAAGTGGCCTAAAGCTTTGCATTTCTTTTCGAGAACATAGTGGTTCAAATCAAGTTTTTTTTTTTTTTTAGAATAAGTTACAATAAGTAAATGTAGGTTACAGCTATCCTCCTAGGTTACAGTAAACATGATTATAGAGACAGATTTGGTGCTAAACGATAAATATGATTGAAATAATCTGCCATCGAATTTGAACCACTATTGATTGATACAATGACATGTTTTCACAATACCTTATATTGGCCCTTTTGGTCAGCCCTTATTAAACCAAGGCAAAAATCGTGATTTGGCCATTTAGGACCGTATTTAAAAATGACATTATTGAGACACCCAGGCTATATAAAGCTTCTATTTCCTCTGGAGTTAATATTATCATAAACATTGATAAAAAGAGTATTCTGGGACACACTGTCTCGGGAAATCTTTTTAATCAACAATGTTGATCTTGTTTGTTTATGACTTTGCGGCCGTTCTATGAGAGGATCTATAAAAAGCCTAGCTAGAATCAACCATTAATAGACCTATCCCGGAAAATGACATAAGCATGAATTTATTAGACAGAAAATTTGCTATATATTGCTGAAGTCTAAAAAGTCACCATCGCATCCGTCTACTACACGCGACTTGTTGACATGAAAACTTTGAACAGTGTTTGCATTTTCATTTTCTCATTACAAAGCAAATGGCCAAACAAGACAGGAAAAAATGAGATAGATTCCACCAGGGTTTGGATTGCAAAGTGCCACATACTTGGGACATCGAAGCGGACCAGAATCGGGATAAAAAAGGATCCATCTAAAAACACAGTAGTAGAAATTTCTATGACTTATCACATAAATAACCCTCAGCTAGGTATCAGATGAGGACGAACCACGTGTTCAGACAATTCCATAGTAGATACTTTCTTATGCAGAACTCTCGGTTGAACAAGCTTATTGAAACATTTGCTGAACACATCTTTAATGAACACATCTTTAATGAACACATCTTTAATGAACAAATCTTTAATGAACAAATCTTTAATGAACGCATCTTTAATGAACCCATCTTTAATGAACGCATCTTTAATGAACACATCTTTAATGAACACATCTTTAATGAACAAATCTTTAATGAACGCATCTTTAATGAACGCATCTTTAATGAACGCATCTTTAATGAACACATCTTTAATGAACACATCTTTAATGAACAAATCTTTAATGAACGCATCTTTAATGAACCCATCTTTAATGAACGCATCTTTAATGAACACATCTTTAATGAACACATCTTTAATGAACAAATCTTTAATGAACGCATCTTTAATGACAGCAAAATAGAGTAAACAGTTAATGATGGAGTTCAAAAACGCTAACGTCATCAAAGAGTATTGGACATCTTTTATAATAGACGCATCGACCAATATACTAGGTATCTTCACACACGCAAATATTGAAACAGGTATCCAGCTTTCCACGCCAGCCTGGACATCTTGACACTCATGTTAGAATGAGTTCGCTGTTTGCAAATAATATTTAATTGGTTCTTCAGTTCAAAATTTACGTCGCCGTTCGATGGGAAAGCATGGATATAACTAACTCGACGATAAGCACTCGCCATTTGCTTGTTCACATGTTTTTTCATATATCTTTCTTGCTTTCTCAAAGTTTTCGTGATGATCGTATAACAAATGATGAAGATGACGATAGCTGGACAAGTGAAGCAAGGAAAAGTATACCCGAATATCGATCATAGGTCATCACTTTTCACTTGAATTCGAATGCACGTATACATAAGTACCACACAAGTAAACGCCAACACCCAAATTACCACGCACTACTTCAATGCATAATTATGCTTGAATGTGAATCGCGAAAGAGATTTCATCACATTGAGCATGCGCAGAATTGTAAGACTAATTAAATTTAAAACAGATATTGCTAGTGACAAGCGCAAAACTAAGTACCGCACAATGTGTGTTGTGTTGATTACAGCCTGCTCTCCTTCAAGGGTCCGTTTGACAACAAAGTTAACACTTTAATAACAAGAATTGATAGACCAACGCACAGATCTGACAGCGATAAATTAAACACAAAAACCAAGGAAATGAAGAGTCTCTTTCTTCCCCGATGTTGCAAAATCTTAATAATTTCAACGATATTTAAAACAACGATAATTACATCAATGGCTGGACTGATGTAATTAAATATCACAGCATATAGTTCCATTCTGGTGATCACAAGTACAACCATCGATTCGGTACTGCTTTCTTCATATAAAATAAATAAATACAACATATTTACTTCTAGAGAACTCAATTACTAAACGGGGGTCTCTTTTCACAACTCTTCAGGGGGTGGAATTAAAGTGCCTTCCAATCTCATGATCAGGGTGGATACAAAAATTATTCTAGTTTTTTTTATATTTTCCAGGGTGATAAATAAAAACTTAAAGTTAACGTGATTGGAAGATTGCTTTAGAAAGTTGAGCGGGAGATCATGTAAAACAATAATGCTTAATTTCCAGGGGTTTTTTTTGGTTTGGTGACCAACCCTGCTAGGATGTTTATACTCTGTTTCACCCTTCAAAAAATTCAAATTTTTATCAGAAAAGCAAATAACACAACCAGAAAAGCAATATAAACTAGAAGCCGGGGGCCTTGAGGGTCAGCGCGTATAGACGTGTCAAGTTTAAACGATAATTTTCGTATAACTATTGCACCTGCCATGTACCAATGAGTTTTTAGCAACCTAGAGACCACTGTCTGATACGGACCGGATATCGGAAAGGCAAGAAATCCTGGGTTCGAAGCTGGTTTCTTAGGGCAGTCTTTGTAGCGTCAGATGAACTTAAATGTTATTACAGGTACTTTTATTGGTCAACGCCGTGAGGCAGCTGATCTTTCATTTCCTCCCCGTGTCTGTCAGTGTGTGAGTCAGTCTGTAATGTCGCAGTTAATTCCGCCCTTTCACAACACCCTCCCGAGTATCGGAATCCGATATTGCCCGTTTCTTTAACGCCTACTCGTCAATTCGATCTCTAATTGATTTGCTAAGAAAACGGGTTATAAAAATGGCGTAAAGTTCCGGTAAAGTTTGTTGATAACGATTCTCAACGTGGGTGAAGAAGATAGAAACTTTACTTCAAAAAAGGTTTTTAATACATTACAGAACTAAGTTTTGTGTGTATACTTTGTAATGATGATGGGGATAGATGTTTGAGAGTGAAAGTGTAGCACAGCTTCTTCAACACCAGCTCCAATTTTTAAAACTTTATATTTATTCCAAATAGCTCAACAATTTTCTGGCTGCAGTTTCTGTTTGTTTTTAGGCTTCTGCATGGCTGGCAGATTTTTGTAGCTGACAGCACAGCCACAAAACATTCCAGTGTACACAATGTATTTATAGATATGCAATCATTTTTATTAGTCTTTACAATAAAAAAAAAAAAGAGCAAGTTAACTGCCAGTCATTTAAGGCTAAGAAAACAAAAGAAACTGCCGGTCATGCAGACAAGCGTCTCATATATACTGCCTTCAGCGGCAGATCTAGAGGGTAGTCGCAATTTGTGGAGGAGCACATTAACATAATTTCTGTTTTCAGTCTGTATCACCAATGGACTTTGCACGGTTTTCTTTCATACTTTAATAGCTAACATTCTCCTCCACAAATGTCGACTACCCTCTAGATCTGCCACTGGCCTTTATGTTAGGTATGCATGCGTATAATAGCAGTACTACTATTATACTACAGTTGACTCTCGATAAGTGGAACCCTGGATAAGTGGAACATTTGATATGTGGAACTATTTTCGTCGGTCCCTTGGATTTCCCTTAACAGAGGCTAACTTCGGATAAATGGAACATCCGCTAAGTGGAACCATTTTTTTCGGTCCCGTTGAGGTTCCACTTATCGAGAATCAACTTTATATATAATTGATTCATGCATCAAAACTCTTAATCTTAGGAATTTGTATACTTTATACTTAAACTATATGTGAATTCATTTTTGTGTGGATTTAACTTTGTGGGATGATATTGTGCAGGCCTGAAGATTATTTTTTCCATGTCAGACAAGATGTCCACCGGTAGAACTGTAAACCCGGTCCAGACATTAACATCATCACAGTGTTTTCTCTGTATATATACGAAGTGAAAGGAACAGTAAAGTGGGGACAATTTAACCTGTAAACCACAAACATAAGAATACTGATTGCCTTTGGTATTTTATTTACGTTGCACCACACTTGATATTTCTCCCCAGACAAATAAGTCTGTTGATTAGGTTCTTTTGTCGGACAAATATATACGGTTTTTACGCCGGACAATTTCAGATGTCTGAAACTAAGAGGTCGTTGACATGAGACCCGAAGTGAACTCAAACACATTGAAATAAGGAGCTGTTTACATGAAACATTTCACTTCGGGTAACCCTTTTTTTGCTGAATTAGCGGATTATTTCTAATAAAGTTTGAACATAATGTCGGAAAATCCTTTCTGAGTCGTCAATTTGACCGGAGTGAGTTTCACTTTGACCGAAGTCATGTAAACAGTAATAAGAATTGCATCATGCATCGAAGTGAAGTTTTTCATTTCAAACCGGTTTGAGTTCACTTCAGGTCTCATATAAAAGGCCTCTAATATTCAGGTTGATTTTGAAATTAGGAAAACCCATGCCAAGCAGTTTTTGGTGCATTTCATCATTCGTAAAAAAGAAAAAAAAAAGAGTCCGCTGACGTGCATATAAAAAAATGAAAACAATAGACACAGCTGTGGATGAAAGAAACAATAGAAAGGGATGCTTAAGCGAGTATGGTGATGATGATAAAAATTTATGTAGATAATTTTAGATTGACTTCAAAAAGTAAATAGCAATACTAATATTACTGAAAACATCCATCGTTCCTTGTATTGTTCTCTGTAAAGTGCATTAGGAAAAAAATTGTGCCCAAAAATCTACTTGTTTAGAACTGTTGTGCCACGAGTCTATGAAAGTATTGCAAATTTATGTTAACACAAAAAATGTCCCCAGTGTGAAGGTTTATCCAAATTCAAATCATGTATGGACAAAGTCTAAGTAAGCGCTGACCTTCAAGCCGTAAGGCTCGTGTTTACTTTCATATAATAAGACATTGCTTCAAATGAAAATGTTTTTCAAACTATATTAAATTTATAATAATTATAATTAATTTCTTGGTGAAAGTCGAAACTTAATAATCAGTAGAAGAGTGCGTTTACATGAGAGCCGTATTGAACTCAAGCCGGTTTGAGACTTCAGTACGGCTCTCATGTAAACGCACTCTTAAACAGGGTGGCCACCAGAATTTAAAAAAAAATCAAGAACACTTCAAGAACATGTGGATCACCCTATCAGACGTTGGACACGAGATAAAAATTAATAACAAACATACACCTGAAGGAAGTTTTTAATAATTTTACATCTTCGGTCAGCCACTAACTGTAACTAAGAACTCAAATATCTAGAGTAAATAATTGCACAAACTGAAATGACATTTTCTTACGAATCTCAAATAGGGGGCAACCAGAAATGCTGTAAAACAAAACATTCAAGGAATTCCAGAACCGGTGGCCACCCTGTGTTAAAGACATCCAAATTATGTAATGCATAATATAACGGATTCATAAAATAGTACTATTAATTGTTGATGTACGTAATTTTTGGAATAAAAGATTACTATTTCCATGTGTTGTTATCAGTTTAGCTGTACAAAATAAAACTATAAACCACTGGGTTCGAAAATTTACTCATACAGGAGTTGAAGTATTTTGAGGATGAAATGCTCTCGGCTGTGTATATTAAGGTATTTGAAACAGATGGTTGTAGTGAATGAGGGGACGGAATGGAATAATTATTTAAGTCTGCATATTTCGTGGCGGAAATACCGCTATTTGATGTCATTTAAGTTTTTGAATTATTTCGCCCATACGCCCGTGTAAATACCCAGTCTAAATCCCAGGAAACAATAGTTATGAAAATGTTACGAGTAGCTTTAAAGGTAAATAGTGGTGAAGAAAAGAAATATCTTCTCTAGTGTTTCCTTTGGGACTATTTCAGCACGTGGTTTTTACGGTATCTACTTTGTTATTCTACTGTTCCGTTTTATCTCTAAATTGTTTTGAAAATTTCGCATGACGACCATGGTTGAACTTGGACGTGTCCTCCCGTTCCTTTTCTCCTCCGTTTTTCTAATCTTCAAAGGAAAGAAATGTTTTTATATTTTTATTACTTGTGTTGTATTGATATTGTATTTCATATCTTACATCCTTTTGAACGTAAATTAGGTTTCCTTTTTCATTTATTGGATACTCAAGTTGTTGGGACGAGGATAGGTGAACCTAGCTTACATGTTTTCAAAATCATCATGATCCGTAACAATTTGTTTATAAATGTAAATGTATATATATTAGTTGAGAACTTCCGTTGCTATAATTTGTTATCAATTGGAGGATGATAGTCGATTTTGGAAAATGGATTGATAGATGGATTTTTTTAAAATTCTATATATATGATAAAAGTTATGTTTATCATATCATAAATAATGCTCATGTCGTCATGATCATGACATGAAGAAACACTCATAAAATTTCCGCTCTGATGTTCTCAAGTTCTGTTAAGTATTTGACAGTAAAAATAATTTAAAAACTTGATTGGAAATATGAATAACTAATATACTTGCCGCCTGGCCAATTCTTTCTTGAATGCAAACGTTCGTCAACCCTTTTTCAGAATACGTGGCGGTGTGGTTTAGGGCACCAAAATTCGTGATTTAAACCAAAAATTAAACTATAAAAGAGACTGAAGATAAACCAAATATTTGATGAAGTATATTGACTTGTCAGCTTTTATACTTGAATTTAATAACGATAATGGTGGATAGATTATGAATTTTATCAAACGACAACACTGTTTCGCGTGAAGAAACTAAAAAGTAGATCCTAAAATGCAAAGCCTTTGTTCAAGACCACCGTTCGTTTGTTAGGCAAATGAACAGTGGTCTTAAACAAAGGCTAAAAAGGCACTGCTGGAGGGGCGCATTGGAAAGAATAGATATAGTTCTAAATACTAATACTAATCTGATATTAAAAAATTAAATCTTCAATAGGCAGCAGAGAAGTTGACTTTTATTCATTGGGAAACGTGCTTAAAAGTTTATTATTTGAATTGGAAACATAAAAGTGTTGAGGGCCTTACGACACGGGCGAAGAGAACTGCAGCATTACAGATTGACCGACAGACAAACACGGGTAAATAAAAGATCAGTTGCCTCGCGGCGCTGACCAAAAATATAAGCAGCTAAAATAATAAACTTATATATATAAGAATATATATAAATATGAAATAACACTTATCATATAACACATATTGCTATATACCAATGCAACTCAAAAGATATTACTAGGCCATCTTAACTTTCTAACTTTCTGGCTTCTTTTACAATGGTTCTTCATATATACTAATTTACAGCAATAAAATATTTTTTATTTACATATTTTACAGTTGCATAAATCTGTAATTTTTAGCGTTTTTAGTGCTCTCTTGAAGGAGTTTAGAGTTGACCTTTCTTTTACACTGTCAGGAATGGAGTCTATCACGAAATAAAAGAAACGGTAACGCTGAGAAATCAAATTTGGATTGTGCATGTCGAGTATGTTATGGGTTTACATAAAATTGGGATTTAGTTCATGTAACCTTTTATAAATCTCACAGGGAAGACTGGTCAGGTGAATATCATGACCTGGAGTGATAGCTAATGCACATGACAAAGCCAAACCAACCAAGCCTAAAAAATAAGGAGAATTCGTTGTGTTATAAACCAGTCATTTTATCGAATAGTTTTACATTTGGCATAATTACGAGGGACGGGATTTTACTGACGTCATGATGTGATTTCACAGCTCCCAAAGTCCCAAATATTTTGCCAAATGCTTCTAGGCCAGTTTAAACCTCAAATGACGTCAGTTATTGTCATTACTCATCGAGAAATTCAGGGGTAGAGAAAGGGAAAAATTCCGCCTGGGCAAACTCTTTTAAAATTGTAATAATAATAACAACAACAGTAATAATTTGCCGATCAGGAAATGTTACTTAACAGAACACTTTATTTATTTCACATTATAAGAAACACAAAACATACATTAAAATCACAAATTGCTTAATGTTGTGAATGTTTTCTTGGCTTAGTGATGAACCCACCAAATTCGACTGTTATACATTTGCTTCATGATTTAATAGACTTATAACCACGTCTGTTGTTGCTTAATTTCACCAGTCTAAAACTGACTTTCTGATCCAAAAGACTTCAAATGAGTCACAAATTCAGTTGCTGAACGAGACATATTACTAACATTTTACGGGGTATTACCACATGAAGACATCACACAACATATGAAAATGGAAAAAAGACATTTCAAGTAAAGATTAAAAATTTTTGCTATTAACAATGGGTATTTATAAGCTTTTAACTCGAAACAGGAACTACCACCGACCACTTTCAGTTTGATCACCAGATGAAAATAAAACATAAAGATAACATATTCATGTCATATATCTTTCAGAGTTGCAATACTTAATGCTGATGTTATTTCAACAAGTAGTAAACAGCGCTATTAACAGCTAGGCAGAACAGAGAAGAGAGAACATCCGAGCAAGAGTGGTTCGTTGCCTGTATAATTAAATAAAGTCATTATGGGAGCAGAAACACAACGAAATCGGCAGTAAAAATTGCACCATAAATTGTTGAATGAATTTTTTCAATCGTGTTATAACAGATTTTGGAATTGCAATTATATTCATATATTATATATTCATATACATTCTTATTCTTATATATTCATATATCACTTCTTGAAGAATATATATAAATGCGGGAAATATCAAACTCTTGCTTCTGCGAAATTGTGTCTGTGATTACGTCATCATGCAATTTAAGTCTTATCGTACAAATGACTTTTGACCATAAAACTGTCTGCTTTTTTCATGGATAGATAGAAGACCTACTCAAGTTTACAGTTCAACGGACGAAGAAACTTCGGAACTATTGTCGGATAAAATGACAAAATATCTATACATAGATAGCTATGATAGGTTGCAGAAGAAATCGTATATAATATTAGTTTTGTTTTGTTAGGAGTTTGTGAAGGAATTTAGATGAAAACACAAAGGATTTTTGTTTACAGTATAGTTTTATCTGTTACATAAAGACATGTTTTCAATGTGATTTTTATGAATTTTTTAGATAAACAAAAGGTCGTTAACTTCTGAAGATGGCGATTCTTCATGAAAGCTAATTTTATCTTACGATACCGTATATGCATATCTTCTGTTTTATTTTAATTATTGCGGAATTTAGTTTTACAGTTCGAGGACCATGAAATCGCTACAGTACAGCCCGAAAGAAACTTTACATCTTGGTGTAAGATAAAATTACTTTCGCGAATAGTCACCGTTTTTAGTAGTTAACAGTCTTCTGTTTATCTAACGTAAGATTTAAAAAAGCATGTTGAAAACATAATAACAAATAAAACTTTAATCTTTTGTGTTTTCATGTAAAAATTCATTCCTTTGCAGAAGCGTAAAGTTTCTTTCGGGCTGTACTGTAATATGGTGAAATTTATGTTTATGCATACCTTATTGGAGCAAAAATTTGTAGAATTTATTTTTGCGGATTGGGAATTTACAAGATTGTTACTCTGAATCTACACAAGGCGGAATATACCCCTACGTTTTTCGCTGTTTTAATATGAATTTCTTTGATCAATCTCTACATGGAGAGTTTTATGAATGCTTTCCTAATTTTTTTTAAGCAAAACTGTTGTAACAAAAAGTGCATCTATTTCCCAAGCTTAATCTTCTAGCTTACCGACTGATGGCCTTGTGGTAGAGTGCTCACCTTCAGTGCGGGAATCCTGGCCGACTCATGCCAGCGACTGTAACAGTGTGAATCGATCCACTCAGCTTAGCACTCAGCTTGAGATCGGGATTGATATCTGAGGGGGTTGTCTGGTTGAGCGGTTGAAGCATATTTGCGGCTTCCGTAGCCCAAATGGGGAGCTTTAAATGGGACCTCCCTTGCAGGACCCTATTGATAACAGTTCTATCAGAACTGAAGAGGCTATCCTGGGTAAACATTAATAATAATAATAATAATAATAATAATAATAATAATAATAATAATAATAATAATAATAATAATAATAATAATAATAATAATAATAATAATAATAATAATTGCAAACGGTGGGTGAAGATTAATTTGGATTATTTTTCAAAAGGATATGAAGAAAATAAAATGTTTTAACGTTATAAAGTTTGTTTATTGATTTTCACGATTGATTGAATTTAACGCATAAATAAAATAGCTAAACAATTATTGTTAATTTTGCTGGTATTGTCGCTGAGTTCGCCGTTTCAGGCTGCATTTTTATATTTTTTGTTTTTATATTTTTTTGTTTGTTTAAGGTATAAGCTTGTAATTAACCTGATAAAACATTGAAAATTCATGTATTTAAGGTAATCGTTACACACTGCTTCAGAATTTACCTATGTCCCTTTTACTTAACAACTCATGTTAAAAGTTATTATTTCAGTAAAAAATAAAAAATGCAAAATGAAACAGTCAGTTAGAAATTTCATCAGTTCTCAACTTATTTAAACCTCTTATTACCTTTCTGGTCTGTTATTTACACGTTTCGTTTACTTGTATTTGTACAAAGATCTAGTTAAAAAAGCAGTATTTCGGATGGATTTTTTGTTTAAGAAATCATTATTTTTTTCGCAGAAGACGGGTTTTTCTCCTAAGGATATTGGCGTTTTCCAAAACAACAAACCACCGATCGGCCACCGACCACTTTCCACCGACCACCGGTCAAATTTTTTTCTTTGATAAAATAAAGGCATGTACCATGACTGATTGGACTTTATGAAACAACGAAATACATTTCATTTTAATCCATTAAATGCAACATTATTCGAGACCATCAATTTTGAAGACCATCAGGTTTGAGTTCACTTCAGGTCTCATATAAAAGGCCTCTAATATTCAGGTTGATTTTGAAATTAGGAAAACCCATGCCAAGCAGTTTTTGGTGCATTTCATCATTCGTAAAAAAGAAAAAAAAAAGAGTCCGCTGACGTGCATATAAAAAAATGAAAACAATAGACACAGCTGTGGATGAAAGAAACAATAGAAAGGGATGCTTAAGCGAGTATGGTGATGATGATAAAAATTTATGTAGATAATTTTAGATTGACTTCAAAAAGTAAATAGCAATACTAATATTACTGAAAACATCCATCGTTCCTTGTATTGTTCTCTGTAAAGTGCATTAGGAAAAAAATTGTGCCCAAAAATCTACTTGTTTAGAACTGTTGTGCCACGAGTCTATGAAAGTATTGCAAATTTATGTTAACACAAAAAATGTCCCCAGTGTGAAGGTTTATCCAAATTCAAATCATGTATGGACAAAGTCTAAGTAAGCGCTGACCTTCAAGCCGTAAGGCTCGTGTTTACTTTCATATAATAAGACATTGCTTCAAATGAAAATGTTTTTCAAACTATATTAAATTTATAATAATTATAATTAATTTCTTGGTGAAAGTCGAAACTTAATAATCAGTAGAAGAGTGCGTTTACATGAGAGCCGTATTGAACTCAAGCCGGTTTGAGACTTCAGTACGGCTCTCATGTAAACGCACTCTTAAACAGGGTGGCCACCAGAATTTAAAAAAAAATCAAGAACACTTCAAGAACATGTGGATCACCCTATCAGACGTTGGACACGAGATAAAAATTAATAACAAACATACACCTGAAGGAAGTTTTTAATAATTTTACATCTTCGGTCAGCCACTAACTGTAACTAAGAACTCAAATATCTAGAGTAAATAATTGCACAAACTGAAATGACATTTTCTTACGAATCTCAAATAGGGGGCAACCAGAAATGCTGTAAAACAAAACATTCAAGGAATTCCAGAACCGGTGGCCACCCTGTGTTAAAGACATCCAAATTATGTAATGCATAATATAACGGATTCATAAAATAGTACTATTAATTGTTGATGTACGTAATTTTTGGAATAAAAGATTACTATTTCCATGTGTTGTTATCAGTTTAGCTGTACAAAATAAAACTATAAACCACTGGGTTCGAAAATTTACTCATACAGGAGTTGAAGTATTTTGAGGATGAAATGCTCTCGGCTGTGTATATTAAGGTATTTGAAACAGATGGTTGTAGTGAATGAGGGGACGGAATGGAATAATTATTTAAGTCTGCATATTTCGTGGCGGAAATACCGCTATTTGATGTCATTTAAGTTTTTGAATTATTTCGCCCATACGCCCGTGTAAATACCCAGTCTAAATCCCAGGAAACAATAGTTATGAAAATGTTACGAGTAGCTTTAAAGGTAAATAGTGGTGAAGAAAAGAAATATCTTCTCTAGTGTTTCCTTTGGGACTATTTCAGCACGTGGTTTTTACGGTATCTACTTTGTTATTCTACTGTTCCGTTTTATCTCTAAATTGTTTTGAAAATTTCGCATGACGACCATGGTTGAACTTGGACGTGTCCTCCCGTTCCTTTTCTCCTCCGTTTTTCTAATCTTCAAAGGAAAGAAATGTTTTTATATTTTTATTACTTGTGTTGTATTGATATTGTATTTCATATCTTACATCCTTTTGAACGTAAATTAGGTTTCCTTTTTCATTTATTGGATACTCAAGTTGTTGGGACGAGGATAGGTGAACCTAGCTTACATGTTTTCAAAATCATCATGATCCGTAACAATTTGTTTATAAATGTAAATGTATATATATTAGTTGAGAACTTCCGTTGCTATAATTTGTTATCAATTGGAGGATGATAGTCGATTTTGGAAAATGGATTGATAGATGGATTTTTTTAAAATTCTATATATATGATAAAAGTTATGTTTATCATATCATAAATAATGCTCATGTCGTCATGATCATGACATGAAGAAACACTCATAAAATTTCCGCTCTGATGTTCTCAAGTTCTGTTAAGTATTTGACAGTAAAAATAATTTAAAAACTTGATTGGAAATATGAATAACTAATATACTTGCCGCCTGGCCAATTCTTTCTTGAATGCAAACGTTCGTCAACCCTTTTTCAGAATACGTGGCGGTGTGGTTTAGGGCACCAAAATTCGTGATTTAAACCAAAAATTAAACTATAAAAGAGACTGAAGATAAACCAAATATTTGATGAAGTATATTGACTTGTCAGCTTTTATACTTGAATTTAATAACGATAATGGTGGATAGATTATGAATTTTATCAAACGACAACACTGTTTCGCGTGAAGAAACTAAAAAGTAGATCCTAAAATGCAAAGCCTTTGTTCAAGACCACCGTTCGTTTGTTAGGCAAATGAACAGTGGTCTTAAACAAAGGCTAAAAAGGCACTGCTGGAGGGGCGCATTGGAAAGAATAGATATAGTTCTAAATACTAATACTAATCTGATATTAAAAAATTAAATCTTCAATAGGCAGCAGAGAAGTTGACTTTTATTCATTGGGAAACGTGCTTAAAAGTTTATTATTTGAATTGGAAACATAAAAGTGTTGAGGGCCTTACGACACGGGCGAAGAGAACTGCAGCATTACAGATTGACCGACAGACAAACACGGGTAAATAAAAGATCAGTTGCCTCGCGGCGCTGACCAAAAATATAAGCAGCTAAAATAATAAACTTATATATATAAGAATATATATAAATATGAAATAACACTTATCATATAACACATATTGCTATATACCAATGCAACTCAAAAGATATTACTAGGCCATCTTAACTTTCTAACTTTCTGGCTTCTTTTACAATGGTTCTTCATATATACTAATTTACAGCAATAAAATATTTTTTATTTACATATTTTACAGTTGCATAAATCTGTAATTTTTAGCGTTTTTAGTGCTCTCTTGAAGGAGTTTAGAGTTGACCTTTCTTTTACACTGTCAGGAATGGAGTCTATCACGAAATAAAAGAAACGGTAACGCTGAGAAATCAAATTTGGATTGTGCATGTCGAGTATGTTATGGGTTTACATAAAATTGGGATTTAGTTCATGTAACCTTTTATAAATCTCACAGGGAAGACTGGTCAGGTGAATATCATGACCTGGAGTGATAGCTAATGCACATGACAAAGCCAAACCAACCAAGCCTAAAAAATAAGGAGAATTCGTTGTGTTATAAACCAGTCATTTTATCGAATAGTTTTACATTTGGCATAATTACGAGGGACGGGATTTTACTGACGTCATGATGTGATTTCACAGCTCCCAAAGTCCCAAATATTTTGCCAAATGCTTCTAGGCCAGTTTAAACCTCAAATGACGTCAGTTATTGTCATTACTCATCGAGAAATTCAGGGGTAGAGAAAGGGAAAAATTCCGCCTGGGCAAACTCTTTTAAAATTGTAATAATAATAACAACAACAGTAATAATTTGCCGATCAGGAAATGTTACTTAACAGAACACTTTATTTATTTCACATTATAAGAAACACAAAACATACATTAAAATCACAAATTGCTTAATGTTGTGAATGTTTTCTTGGCTTAGTGATGAACCCACCAAATTCGACTGTTATACATTTGCTTCATGATTTAATAGACTTATAACCACGTCTGTTGTTGCTTAATTTCACCAGTCTAAAACTGACTTTCTGATCCAAAAGACTTCAAATGAGTCACAAATTCAGTTGCTGAACGAGACATATTACTAACATTTTACGGGGTATTACCACATGAAGACATCACACAACATATGAAAATGGAAAAAAGACATTTCAAGTAAAGATTAAAAATTTTTGCTATTAACAATGGGTATTTATAAGCTTTTAACTCGAAACAGGAACTACCACCGACCACTTTCAGTTTGATCACCAGATGAAAATAAAACATAAAGATAACATATTCATGTCATATATCTTTCAGAGTTGCAATACTTAATGCTGATGTTATTTCAACAAGTAGTAAACAGCGCTATTAACAGCTAGGCAGAACAGAGAAGAGAGAACATCCGAGCAAGAGTGGTTCGTTGCCTGTATAATTAAATAAAGTCATTATGGGAGCAGAAACACAACGAAATCGGCAGTAAAAATTGCACCATAAATTGTTGAATGAATTTTTTCAATCGTGTTATAACAGATTTTGGAATTGCAATTATATTCATATATTATATATTCATATACATTCTTATTCTTATATATTCATATATCACTTCTTGAAGAATATATATAAATGCGGGAAATATCAAACTCTTGCTTCTGCGAAATTGTGTCTGTGATTACGTCATCATGCAATTTAAGTCTTATCGTACAAATGACTTTTGACCATAAAACTGTCTGCTTTTTTCATGGATAGATAGAAGACCTACTCAAGTTTACAGTTCAACGGACGAAGAAACTTCGGAACTATTGTCGGATAAAATGACAAAATATCTATACATAGATAGCTATGATAGGTTGCAGAAGAAATCGTATATAATATTAGTTTTGTTTTGTTAGGAGTTTGTGAAGGAATTTAGATGAAAACACAAAGGATTTTTGTTTACAGTATAGTTTTATCTGTTACATAAAGACATGTTTTCAATGTGATTTTTATGAATTTTTTAGATAAACAAAAGGTCGTTAACTTCTGAAGATGGCGATTCTTCATGAAAGCTAATTTTATCTTACGATACCGTATATGCATATCTTCTGTTTTATTTTAATTATTGCGGAATTTAGTTTTACAGTTCGAGGACCATGAAATCGCTACAGTACAGCCCGAAAGAAACTTTACATCTTGGTGTAAGATAAAATTACTTTCGCGAATAGTCACCGTTTTTAGTAGTTAACAGTCTTCTGTTTATCTAACGTAAGATTTAAAAAAGCATGTTGAAAACATAATAACAAATAAAACTTTAATCTTTTGTGTTTTCATGTAAAAATTCATTCCTTTGCAGAAGCGTAAAGTTTCTTTCGGGCTGTACTGTAATATGGTGAAATTTATGTTTATGCATACCTTATTGGAGCAAAAATTTGTAGAATTTATTTTTGCGGATTGGGAATTTACAAGATTGTTACTCTGAATCTACACAAGGCGGAATATACCCCTACGTTTTTCGCTGTTTTAATATGAATTTCTTTGATCAATCTCTACATGGAGAGTTTTATGAATGCTTTCCTAATTTTTTTTAAGCAAAACTGTTGTAACAAAAAGTGCATCTATTTCCCAAGCTTAATCTTCTAGCTTACCGACTGATGGCCTTGTGGTAGAGTGCTCACCTTCAGTGCGGGAATCCTGGCCGACTCATGCCAGCGACTGTAACAGTGTGAATCGATCCACTCAGCTTAGCACTCAGCTTGAGATCGGGATTGATATCTGAGGGGGTTGTCTGGTTGAGCGGTTGAAGCATATTTGCGGCTTCCGTAGCCCAAATGGGGAGCTTTAAATGGGACCTCCCTTGCAGGACCCTATTGATAACAGTTCTATCAGAACTGAAGAGGCTATCCTGGGTAAACATTAATAATAATAATAATAATAATAATAATAATAATAATAATAATAATAATAATAATAATAATAATAATAATAATAATAATAATAATAATAATAATAATAATAATAATAATAATTGCAAACGGTGGGTGAAGATTAATTTGGATTATTTTTCAAAAGGATATGAAGAAAATAAAATGTTTTAACGTTATAAAGTTTGTTTATTGATTTTCACGATTGATTGAATTTAACGCATAAATAAAATAGCTAAACAATTATTGTTAATTTTGCTGGTATTGTCGCTGAGTTCGCCGTTTCAGGCTGCATTTTTATATTTTTTGTTTTTATATTTTTTTGTTTGTTTAAGGTATAAGCTTGTAATTAACCTGATAAAACATTGAAAATTCATGTATTTAAGGTAATCGTTACACACTGCTTCAGAATTTACCTATGTCCCTTTTACTTAACAACTCATGTTAAAAGTTATTATTTCAGTAAAAAATAAAAAATGCAAAATGAAACAGTCAGTTAGAAATTTCATCAGTTCTCAACTTATTTAAACCTCTTATTACCTTTCTGGTCTGTTATTTACACGTTTCGTTTACTTGTATTTGTACAAAGATCTAGTTAAAAAAGCAGTATTTCGGATGGATTTTTTGTTTAAGAAATCATTATTTTTTTCGCAGAAGACGGGTTTTTCTCCTAAGGATATTGGCGTTTTCCAAAACAACAAACCACCGATCGGCCACCGACCACTTTCCACCGACCACCGGTCAAATTTTTTTCTTTGATAAAATAAAGGCATGTACCATGACTGATTGGACTTTATGAAACAACGAAATACATTTCATTTTAATCCATTAAATGCAACATTATTCGAGACCATCAATTTTGAAGTCGCATAAGATATGCAAATGTAAGGGCATCCTGCATGACCAAATAACAACGTACAAAACGATCATTTTTTTAAATTCAAATTTAGGGGGATTATTAGTAAATAACAAAATAAATAATTTTGTTCTATGGCCCTAAGGAAGAGAGGCATTACAAGCTATTCCGTAAGTTACGGAAATAACAGGCTTACATGCAAACATTGAATACCCTCGACTTTATACATGGAACACACCGTTTTTTCAGAACTGTGTGTGAGAAGAAGTTTTGATATAAAGTTTGTGTTTGACTTTTAATTTGCGTTTTAACTTTTAATTTGCGTCAGAGCGGTTAAAAAAATTTGAATATAAGTTATTTTATACGTAGATAAGTTTATTTATACGTAGATAAGTTTATTTATTTCAATACAACCAAACACTTCTTACAATGAAGAGATTCAGTGAAAAACAAACAAACGAAATAAAAAACATAGAAATCATACTTGAATAATTAGCACGTTGATTGAAATATAATTTTCTCTCGTTTTCAGAAATAACTCGATGTGATTCTTTGAAAGCTCTGATTGTCATTAGACCAGCAAGTGTTTCAGAAAATTGTTCATATATTGGTGATCACTGTAGTCATCCTATATATTATTGGTATACAAAATTGGAAACTATGAACAGAAGAATTAACTTCAATTTATAACCTAAGTAGTGGGTACGTTATATAATTGCCAGATCAGTGGAACTTCAATTATGTCCTGAGTAGGTAAGATCTCTTTTTTCGATTAATTTTATTTAAGGGGATTATTGAATGGGTTCCCGGGTAAAAACATAGTTTTACGGTTTCACTCAATAGTCAGAATGGCATAAAACTTTTTAAGTTGTGTTCTTAAATCTTAGATCACTACAGTGGAACCAGTATAAAATTTTTACCCGGTTAGCTTTGTTGAATAATTTATTTATTTATTTGTGAATGGAATCAAAAATAGAAATATAGACTAAATATACTTCAAATTTTTTCTTAATACATTTTTGCGATTAAACTCAGAATTGCCAAACATTTTTGTTCCAACCTTAATACTGCTGGGTGGCGAACGACGCCACCTTGGCGGCTAGTTCTTTTTAATTTTCCACTGCAAATATAAGTAAATTTCACTATAAATTATTTTAGGGAAGTTATTTGAAAGCGGAATGTTTCGTAATAGTTTCGAAATTTTTCACTTGTCGAAACTCCTTGTTTCCCTAAAAACTTAAAATCGGGGAAACTATTTCGAAACGGACATTTCAATTTCATTAAATTGCCTTTTTGGGAAATTTTGTGTGCATGGTGAATTTCCGTGGGTCAATTTAAAAATTGCGGCTATACATTATAAACACAAACGCAGTGATGACCCCTCACACTTACATAATTCACACATAGAAACACTTTGGTATCAGTTTCTTCTTGTGCCGATCTTTTCTTTGAAACTTTGCAGTATGATCTTTGCTTGTTGTGTGCGTGTATAATAAAATTTACACACACTGAGGATGAAAGTGTTTAAGAAAGGTCTTTTTACCCATTTTCATTCACTTCCTGATGGAAATATGGAACAATGAGATATTCTAGAGAAAGCTATTTGAAAGAAAAACGATTATTTGAAAATATTGTTTTTGAAAATTTTGAGAAAAAAGTATTCTTAAAGTGGCTAAGACATGAATCTTGACTTTTTCGCCGGAGGCGGTAGTGTTATCGCATTTCAAAATACTCATCAAATCTGCAGGCCAGCTAAAGGAACCAAATTGAAGGTGCTTACGAGCTAGTGAAAAGAACAAGTAAGTTGGAAGGTAACTTTATTTAACAAAGCAATATAAAGCAAAACAAATAATATTAGCTATGATTATCCAAGTGATAACTGGCCAAATGTCGTGGCTGCTAATTCTTGATCTGGTCTGCAAATTTTACCCTTGCTCAATGATCGTGAAGAAGAAGAGGTTATTTTGATGCTCATGCTGCAGATGAATTACGAAGTTTTCGTAGCTCCAAGGCTTTGTTTAATTTTGTTTATAGCAAGCAAGACGAATCAAAAGTACAGAAGTTATACAAAAAATGAAGGATGGCGTTTTTAGAGCACAAGAAATATAAAAAAATTTCAAGACGTTTTAACACTTTTAAACTTGTTGTACAACTGTACAACAGTGTCGTTGGATTGTTGATTTCTATGTTAAAATGAATAACAATTTGTATAATTATTTCAATAAAGCTAATTTGTCATAAAAAATAAGAATTCTGTTATTTATATTTTTATTCTCGTATCTCTGTGTTCATTTATTTTTGCCTCAAATCGAATTTTGGTGCGGCACCATAATTCATTATATCACGTGATCCGTGTCGTAGCCCCTTTAATGATCTATTCAAATTTCTATTTTAAAATACCTTTGAATTTTTAAATAATAGCGACTGATGTGTGTTGACTGGTACCATTTCCTTTTATGCAATAATTATGATTTATAATTTTAAATACTCGATAAAAGTAAAGACAAGTGCATTTAAGAAACTAGGTGCTACTTTCAGGATTCCAAAAAAGCTTCCTCGGAAAACCAAACCTAAATATTTTTGGTTATACAATGACGATTGCCTTGGTATCTTGTAAACTGTAAACGTTTTCACATAGTATTCGCATATGTGGGATCCAGGATGTCGTGTTTGAAATATTAAAATTGAACTTTCTGGGAAGCGTTAATTATAGTCTTTCAAAAATGGTATTGTTATGCATAACAGAGGAAAAAACATTATCTGAAGTGACCTATTTCAGAAAAGACCATTTCAGTGGTGATTAGCTTTTGAGGTTTGAACTAATGAGTTCTGCCATCATGAACAATGAATGATTGGAGCAAAGTTGAAGCTATCAGTCATTATTAATGTTCTGTTTATTTTAAGAAGTGAGACAAGATTAAGGTAGAATCATTATCTTATCTTACCTTATCTTATTACCTATTATGTTATCTTTTCCTTGGCCGACAAGGTTAAATACAAGGTTAGGTACCTTGTATTTACATGTAATCATTGGCTTAATTTCTTACTAATAAATGAAAATCAAATAAAAAATGTCTGCTTCGACAGAACAATCAGAATCTATTATACAACACTCCTGGAATATTTACAGAGTATAACAAAATATTAAGTATAACATCTTTAGTATTGGTTTCTGCATTTGCAAAATGTTTTTATCATAGATTTATGTAAGGTTTTGTTTGTTGCCATATAAATTACTGGAGTTAAAAGACCATCTAAAGATAGCCAAAAAAGGATAATTTGTCCAACATATAACGGCAAGTGTTCGTAGACATGCTCCCGATAAACTGCTACATAGGCTGCGTAAAATATTCCTGGCAACCAAACGATAATAAACAATAACACAATTCCTGCACATGTTCGTAAAGAATTTAACTGCCTTTTGTATATTTTTTGTTTCTCTACAAGAGTATTATGTGGAGTGTTACTAACAATATTTTTCATGATGGCAGATATTTGTTTCTTGACATTTTGATATAGAAAGTAGTTTGAAGTGGCAATGATGAATAACATCAACAGCACTACAACATTAATAACAAGAGCACTGTATCTGATATCAAAGATCATTAACATTGTAACACTTATGCCTACAAGCATGGCACCAAATAATTTCAGAAAAATCAAATACTTCTTCTGGTATAAAAATGTGTAATATATTTTCACAACTTTATCTAAGGTTATTAATCCCAAGCAGCAAACGGCAAACATACTGAAACCATTTACCACTGCAAAACATGTCAATTGGAAATTGTCTACAAGGAAATATTTTATGCAATTCAAACCAGATACCATGACATACACTGATAATGTTATCAATGTCAAAGCTACAGCACATTGTGATAAACTCATGAAAACATAATATAAATTTGATCGATCCTCTCGTAACAATCTATTTTTTAATATCATAACTGCCAACATAACATTGAATGAGAAAATCAATGGAAGATTTATCAACATCAGTGGTAATATCCAGAAAGTTTTTTCATGCAATCCAGAATCTTCAACTGCTTTTGAACAATTCATATTTAACCGCCCGCTTTTTGTTTTCTAGATAGAATAATAAAAATAAATTCAAAGATAGAGGTCAGGATTAAACGGTCTGTGCATACTTCGTTTTTAAATACCAAATCCTAATCTTGAAAGTGATACAAAAAGAGATCCAGGGTTAGGCAAATAATGGAAGGAGCCAGAGTAATTTTATTTCAATCTTATTCGACTCCATTTGACAAAGGAAATTCGACGCAGTCTACAAATATCAGTGTTCTTTTTATTTTGATTAGTGAGACAAATTTAAGATATATATCATTATCTTATCTTTGAATAGGACAATCAGTTCTAGTCTTCATATAATTAGTATTGTATAAGTAATAAAATGTATATGAAATATTTTGAAATTCATGCAAATCAATCCATTCACTTTACTACTCATTTTGAGAGTTAAATTGATATCTTAAAAGAGGTTGTATAGCAGAGCATTTCATACAGACATACTGTTTCTAGGATCTCCCATGCAGAATCCAAACTGATAACAGTTCTATCAGAACTAAAGAGGTAATCCTGGGTAAACATTAGTAAATACCATCTCATAAAAAAGAAAGAGAAGTCTATTCAAGAAAATCCACATTATTTATTGGGAAACTGAAATCTAATCAAAAATGTACTTGAATATCTAATTGACAAAACGTTCAGAATCTAGTATTCTTCAGTCATGGAATTTTTACAGAATCTATCTAAATAAATATATCAAACGTCTTTAAAATTGGTTTCTGAATTTACAAAATGTTTTTCTCATAGAGTCTCGTAAGGTTTTAGTTAATCCCACATAAACTACAGGAGTTAATAGACCATCCAGAAATTGCCAATGGAAGACAAATTGTACAAAAATTATCGGCATGTGTTCATAAACTTGATCCTGATAAATTGCTACAAAGGCCACATAAATTACTCCTGGCAACCAAATGATGGCAAATAATAACACAATAGCTGCACATGTTTGCAAGGAAATTAATTGTCTTTTGTAGATCTTCTGTTTTTCTATATGAGTATTTTGTGGAGTGTTACCGACAACATTTTTCATAATAGCAGATATTTGTTTCTTGACATTTTGATACAGATAGTAGTTTGAAGTGCCAATGGTGAATAACATCAGCAACACTATCACATTTATAACCAGAGCGCAGATCCTGATATCATAGATCGTTAGCGTCGTGACACATATACCTACAAGAATGGCAGCAAATACTTTCAGAAAAACCAGGTATTTCTTGTGATGTAAAAATGGCCAATATATTTTCACAACTTTATCTAACGTTATTAAGCCCAAGCAGCAAACAGCAAACAAACTCAAACCATTGGCAAGGGAGAGACATAAAAATTGAAAACTGTTTTTGACAGTGTCCTTTGCTGAATTCAAACCAGTTACTATTACATGGACTGCTAAAGTAATTATCATGGAAGCTACACCACATTGTGATAAACTCATGAAAACATAATATAAATTTGATCGATCCTCTCGTAACAATCTATATTTCAGAATCATCACTGCCAACATAACATTGAATGTCAAAATCGTTGGATAGCTAATCAATATCACCGGTATGATCCAGAAAGTTTCTTCAAGCGACTCAGAACTTTTTTCAACTAGCTTTGAGTGATTCATATTAAACCATGAACTTCTCGTTTTTTCGAAAGAAATTAAAACAAAGAAATCATTTCAAAGATAGAGAACAGGGTTGTACAAGTACGAAGATTGTGGAAAGCAAATAAAAATTATCATGCAATTATATGCCAATTTTATCGCCAATATGTTCATCATTATGTTGCTGACATTTCAGTATACATTTAAGAACATACATTTATGCTGACATAAATTATCGTTGAACAAATTTTAACGAAATTAATTTTCTTAATTTTGGCACCAATTAAATTCCACAAAATATGTCTCGAGACAATTTTACATGTATTTATATAATTGTACTCATAGTGACTAGTTATTAATATCTGTTTCCGATTTTGACTTTTACTGTATAATAAAACTTTTTTACTCTGTTGATAATCTGTATCAGGTGGAAATATAAGTATATTTCAGAAAATCATTCTTATAAAAATATAGAAACTTCTGATTATCATCCAACTAAAGTGTTTATTAACGTTAAAACTTTGGAGTTTCTTGATTCTTAATTCCTAGTTCGTATTGAACAGACACTATAAATTGCCAATGATGATGAATACAACCAGAAATTATACTGTAAATAGCCAAAGCACCATAAGAGATATCAGAGGTCATTAAGGTCATAATATAACACAAACACGTACAAAAAAAGGAAAATTCTTCAATGCCACTAAATTTTTCCTGCATTACATAAAAGGGTAATACACCATCACAATATTATTCAAGTTATCATCCAAGCAGCAAACGAACTGAAACCACTGTCAACTGCGGCACTAGTAAATTGAAAACTGCTTTCGACAGCACATTTACTGAATCTAATCTAGTTACCATAATATGCACCGATTAATACCATCAAATCTACAGCACATTGTGATAAACTCATGAAAACATAATATAAATTTGCTTTTTCAATATTATCAGCACCAGCGTCACAGCGTCACACAGGATCATGTAATATTACTTGCATTCCAATTCCTACGATTCATTTTTAAAGATTTGGTTTGTCCAAAAAGCAATAAAAAGAATACAAAGAATTTATTTGAAAGTCATTAAATCAAACTGTAAATCACAGAATTACATTACCTTTTATTGAGCTTAGACGAAAGAAAAACAGTTGATTTTACAAGATAATAGATGATTTTCTAGCAAAGTCATTCTTTTCATAAATAATTTGCGTTCCAATAAAACGAAAAATTGTAGAAATTTGCTTCTCGTATTTCCGTGGGTCCTCTCAAAAGCTTGATTTTTATTATCAATATGTTAATAATAAATGTAGGTTTAATTTATAAAAAAGAGACAGGCGATTTGATTATCGGAGATTTACGTTTCAGAAAGTGAACTGAACAAATTATTATCCATTGCCATGAAAAATAACAACAGAACAGCTTCAAATCGAAATGTCATGTTTAAACTCGCTGCTCAATTTATAGTTTCGTTTTGTTTTTGTTGTAGGAATCAAATTTAATATTATAACAACTGTGATCCGCTATTGATGTAACCACTTTGCTGAAAATTGAGCACAAACCTATTATTATCATATTCTGCATTTTTTTGCTTGCGTTCTTTATATAGTGATCAAATTTTCATGATAAGGGGAAAAATAATGAAAACAGATATTAATTATAAAATGATTAGTTTCTAATATTTTGTACTTTTTGTTCCTGTCTTGAAATGATGGTTTCGTATCAAAGCAATGTATTTTATTATTTTAATTTATACACATTAGTATAGAGTGTTTATATCATTATTTTACAGATAAATTTCTTTTTAAGTTACAGTCCCAATTATGCACCCCTCAAGAAGGGGACGAAGAAGAAATTCACAAAATAGAGTGACTGAAATTGTTATTATGTTGTAGAGATAAAACAAACCCTGATCAAAACGATGTATGGGATCACATGTTGACGGCAAACAATCCGCGGTTCCATTTTTTTTTGCAATCCGATAAGTCGATCAGAAATGGCATTCATTTATGTAATAAGTGCAAACATTATTCACATAGACTATAATTAAAAAACGATTTGCAATAGTTTCTTACATTTTGTACTTTTTGTTCCTGTGTGGAAATGATGGTTTCGTATTGAAACAATGTATTTTATTAATATCATTTATACTAAGTAGTGTAGAATTATAGTTTTTTTAAAGATAAATTTCTTTTTAAGTTACAGTTCTACTTAGGCTCCAATCAAAACGGAGACCAAAAATTAAATCAAAAATAGAGTGACAGAAATTGTTATTATGTTATAGAGCTAAAATTCCGACCAAAACGATGTAAGGGATCGCATGTTGACGACAAACCATCTCCGAGATGTTTTACTGCACTTTCAATTTTCTTGCAATATTTTTATGACCCGTGACCAGAATAATAACAAAATGGGTTATCAAAATATTTGCCTTTGAATTTGATAAAAAAGTCTTTTCCAGTCATTCAAAATCTTTTTTAGCTGCTTTTGAAAGATTCATTATCAAATCCTAAAGTTAGTCTATTTTTAATGAAATCAAAATGAAAAAAAAAAAAAAACAATATTAATTCAATGGTATAAGGAATTTTGAGTGACGGAAAGCTGAAAGAAATCCTGATTAAATTTTCGACAACCCCAAATGACAGAACGTTTTCCTTCAATTAGATACAAATCTCTCTTTCTATTTTCAGTCCGATTAAAAAAATCAATTTCGTTGAAGAATTTACATGATAGGTAAAATTTAAATTCTATAACTATTAAGAACCCCGTACCTTGTGCATATAACAACAAACTACTCCTTTCAAAACTCTAATAAAATATCACTACATAATACATAATAACAGAACACAAACTTACCAAAACTTACTGTCATAAGTTCTTCTAAACTATTTCCTAAATATACAAAATGTTTTTCTTAAAGATTTTCGTAATGTTTTGTTTGTTGCCATATAAACTATGGGCGTTAAAAGGCCATCTAAAGAGTCCCAATGAATTGTAACTTGAAAAATATATATTGGTATACGTTCATATGCTTGATCTCGGTAAACGACTACTAAGATTGTTTTGCATAACGTTGGCAACCAAATGATGACATACAATAACACACAACCTGCACATGTTCGTAAGAAATTCAACTGTCTCATGTAAATCTTTTGTTTTTCTATGTAAGTATCATGTGGAGTGCCACCAACAACATTTTTCATAATAGACGAAATCTGTTTTTTGACGTTTTGATACAGAAAGTAATTTAAAGCGGTTAAGAGAAAAAGTATGACCATAAATTGACTATATACTGCCAAGGCACTATAAGTTCTATAAAAAAATATTAAGGTTCCATCAATAACACTAATGAGGAAGGAACCAACAATTTTCAACACAACCAAGTAGTTCTCAGAATAAAGAAATGGATAATATATCTTCATAACTTTATCTAACGTTATTAAGGCCAAGCAGCAAACAGCAAACAAACGAAAACCATATGCTACCGCCAGACATGAAAATTGAAATCTGTTTTCAACTGTGTCCTTTGTGGAATTTAAACCAGTTATCATAACATGCACTGCTAATATTATCAATGTTAAGGCTACAATACATTGTGATAAACTCATGAAAACATAATATAAATTTGATCGATCTTCTCGTAACAATCTACTTTTCCATATCATAACCACCAACACAACATTGAATGCAAAAACGCTTGGAAAGTTAATCCACATCGCTGGTATTATCCAGAAACTTTCTCCAGGCCATTTAATATCTGTGGCATTTGCTTTTGAATGATTCATATTATCAATATTATTAATACATCTAACTTTTAGTAAAAAAAAAGACTAGGCAAAAACTCTTTGTTTACCAGAATATGTTGCTCCTTGCTATTGTTTAACTACGTATTTTGTTATGTAGGAAAAAGTATAATGTTATTATTCGAAAAATTCTATGAATGAGTTAATAGTACAACTTTTACTAAATTACTACAATAATTGCACATTGGTTGCATTAAGTAAGTAAGTAAGTAAGTAAGTAAGTAAGTGAGTAATCATTTATTTAGTTTCTCATACTTACAATTACAATGAAAGAAAGAATAACTAGGAGACCATTCCATATAGAAAATTCTAGTCAAAGGGAGTGGCCACCTAAAAAAAACCAAAGTGATAAAAATGATAATAACATATGTAATAAGGTTTCGTCAATTAGTCAATATATTGAGAAATAAGATACGATTTAGTTAAGACTTTTAATTTTGGAAATGTAAGCACAGATAAGTCGTCAAGTTGAAGATGGTTTTGAATGAGATTCCATTGGCAGATCGACTGATATTGGATGAAGAATTTACCAAATGAGAAAGTCTTGAACGGGTGTTGAACTAAAGAACCTACGTTCCTTCCGCAAGTATTATAATTCAAATCAGAGCGTTTAAAAATCAAATTGTTGCGAATGACTTGGGGGAGTTTACCATTAAGAACCTTGTGTATAAAAGATATATTTAAAAAATTTACAATGTCAAAAAGCTTAAGGAGACCTAATTTTCGAAACAGAGGGGATGTATGAGCTAGCCAGTAAGCATTACAAATAGTACGTATTGCACGTTTTTGTAGCAGAAAGATACGCTTTGTGACTAGATTTTCCCTTTGACCCCAAACCTGACAGGCATAAACCATATGTGAATGAAAGATAGCATAATAGACAGAAATTAAAAGAGGTTGTAGCATAAAGTGACGAAGTTTTGCTAAAGCTCCATTTGCTCTTCTTAGTTTGTAAGATAGCTTGTTGACATGCACAGACCAGTTCAAATTTTCATCTATATGGATTCCAAGATATTTAATGGAAGAACTCTTAGACATTATTTTACCGTCAATCTTAATACACAAATTAAAATCAATATTACGACGTTTGTGTTTAAACAAAACATGTTCTGTCTTAGTTGCATTAAGAGAGATTTTGTTTGCATTTAACCAGTGCATCAAGAGTTTCAAATCAATGTTGACCCTCTTAGCGAGTTGTTTTATATTTTTACTACAATTTAACATATTTGTATCATCGGCAAAATGGAATACAGAAGAAAATCTAACTGCCGTATGCAGGTCGTTGATATAAATTAAAAACAATAAGGGTCCCAGCACTGAACCTTGAGGAACTCCATGAAGAATGGGAGAAATATTTGAACTTTGACCTCCAATACAAACGAATTGCTTTCTATCAGTTAAAAAGGAATAAAACCAATTAAACGCATTACCTCTGATACCATAATGATTCAGCTTAGCAAGTAGTATTGAATGATCCACTGTGTCAACGCTTTTTGTAAGTCAAAATATCCCACATGCAACTTCCCCATTATCCAGCGCTTTTAAAATTGTTTCAGTAATGTTAATCAGGGATAAAGTTGTTGAATGGTTCTTACGGAATCCAAATTGCAATGGGTACAACGTTTGATGAAATTGAAAAAAAGAAATTATGCGCTTATACATTAACTTTTGAAATATCTTATCTATATTAGATAATAGGGAAATTAGGGCGGTAATTTTTGACTTCCAAGGGCGAATCTTTTTTGAATACTGGAATAACCTTAGCAAGTTTTAGTGCAGTTGGGTAGGTACCAGAGGTAAAGGAAAGATTGATTAAAAAGGAAAGGGGAGTACACAATTCAAATTTCAGTAAATTCAAGATTTGATGTGCAATACTGTAAGGTCCAGATGCTTTGTGACCATTTAAGCTATTAATGCAATTAAAAACTTCTACAAGTGATGTGGGAGACAAAAATATAGAGTTTTGATTAGCATTGAATAGATAATTCTGAAAGTATTTGGATGTATAAGGAATCTTTTCTCGAATAGATGTAGATATACTCCCAAAATAATTGTTAAAGGCATCAGCGATTAGTTCTTGATTGGATGTTAGGTTATTGTTGATAATTAATGAAAGACATTTATTTTTGTTTCTGGTATTGCTTGAAATTAGGTCTCGAATGCCTTTCCACATTTTCCGCAAATTTTTCTTATTCAAATTAAAGTAGTTTGAGAAATAATTTCGTTTACTTGTCCTAATAAGCCTCACAATAAGATTACGATAAACTTTATACTCCGATAATTTAGTAGGTTTTTCTAGAGGGTCTTTGCATTTCAGAAATTTTTGGAATAGTTTATTTCGATGGTGGATTGATGAAAGGATACCTCTAGTTATCCAGGGTTTATAACCTTTCTTTTTTAGTTTATTGCTAATTCTTTTAATAGGTACATGTTTATCAATTAGACGAGTTAACTGGCAATAGAATTTATCAAAAGACGTATCCATATTATTTGATTTATTGTTTATAATGTTTTTTTCACTCACAAGAAAAATAATCAAGTAAAAAACTTTTCTCATCAAACTTACTCCAGTCTCTCATGGAAAGATTGTTACAATTTGGTACATCACGTATGTTATTTTGAGTATTTAAAAGTACAAATTGGGGTATATGGTCAGATATTGGAGTAGTGAGGTTACCTGAGATAGATGACAAATATATTTCAGGACTGATGAAAATATTGTCAATGAGTGTACTAGATCTGTCAGTGACTCTAGTTGGTAGAGAAATTTGTGGAAAACAGGGAAAGGACCCTAAAATATCTAAAAATTGATCTTCAATACCATAACAGCCAGATTTTATAAGGTCGATATTAAAATCACCAAGTAGAACTAGTCCTTTGTTTTCAGCCATTAGCTTACCAAAAGGTGGATTTAGGTAAATGTTAATAAATTCCAAAGTAGACATACAAGGGTGACGGTAAATGCAACCAACAATTATGTTTTTAGATTTCAAACAAAGTTCAATGCATACTGACTCAAGTTCTACTAATTACTAATCCATTCTACTAATTAATAGTGGACCAATATAAGTTTCTGAAGTCTGTTTTCTTTTTATGCCATTTATGTTTTTTTAAATAGTGCGAAGGATAATAGATTCTGATTGGACAAAAAAAATAATGGAACATTTGGAAAGAATATGGAAACTGATTGGACAGAAAATAAGAGAATGCAAACTCCCATAGCAGTACAAATAAAATGTATGTTAACCAATCAGATTTCAAAATTGCCAAACATTACAGGTTTCACAATGTATGGTTATGTTGTTTTAACAATATTGTCAACATAATTGTTACAACAATGTGAAGAACATAAAACTTTTAACATCACTGTTTGACACTTCTAATTGATACATTTTATGTATTCGCAAAGATTCAAATCATGTATTATTAACGGGATACTGCTTATTTCTCAGTACAGAAATAAACCCCAAAGTCGATAGTAGAGGACAAGTTTGAACGATAGACCAATCATTCGTAGAGGAGAAAGAATATATAATAATTATGTTTTCTTAGTTTGAAGTTTGACATTACATTTCTTGGAAAGTTTAATCATTGTTTTGTTTACATGTGAAGCTACCATTTTTAGCTGGTTACTAAGTCAATCAAATTCTCTGTTTTCTATAATAAGATCTTTTGTGATACTCTCCTGGTACTTAAGTTAAATAAGGAAGAGGAAAAAATTCGACAGCTGAAACTGATTCGTAACAACAATCATGATTAAAATACAACCATTTCATACATACACAGAAAAACTCTAATTAATAGGAATGAACTGTTCTGAGAAACAACAACAGAACAATAGCATTTGACTCAAAGATATCGTCTAAGAGTTAGAATCAATCCAAAAGCTTTCGTTTTCTTGTTGAGATTGAGCACAAAAAATGTTTTCCATGCAACAAAATCAATGTCAACTCACATCCGTGAAATCAAACAAAATGACAATATGAAACCTAATTAACTTTCTTGTAAAGTACTTTAATAACAGCTTTCCATTTAATCTTCGTGTTTAATTAAGACAATTAAATTTATGATGTAACTGATAAGACTGATATGCTATTTATAAGTCACATCTAATACGAAAACTTGACCACAAACCTTAATTACATACTTTTCATTTTTGTTCATAAATGTTGTTTATGTAGTACACATTCTTAACACAATATTTTCCCGTATTGACCAGCTTCATAAAAAATGTAAACAAAGAAGTAAAATGATGAGGAAGACTCTACATTGTAACCACAGAAAATAGAAAAAATCGAAGGAGAATATTTTTTTCTTTATAAACGTTTTATTTAATTAGAACAAAAAAGTTTTAGCAGGGCTATAAATCTTCTCTTAATTATCTTGACAGCTACTAAATAGAGTTTAGCAAACTTACAGATAAATCATCTCCACTGAAAGGGCGCTTGAATTCTCTTCCATCGACGACAACATCTTAATTAGTCAAAACATCATTTGGATGACCGCACATTTTGACTGTGCGTCAGTATGTTGGAAATAGTTGACAACATGAGTACACAACAATCTTTTAAGAACATATTATCTATGTGTTCTTGTAATGAACCTATGTGTTCTTGTAACCAACAAATTAATCTAGTTAAAATGTATCAATCATTTAGTTCAGTATCTATTCACCAATCTTTATGTTTTAAGAAAACACCTGATGTTTGTCTACAAAAAAAATATTAGTATATTTTTTAAACAGTCTTTATTCACAAACAGAATAACAATACAAAACAAGAAACATACTACCTTTTTTTATCCTTGGACAATCCTATAATGCAATATTAGCAATGGGATCATCCAATAAATATATATCTTTATCCTGAAATAAAATTAAAATTAATGATCTCACTAATCAGCAAAATATACAGACTTTTATGAACTTTTATTATTTTTTTTGTGGTGTACTTATACTCAAAATTAAACTAGAGTTTCAAAATAATGTTTCAATATTTCGAAAATAAAAATAAAAAAGTAAATACATGTAATGAAAACCTGTTTCTATTCATCTTTTATACAAATTAATCACAAGCCTGGTAGACAACCCTAGCTAGTGACACTCTTGCTTTTTCGCCACCACTTAGTGTGGCATCATTTTCACCAACTTCTGTCAAATTTCCAGAAGGAAGAATATTGATGCCGTGAAGCAAAAAAAAAAGTTCATTTATTTATTTCGAAAACTTTTTACTATCAGAAAAAAGAGACTTTATGCGCTTTAGATAACTTAACGATAAAATTAACTAACCTGAGAGACTAGTGCAAATCCTTTATATTCATCACCTTATGTCTACATAAATAGAAGAAGAGGTGGGGATGAAGATGGAGAATAATCTGTAATAGTTGCCCCCGCAGCGAGCGTAGGCGAAAGTCAGTTTTCGATTTTGTTCATCATCATCATCAACATCATCATCATCATCATCATCATCATCGTCATCATCATCATCATCATCATCATCCAACATTAATGATGCTTTGCGCGGTTTTTAAAAATCAGCTGACCTTGCGTTTTTTCCGTGTTGAAAACATTCGGTCAAACTCCACGATCAAGCTCCACTTCACTCCACCATCCACTCCACCACAAAACAAAGGCAGGGTAGCTAGCTAGTTTTATTTTTATATTATATAATAATTTTCTCTTTTGTAGTTTTTATTTTTACTTAATTCCGAACAGCCTTCCTAATTACGAACGTAAAAAAATACAGTCTATAAAATACAAACCACATCAATAATAATGCATACTGCGTTATCAATCGAATTAAATCCAAAATCTAACGAACACATAACTTCTCTCTTCAATAAATTGACTGTCCCCTTGAGAGTCGAGCATAATTTTACAAGTTCTGCGTAATTCCTATTTCGACGGATATACAGTGCGTCCCAGAATGTTAGCTTCAGTAACTTTATTCTCAATTTTCTAAAAAATGAATAATGGTATAATAATGAAATATATACCATTAGAAAGCTGAGTTTCTTGGCTTTCTATTGATGTGGTACCCATTAACTTGTTTTTTATATTTAGCTTATAATCCAAGAAAAAAACAAGTGTTTTAATCTAAAAATTCTTAACGATCAATTAACACCTCGTTTAATGAGCAAAATATTCATTGTTGTTTATAAATATGGTATTGATTTTTTACAAACCATTTGAGAATTCTCAAAAATTGTTACCAAAAATAAAAAAAATGTTAACATAACATTAAAAGGTAGTTTTACACGATAAAAAGCTCATAGCGTTTTGATAAGAAAAATAATAATAAAAAATGAACAGAAATTTATCAGTAGATCAGCGAACATTTCTTGTACAACATTATTTGGAAACCAAAGACTGCGAAGAAGTGTTAAGAAGGTTTCAACAAGTCTATCCTAATAGACCCGTTCCAAGTAAATCAACCATAAACAGAAACGTTAGAAAATACTTAGCTACTGACACAAGTCGAAATCTCCATAAAGAGAGGTGTGGAAGAAGAAGAACAGGAAGATCTAATCAAAATATCAATGATGTCAGACAAGTTTTACAACAGAATGGAGGTAATATCACCTGCCGAAGAAATACTCTTGGTTTATCGAGGTCAACATTTAACAGGATTGCCAGATTAGATCTTAATTATCATCCATACAAAATTCATATGCGTCATCAACTGCTACCAGCAGACTTTCCAAGAAGAGTGCGGTTTTGTAACTGGTTTTTGAGAAACTGTAATAATCCAAGGTTTCTACACAATATAGTGATTGGGGATGAGGCTACATTTGGTATGGATGGAGAGGTTTCTACACAAAACGTTCGTATGTATGCTCCTAAAGGTAACCCTCCTCCTTTCAATTTTGATGTATATCAGAGTCGTCAAAAAGTAACTGTTTGGGGCGGTATCTGTGGAAATGGTACTCTGGTCGGTCCCTTCTTTTTTCAAAACAATGTAAACGGAAATAGTTATCTTGATTTATTAAACAATTCAGTGTTTCCGGCATTGGCCCAAAATTATCCTGCATTGCCAGGCCAAAATATTTTTGACAATCTGTGGTGGTTCCAAGATGGGGCACCTGCTCATTATGCTTTAACAGTAAGACGCAGATTAGCAGCAGTGTTCAATCAAAGAGTTGTTGCTCGGGGATTCGCTCCTGAATGGCCAGCACGATCTCCAGATTTGACACCTTGTGACTTTTTTTGGGGGGGCTACGCAAAACAAAAGGTGTTTACATCCCCACCACAAAGTTTAAATGAACTTAGAGGAAGAATTGTGATAACATTCGATATTTTGAGGGAAAATCAACAATTTATTCGTAACTCACTTCGAGAAATGCAAAGAAGAGCTCACCTTTGCATTCAAAGAAATGATGAACATGTAGAAGGACCTTAAAGTACAACTTTCTTATTGTTCTTTTTTTAAACGTTTTTATTGTAATGATAATTTTTTACTTGTGTTATAACTTTTGCTGTTTAATATTTTTATTGTTAACTGAGTTTTAATTGATCGTTAAGAATTTTTAGATTAAAACACTTGTTTTTTCTTGGATTATAAGCTAAATATAAAAAACCAGTTAATGGGTACCACATCAATAGAAAGCCAAGAAACTCAGCTTTCTAATGGTATATATTTCATTATTATACCATTATTCATTTTTTAGAAAATTGAGAATAAAGTTACTGAAGCTAACATTCTGGGACGCACTGTATATTCAGAGATATCAAAATGGTGTAGGCCATTACTATCGCACGAGTGATTCTTTACGCTGATAATTGGTCTTCAACGTCTTTTCTGCTTCATAAACATTTTAGTTATTGTGGCAATGTTTTTGAGTATGGAGGTATGTTTTGTTAACCAGACAGGTCTGTATTTTTTTGCATTCGGAATTAAGCAGTCTGACGGTATACAAACTCTTTAAGGAATCTCATTTGCATGGATTCTTGTTTTTGAAAATTTTATTCATAAACAGCTTTAACCACAGAAAAAGAATAATTGAAACTCAATGAATGAATGAATGAATGAATGAATGAATGAATGAATGAGGTATTTTTGTTATTTGTGGTCGTTGATGTACGACTTTTAGATAAACAATACCCATACTAAATTTCCGAAAGATTGTGTGTGGTTTTTTTCAGAACAGCTCTTATTATAGAAAAGACTTTGGGTAAAATCTCAGAATTCAAACACATACAAATTAGGCATTTTAAAGATCTTAGTACCCGGGATTAAGCATTAGGACTTAGCCTCGTAATGGTAACCCCATGAATATAAGAGCCAATTTTTACCCAAGCATGTATTTTTTTAGCATAAATTAACTTGTAATAGTTATATATAAAAAGCATGTTAATGAAGCTCTGAAGAGATTTAGTTTGTTTCCCAAATGAGTATTTTGGAATAACTTCATGAGTCAAACGTTCACGAATATGTCAAAAAATTGCGAATTCACAAAAGTTTCTCTAGTGAAAGTTTCACCGATTGAATTATTTCATTGCTAAAAATTACGCAAAGTGTTTATATAGTGTTAATATGAATTTACCATTATTTGTTACAAGTATTCCTATGAAATGTCTAAATTGAAATTATATAAATGATCTTTTTAGGTGTATGTGATCTTAATAAGCCTATGAAAGTGGACCGAACTAAATTCAACAAAGCAAGCAAGTTAATGTTATTGCTCTGCAGTTTGGAGAAACTGCATTATTGTTGTAAATGCGATGCAGCTATTATTTGCAATGACGTCAGCCTCAAATGTGAACAAGAAATACTTCGCATAGCAACAAATCGCGTGTTGTAGATGGTGACTGTTTAGACTACAGCAATATATCGGCAAAGTTTATGTCTAATAAATTCATTCTTGTGTCGTTTTTCAGGATACGAAAAATTCGGGAAAAAACGATTTATTTATTTTTTACTGGGCTAATACGTGTCATTTCTATAAAGCCTCAAAATCAGAAACAAATAACAAGAGAACACAACAGCATCATCATACTTGTCGAATTCTTACAAAAGTTTTTACACTAAAAAATGAAAAATGAAAACTTATTATATTGAGCTTTTATAATTATCAAAATATACATATTATACAAACTATGAAAGGAGAAGTTTAACTGAAAGGCTGATCCCCTAAATGTTTAGAAATTTCACTAAGAAAGTTTTATCCAGCCGCAATGTATAGTGATAGTATAGTTCCAATATAAGTGCTATGAAAATCACAACTATTATGCAACTATCATGCACTACACAATGGTTATAAGTAACCCAGTTTTTTTGAATTGGATCATAACTAAATTTGTTTAGCAACTACAAGGGCTCAAATTCTTCTCCTTAAGGTTTTCATATTGCAAACTTCCTTACCTTCCTTTCTCCTAAAATAATATTAATGATTTAGATAAGGTAGGTTTTCCATCGCAAAAATAAACCAACTCATTGGTTAACCTAAAGGGACGGGTTGTGGGTCATGCAGGCAACACAGGTCGTTCAAGAGGCCATGTGGGTCATAGCGGAGGCCATGCGGGTCATAGCGGAGGCCATGCGGGTTGCCTTTGCAAATTTCTCAGTTTCTTTATTACAAAAAATTGTTATGTTACGCATGTGACAGAATACTTCCGCAAGGAAAATTAGATATTTGATATCAAAACAGTATACGTCATAATGGAATTCATCTATTAATTTCAATAAACTTAGTAACTCGCATAACTTCCATTACGACCAACATGGCCTCCTTGGGTACCCGCAGGACCACCTTTACGACCCACACATTATCCTTGGTTACCTGCAGGACATCCTTTATGACCTGCACAACCTGGTTCGCAACTGGAAGACTGCCAAAAAGCTAGACCGACAACACAAGTTTAACCCATTTCAAATCAAAACTGCTTGAACCAGTAGCAATAAAATTCAAAACACAACGCAACCAAACACGGCACCTCATTCTGAGCAACCTACCGTATTAAGGATTTCCATAGAATATTGTGGAATTATATAATTCTTGCAGTTAAACAACTTTTCTACATTTTTTGGTGGATATTTTTCACGGATATTTGTCGGATGAGACAAATCAAATATTTTGCAGGAATTAATATTCGTGGGTAAGCAAACGTGGCATATTTTACAGCAATTTATTTTCTTGGATCAAAGAAACCACGCAATGATGAAAATGGAACACAATATATTTTGCACTTTTGATGATTGTTTACTATGATACAAATGCTACCAATCCCATCTTCTTTAAAGTGTTTGTATACAGTGAAAAGAAGAAGCGTGTATACAGAAAATCACTGGTAAATTTTGATAAAAATTGGAATTAATTTTTGTGGGTTGGCATTATTTGGAAATTTTGCAGGAATTTAATTTCACATATCAGTGTGAAATGGATTTTTCGCGGAATTTAATTATGCGGATTGGACCAAAATCCACGATTCACAAAAATTAATTCCGGTAAAAAGTAATTCCCTCAAGGTATGTTCAATAACCAAAGTTCAAAACTTTCACTTAATATACCAACATTTTCAGTCAACCTGTTCTACATTTCTAATCTGTCAACAAAAACGTTTTTCATTTTGGCCACAAAGGAGTGTGCAGGAAAGGGAATATAAATATTACGCGAGTGATTGGTGTGCCATAACAAATGTTACTTGCTTGCATTATCCAATTTTCTAGAAAAGATATTAAATGGAAAATATTGTTAATATTGGAAAATGTAAAAATAAAGTGCCGAAATGTAGTGAAAAGTAAACGTGATGTGGTACGAGAATTTTATTGACACATTACAAGAAAAAAGTATACCTTTTTCTCCTCCACATCGGCTGTGCAATAATTTGTTTCAAAAACCATTCATCTTGAAACAACGTGGCAGAATGTGCGATTTTAATAAGCTCGAGTTTGCCATAATTTGTTTAAATTTGTTGGTAACATTGGTGATTGTATATACAGTACAGCCTGAATGAACTTTACGTTTAAAGACAAGGGGCAAGGGAGGGGGAAAGTTTTTATTGACAGCATCATCTTAAATGACTCCTTGTATAAAAATAATTAGTACTTAAAAATGTTGTTCTCCAAATCAAGACATTACATAAAGGACACGTAAATTATTAGATGACTTTCCATGTTTCAACATGGAATATCCAATCATTGCCTATCAACATCATGGTGGTGGCATTTATTCTTATTCTCTCGAAGAAGGAGTCTATGAGCATGAAAATAAAATATATATCTAATTTTAGCGCTGTGGATGGGTAGCAGCATGCAAACCTGAAGTAAAATTACAGATAAGCTTATTCTATGTAATTCTACCTTACTCAAACCCTTTCCCATTATTAGTGGCACTGGCGGAGGGATGAATGAAAGAACAATAAACCAGTCAGTTTTCCTTCAGCTATACTAGCAAACAAAAGGTAGCTAGCAGGGAAAAAGTAACAGCAACTTTCAAATTGTACTGCCAGCTGAGAACAGTCAGTGCTGGGCATAAAGAATTACAATAAATAAACGTTTATACACAATTTAGACGAAAACGTTTATAGTAGTAACAACCGTGAAAGCCTTGTGCTCTGGCTTTGCTTGGAACACAACGCATGCAAAGCATTCGCGAAGTTATAGGGTGCATTCCAGGGCATAAGCTTAGCCGGAAATTTCTTGATACGGCAACTGGGCTATTTTTGTACACACGAACAGTTCCCATTTCAAACAACTCGCGTATACGAATAACCTAAAATATCTGTTATGTATGGAATTTGACAATCCAAGTTTAGAAAAACATTCCTAAGTATTCCCAATCAACTTCTTGCATTATCTGATATTTTTGTGGGTATAAAAAAAAATCTAAAAAAAATAAAAAATAATATTAATAGTAGAAAACATGTTCTTCGAACTCTCGTAATTCTCCAATTTTTCAATCTCATTCAATCTGTTGGTTTCATACGCCTCACCTCGATTTCTGGTCCTCATTGTTAAAAAAAATTATGTAAAAATTTGTTTATATCTTTTAAACACTTACGCATATATACTTATCATTACCCCGATTTGTAATACCTACCCCGATTTGTAACAATTTGTAATAATAATTTCTTTGCTCCAGTTAGGAACAAGAAGGAGTAGGGTGATTATTATGCATTCAACTCTTCTATATCACGATTATCAAATTATCAAATTATTACTTATGGGGAAATAATGAAACTTTTATAAAACTTATGCTTCTTTATTCTTATTCTTATTCTTATTCTTATTCTTATTCTTATTCTTATTCTTATTCTTATTCTTATTCTTATTCTTATTATCATTAATATGTAATCATTGGCTTAATTTCTTACTAACAACTGCAAATCAAATAAAAAATGTCTACTTCGACAGGACAAGCAAAATATGTTATACAACAGCCATGGAATATTTACAGATCATATCCAAATATTAGGAATAACATCCTTAAAATTGATTTCTGCATTTACAAAAAGTTTTTATCATAGATTTTCGTAAGGTTTTGTTTGTTACCATACAAATTAATGGAGTTAAAAGACCATCTAAAGATAGCCAAAAAAGGATAATTTGTCCAACATATAACGGCAAGTGTTCGTAGACATGTTCCCGATAAACTGTTATATAGGCTGTGAAAAATACTCCTGGCAACCAAATGATAACAAACAATAACACAACACCTGCACATGTTTGTAAAGAATTTAACTGTCTTTTGTATATTTTTTGTTTCTCTACAAGAGTATTATGTGGAGTGTTACTAACAATATTTTTCATGATGGCAGATATTTGTTTCTTGACATTTTGATATAGAAAGTAGTTTGAAGTGGCAATGATGAATAACATCAACAGCACTATAACATTAATAACAAGAGCACTGTATCTGATATCAAAGATCATTAACATTGTAACACTTATGCCTACAAGCATGGCACCAAATAATTTCAGAACAACCAAATACTTCTTCTGGTATAAAAATGTGTAATATATTTTCACAACTTTATCTAAGGTTATTAAGCCCAAGCAGCAAACGGCAAACATACTTAAGCCATTTGTCACTGCAAAGCATGTCAATTGAAATCTGTTTACTAAAGAATCTTTCACTGAATTTAAACCAGTTACCATAACATGCAGTGCTACAGTTATCATTATCAAAGCTGTAGCACATTGTGATAAACTCATGAAAACATAATATAAATTTGATCGATCCTCTCGTAACAATCTATTTTTCAATATCATAACCACCAACATAATATTAAATGAGAAAATCAATGGAAAATGTGTCAACATAAGTGGTAATATCCAGAAAGTTTCATTAGGCCATCCAGAATCTTTTTCAACTGCTTTTGAATAATTCATATTAACCTGCCAACTTTTTTGTTTTCTAGATAGAATAAAAAAATCATATCAAAGATAGAAACCAGGTTTAAACAGATGTGATAGAAAACCAAATTCTAATCTTGAAAGAGATAAAGTGGAGGAGGTCAGATTTATGAAATGTTTTTTCAATCTTAAGTATTTTTCTTATTAAGTTATTTGCATGCTTTCCTTTTTTCTAAAATATCCTCTCTCTCCTTCATAAATGTTTCCCCAGTTCTCGATCCGCCTCTGGAATACAATAAAGAATTCATGTTTTCGACTCCATTGGTCAAAGGAAAATCGACAAATATCAATTCTCTGTTTATTTTGATAAGTGAGACAAATTTAGGATAGATGTTATTATTGGTCAGCGCCAGTGAGGCAGCTGATCTTTCATTAGCATCTGTGCGTTTGTAATCGCGAATTTGTCCCTAGTTGTAGCCTGACATTGCAGTTTTAAAGGTTGAAATATAGACAGCGGTATTTAACGGAAAATAACACACACTATTGAACGTGGGAGAGGGGAGTTTCAGAATTACTTTCTTTCACCTACGAAAGACATTTGATAATTTTATATAATATATAAAGAATATATACCGTATTTCCTCTAATAAACGCCGCCCTCTGATAAACGCCTCCCTCTATTAAACGCCGCACTTATAGCCAAGCATTTGTAATAAACGCCGCCCTCTAATAAACGCCGCCTTCTAATAAACGCCGCATCTTGAAAAGCGGCGTTTATTAGAAAACAGACTAAACAAGCAACAAAAAATAGTTTACACGAGTTGGACTTGTTTTCTATCAACAAATTCTTCCACAACTAAAGATAAAAACGAATATTGTTTTTCTCGTACTTCTCTTTTACCATTTACGATTGCGTGCACGTGATTACCGTCAATTTCAATGTAAAGTGCTATTAGCTTAGACAGTTTTTTAGGAAGAGAAAACATTGTTGTTTAAAGTCTGTTTTTATTTGATTTTTCATTTTGTAACAAACGCCGCCCTCTGATAAACGCCGCCCTCTATTAAACGCCGCATCCAAAATCTGCAATTTGTAATAAACGCCGCGGCGTTTATTAGAGGAAATACGGTAATTATGTAATTCTATATTCTACGGGGAAAAATATAGAAATTAGTTTTGTATTTACAATTTTTAGTTGTAGTAGGTTCACATCCAGCTGCAGCTGATATATTTTTTAACCTCCTAGGTATCAAATAAAATATTTACTTACTCACACTTAACAGTTACAGTCAGTGTAGCTATAGTTGCTACCAGTGTTGACAGGTACCAGCTATACCTACAGTTTTGGATATGTATGGTGTATGTTATGTTGGTGGGGTGGGTGTTCAGACCTCTGGATATGATAGCACCAGCTGCCGCATCCATGGGCCCATATCATATATTTTAATATACCTAGCTAGCTATATTTTAATTTTATTAGTTTCGATTCACTAGCTATTACTTTTTGCGTGATAACAACATTGTGTGTATTGCATGTGCAAAAGAAATTTTGCAAATAGAAATTTTTGTGAAAGATATTTTTGTGAAAGATAATTTCGCAAATTTGCCCCTAATTTTTGAAATTAAATTTCATGAATTTTATGCTGAATTTATTCCGTGAAATATTAAAAAAAACAACACAATTCTCGAAAAACAGCAGAAACATTGTTTACTAGGCTCAGAAGGTTTCTTCAGAATCAAGAAGAAGAGAAGAAGTATAAAGGCATTTTTAACGATCAATATTTCAGATTAAAATAATTATTCTATCGATTTCCTTAGAACCAGATTTTACATCTTTGACAGGTAATGCAATGAACTATTTTCAACTATTTTCGCGAAAATATGTTCTGCAAATTCTTATAACACAAATGTCTTCCCTTAAAATTAGGTGATTTGATCACTTCAGTTTGTCTACTAACGTACTTAATACATTTAATACAGTTAAATAAATGTTTGTTACATATTTTTATACTGTATATTTTATACTATTCTATAATTCTATTCTTGCTTTTTGAACTCTTTATGATCCAGAACATTTAAAACATGTTATATTGGAATCAGAAATTCTCTAAATAAGTTTCCCTGAAAAATACTTGCTTCGCATTCTATTCCTCTCTTCTAAATTGAGTCGGTCGGCCGGTTTTTAGCAGTTATACATACGCCGTTAAAGTTTGCGCTCTGCATATTTAGCTGAACTTCTGAGTTCATTCAATTTTTTCTATTTTTTTTAGGAATCAAGAATTAATTGCGGTGGTAATGTATATTGGAGTAACAAATGTTACGATAAAACTGTTGGCCCAAAATTACTAATTTAAGATTTTACTTTTCAGATTTAGAGAATTTAGATGTTTCATGGAACTTCCTAAAATATTGTGCTATTGCAGATGTGATCCGTAAGGAATTGTTTTCTTTCTCAGAACATATCAAAACATTAAGACAGAACAGGCTCATTTATCATAACTTGACCACTTCATCATTGGTGTCATCAGATTTTATGGTGTCATTATTATTTTTATAGCTGCATTTCCAAATTTTGGTTATACTACATTCACTTCAGCTTTTAAAGTGTTTAACCATCCAACTTAAATATGGTGACGAGGCTAGAAATTATATTGCTGATCATATAACACCGACTCCAGGTTATATAAGAGAATAAATCAAATTTAATTCTATAAACAGATGTCAATAATGACATAAGCATATGCTTTAGTCTGCACACCAAATTTCATGGTAAAGGGGGCATTTTTCATTTTTGGACCAAAAGGATACAAAAAGGGTTATTTTGAGGTTCAGATTCTAAAAATGAAATCAAATTGGAAATTAGCATGCATTATTTAATCTATATACCAAATTACATGCCAAAAGAAGAATTTTTCATGAAGCTAGGTCAAAAAATAGAAAAATAGATAGGGTCCGGGTCCCATCCGGATCCGATTTTTAAATATGCCGTAAATATCGTATAAAATATTTGGGGCGGAAGTTTGATAAAGCACTTGTATATCATACGTACACGAGAAAGCTTATATTTTTTTCTGCAGTGATTTTTTTCTGCCGCCGCGGGAATATTATATGAACTGTTCTAGGTATATGGTCGTAAAGAATCTTGTGTACCACTTTTCTGCCAACCGCACTGACCTTCAAGCCCCATGGCCTGTTGTTTTATCTTTGAACAGGACAATCAGATCTAGTCTTCATAGAATTAGTATTGTATAAGTAATAAAACGTATATGAAATTCCTTTAAGATTGATACAAATCGATCCACTTAATTTAGCGCTCATTTTAAGAGTTAAATTGATATATTAAAAGAGGTTGGGTACCAGAGGATTTCACACAGACATGCGGCTTCTAGGACCTCCCATGCAGAGTCCTTACTGATAACAGTTCAGTTCACATCTTTAGTTCTATGTTATTCTGGGTAAACATTATTATCCATTCCAATGAAAAATAATAACAGAACAGCTACAAATCGAAACGAAACGTTTCATTTTGTTTTTGTTCTAGGAATCAATTTTAATATTATAACTACTGTGATCCGCTTTTATGTAACCACTTTGTTGAAAATTGACCATAAACCTATTATTAACATATTTTGCATTATTTTGCTTACATTCTTTATATAGTGATCAAATTTTCATGATAAGGGAAAAAATAATGAAAACACATATTAATTATAAAACGATTAGTTTCTTATATTTTGTACGTTTTGTTCCTGTCTTGAAATGATGGTTAAGTATCAAAGCAATGTATTTTATTAATTTGATTTTAAAAAAAAACTAGTTCAGCGTGTAAAAACTTTTTACAGTTTTTCTCCATAAATTGTTTTTACGCGCAATATTTACTTTCAAAAATTGTTGTGTTTCTCCATGTTGGAATTATATCATCTTTAACACAAAATTGTTGTATAAATATTTTGGATCGATCATTCAAAGAATGCTATTATCCCTATTTTTCAGTGCTATCTGGCCTATTTAGAGATTTCTAAAGTTGTACAGTTAAACTAAAAGCTACAATTATGTTCAGAGATTTATAAAAGAGACAATACAACGTATACTCCTACCTAACCACGATTAAACTTCTGAAATATATGAAAATACCTCACATTTCCCTATTAACTAAAGCTAACAAAAACAATACCTTCTCAGACTATTTTATTTTTCAAATCTTTATTCTGCTATGTTTTTATCTTTCAAATCTTTATTCTGCTATGAATTGTGGAAATGTTAAAACCCAAACCTCCACTGGTGCATCATGATACAAAAACCATGTATCTCTTCTTGTATTACATTCATCTATACTACTCAATTTTCTAATCTAAAACAAAAAGATATCAATCAAATACTGTCAAGACAATATAATAATGATCTTACTACCTTCGTTTCCCTAAAGGCGAACCTTAATAATAACAATCCACACACTACAATGAAATACCAAATAAACTGCTAGCTACACATTTCGGAATAGTAGTCAAAACTAACTGATACGAAAAAGCTACGTTCAAACACATTTAAAAAATAGACACGGTAGAAAATGATGAACTGATAACACGAACAAATAACAGATCTACATCGTCTATCTCGTCAGATAGAATAGTTACTGATACCGATCAATGTTGTTATTCTTTATTACTGAACTTAGAGCGTTGAATAAAAAAATTAAAACAAAAACAAAAAATTTAACACGCAGCGTCTTCATTTCTCTTTAAAGAATGACAATTTAATTTATGATGTAACTAATAAGAATAATCTGCTATTTGTAAACCACCTCTACTACCTCTAATACGAAAACGTGACCACAAACCACCTCTAATACGAAAACGTGACCACAAACCTTATTTACATACTTTTCATTTTTGTTCATTTACGTTATTTATGTATAGTACACACATCAAATCACTGTGAAATTCTGAGAAAATTACAGATAACTTATCTTTAGGTGGTAACCCCCTTGAAACTTTAAAATGGCCACAAATTTCATTGATACGACGTAACAAATTGTGACCACACTTGATGAAAAAAACTGTTTTCAGCATCTCATGAATAATTAATGTGCTCCCAACTATCCCTTTCTTACCAAAAAGTCGCTCTCGCGCTGGGAATCTTCTGGAAGAGAGGCGTTGTTTGAAGGGCGTTGTATCACATATTGTATGTATTAAATGAAGCATAAGAGGCCAGAACGTGCAATGAGCGACGAAAATTTACTCAAAAAATCATTTTAAGAAAATTAGGACTATTAAATTTAGAATTTGATGAAATTGGTAAATTTTGGGCAGATTTGACGACCCACCGTGGGCTGGATAATCGAGCCTAACGAAATCGTTCCGCTCATTGCATAGCCGCAACTGCTAAGAACATTTCTGCAAAGTAGCAACTCAATTCCATCAATTGAGAGATTTTTCCCAGGGATTCAGAAATACAACTTCTGAGAGCTTTTCGGGTTTTTAAACTTGCAAGACATGAGAATCATCTGGAAATCTTTGTCAAACTTTGTAGTATGTTTTAAGCGTAAAAGCTCACATCTCATTTTTGGACATTTTGGAGGGGGTTACCACCTTAAGTTAATCTCAAATACAAACACGGTCCAGCCTAAAAGCTTGCACAACATTGATAAATGAACAATAAGCTATGTATGGTATGTATGGTAGAAAGGAAGTAAAGCATATAAAATATTAAATCGATATACAAACAATAAATATATCAATTAATCAACCAATCTGTGATTGTGTACTGATCAATGAAAATGTTAAACCCACCTATGAGCTTTATGACACTCCCCAAATTGAAAACTTTAAAAAGTGTCAACATTTGGAGTATTTAATATGTGATCATGTCATTCACAATGTGATTGTATGCATCATAGTAAACATACTTGCATGCTTTCAATTTGATCAACATTTTAATGCGTTTTAACAACTATGACATAGACAAAGTGATTTCCCACAATTCCATTCTCTATCTTTTTCATAGGGAAACCCCCTCTTCTTGTAATATCCCAAATGCTAATCTTTTCATTGGAAGAATGAAAGACCTGATTTTAAAATAATCCAAAACTGTTGCTTCCCTTCCTAAGCTTTGGATGAAAAGGATTTTATTTATCTAAACTTCTATGTAAAGTTATTATTAAATTTTATGACAAATATATCATACTGCAAAAGCAACAACAAATAGGTTGCTTGAATTTCTTTCCGTCAACTACAACATCATACTTAGTCAAAACATCATTTGATGACTGCTCCCTCATTCAACAATATAACAGAATCAGTATGTTGCAAATATGATTATATTTTTCAAACAATATTTATTCACAAACAGAATAACAATACAAAACAATACGAAACCCATAATGCCATAAACATAAACAATCCCATAATGCAATATTTAGAAGCAAAGGGTGGCCACATGTGAATCAACATCAGCAATGGTATCATCCAATAAATACACATCTTTATCCTGAAATAAAGTGAAAATTAAAGATCCCACTAATCAGCAAAATATACAGAATTGTTTGTGGTGTATCTATACTCAAAATTAAATTAGAGTAGCGAAAAAATGTTTCGATATTTTAACCATGTTGCAGTTAAGCTGAAAAGAGCTAACGGAATTCTTGTCAAATTGCGCCACCATACCTAGTTTACTATGCATTATTTTTCTCTCCCCTGAATTATTGTTGTCAGAACAGTCTACCTACCTCCTTATAAGTCGTATCAATGTCTTACAACATTGTGCACTCCATCTCATGACCTTCTCGCATTTTAGACACCATGCCAGTCCGCTGTTCATCCTAAAATTTGCCAACCATGTAACAATTCAAATGCTCTATTCATCGATGACATGTATAACTCCAAGTTGCCACCTTTACTCAGTGATAGCTTTGCAGTTAACTTTTCTCATTCATTTGCTACACGTGCTGCCACAACTAGACTGATTAATCACCCATCATCTGATACTTCAATGTTTAATACCAATGTTTAATACCAGCCTATTAAGTCATGGAACGATTGTTAATCTGTTCTAAATCAGTTCCACTTCAAGAATTTGAGCCCTGCGAAACTTAGAAAACAGCTTGTAGCCCACCTCACCAGCCATTATTAACTTGCTTGAAAGTCCAATATATATCATCATCTTTGTCGATGTGCTTGTACTGTCTGTGTGTCTTCCTGTGTTGTGCTAGCTCTGCTATTTCTAACGTTCCCAGGACACACAAAAACTCAAATATCATTTATTATATTTAATTTCAATCATTGTAACTTTTTTTCTCTCTTTGTGTGTCGAAATAACTGTCAAATATATCCTTGTAAAATATCCTATAGAATGTAAGATACATAACAGCATATGCTTCAACACCACGATGCATATGCTTTCCTTGCAGAATCTGCTTAAGTGTGGTCCCACCATAAACTCCAGATTCAATGAATTCAATAGCCTATCTAGTCTACTACATTCATTATATTTGACTAAGACTTTTAACAATGCAAAGACCATGTGTAACTCGCCCAAACAAAATACGAAGTACTTTTTTTATTTTTTAAGTTCAGTGTAATTATTGTTTTTCTGCTACCAGTAACTGCTACAATCTGATCACCACTCTTGTACAGATCAATCTGGTCACAAGATACAATACCATTGAAGGTCGGAAAAGTTTCCTTTTGTGGCGGCGGCTTTTCTTTGTGTTCTGCAAGTAAAGTTTTGAGCCTTTAATGGACATTATAATGTATTGCATCAGCACATTTGGTTATTAAGGGAAAAACAAGTTATTATGAACTATAGGTAATTATGAACGTTATAGTTTACAGGAGACTGCTTTCATCTTCACACCATGATCTTTCTGTTCCATCAGTTGTTTATTAACATTTATGATAAACATCGATTCAAGGGAACCATAAGGAGACTGAAACCAAATCCTAATAAAAAAGCCACACCAACCTGGTAAATCATAAAATTAGTGTCAGTATACAATTCCCTCCATCATGCATCCATAGCAACTAATTATCAGAAGATCTTTACAAACCTGTTGATAGAGAAGATATAAACAAATTGCTATCTGAAATGGAAGACTCCAAAATTTATGGAAACTCATACAAAAGTTGGTAACGCGATTTGAAAAAAATACAGTATATACAGCCTGATAAATGTGTCCTCAAAGGATAAAAATATAAAAAATATAAAAATTTATTCCTTTGCGAACATGTTTCTTTCAGGCTGTACTGTATATAATGGCAATTTTAAATGTTTAAAATTATTTTTAGATTGTGAATTTCATGAGCACTGACAGAGGCTTGCGGTTCAGGTAAAGAAATCTATAAAGTAATATTACTAACCTGTCCAATAACGAAAACACTTAATGATCTTTCGCTAACATTCAATGTTTTCTCATATATTGCATTGACTAAAGCAGTTCGAATTTGAATTTGCGCTTTTCTGGTCTAAGATATTGTCATGTATGTATTACTAGAACAGCAGGTGGAAGAGGGCATGCATCATACTTCCAAGAGATATTAGGAGTAATCCCAAAATTGTCAACTCTAAAATATCTCTGAATAGCCTTTTCATGATTTCAAATTTAAACTCCACCAATGGTGTTATCTTTCACTGAGTGAAACTTTATAAGAGAGTATTAGGGGAAAAAAAAGGAAATTTAAATTTTTCTCTTGTCACATTTTGTTATGCTATAGGTAGCAGAAGATATATTTTGAGATATAGGCTAGTTCAGATATCTAATGCTAAAACTTTGGAGACATATTTTAATTTAACTTTTAGGGAGCATTATTGAACATCTTAATCAAAATGGAAATGAATAAATGAAGGACAAATGAGAACATGTTACATTATATGGAACGAACACCAGCATGCATCTCTGATTGTAAATTGAATATTGGACAATGACAGATCCGATCAAGAGATGGAACCATAACAACAAATCTTTTCAGAATTAGTCCTATCCAATTATGACGTTATTTTGAAATGGTAACCAATATATTTCCAGCCAGTTTGAGGAGTACAAGCAGTATGCCGCAGCCTAATATTTCGAAAAGAATCTCGTGTTTATGTTTTTTCTGCCATTATAGATGGATTTAGTATTTTACCGAATGCCATGTGCCATTGAAATGCCATGTGAAATTGAAAGTCCTATGGATCATCGGAGTTTGTGGGTCCGCCTCATGCACCGAAAATAATTATTTTGACGCTGTCTGCGCGCTAAGAATAAAAAAACGTTAGCATTTCTTCATCTAAAAAAATTTTACGTCTCTCACAAAATTTTCGGACAAAAGTGAAATCATTGACTTTGATTTGGGCCCAGAATAGTTTTGGGTACTTCTGCCGTATTGGATCGATGTGCGCTTTTATTTTGCAGTTATGCACGGAGATTTTTCCGATTTTTCATACAAGCTTTTTAATAAACACCACCTAAGAACCACCCAAGGCTCAAAATCATACCGAAGAAAAGATATTTTCCCTGTCCCTCACATTTTCTCTACCACAAAGAGAGAGATAGTCCTTCCTCTCTTAACTTAAGGTATAGGAATTTTGAGGATATCAATAATCAACGTTGATTGTTTACTGACACTTATAAAAAAGATAATCAACATTGAGAACTGTGGTGGCATGCAGCTGTGCCTACATGGAGTGAGAGGAGGTGCACCAAGAGATGTGCTAAAGGATTTTACTTCGCAGGAAATTCAGTAAATGAAAATAACAAAGTGAGGTTACTACCTTATCGGCCCAAACAAAGTCGTCCTAAGTGACGAAAATTTCCGGAGGTGACGAACATTTAGGCCGACGAAAATTTAGGCCGACTTTGTTTGGGACAATAAAGTATACTTTTTAACAGAGTGCATGTTGATGATTGTTTAGTTTCAACGGACATTTAAAATCTACATTTAAACGCAAATCTGTCCCCACCCATCACTACTTTTATTTATCCCCAACCACCTCCCGCTCACATTCAAAGCCTTTACTACCGGCCTACTACTACTACTACTACTACTACTACTACTACTACTACTATTACTCCTACTAGTACTAGTACTACTACTGCGAACAGGTCTGCTATCCGATATAAAAAGGCTTTCGCAACATGTGAATAACGATCTTGATTTGAGATTTTTTTTGATAATACAGTATAAGATGTCTGCTTTGTAGAGGTGTGAGCTTTATGGAGACTTTGCCCAAAGAATTTCACTGTCAATCCATCCCTCCGTACATGAAGTTTGTGCCCCCTATACGGGGATATCCACTTTATAGGGTTTCCACTCAATACAGAAAAAAGGATTTTCATTAAGGATTTAAATTATCCAAAAAAGTAAAAATTCTAATTTATTATTCACTGTCAACCGTTCAATTGTTCAAGTTTGACGGAAATTCTGTTTTTAATTATAAGCAGTTTTTTCTTAAACGTCATCCTTAAAAGTTTGTTCGTCAGTGCATATACGACAGGCGTGAGAACACCGTCAAGT